>WOVY01010313.1:0-366476 GCA_013436015.1 Rhipicephalus annulatus
AAACATGCCCCACACAAAGCGCAATGTATGTGGGCGTGTTTATGCATCTTACATGGTGTCTTATTTGCGCAGTTGTAACCTCTTCCTGAATGAATTACCCAACAAGTCTACAGCATGTCAATCAATAAGCTTCGCTTGAAAACGTGCCTCACCTGCTGTCTCACGAAAAAAAAAACAGTGAAATAGCCGACGTCCACGAGACCTACCCGCTGCCATGCCTGGGCTTGTCGCATGATGGTATGGCGGGTACTCGAATCGGCGCGAATTGTAGATGCTGTTTATAGCAGGGCGTCTTAACAATATAACGACATAAAGTGTGTTGAATAAATTTTTTGTGTATAAGGAAAATGTCAAATATGGGCGTATAATTTTTATTTTCTAAAAAAATCATTTTGTCAGGTTGAGGATATTTTTTTGTTTTTCGAACTTTCGTCAGGGGGCGGAGACTCCCAATACCTCTCACGTATTCGCTTTCAGAAGTGGCAGCACTAAGTTACCACTGGTGGTTGCCGGGCATCGTACTAGAAATAAATCAAGAAGACGACGCGGCCATTCGTAAAACTTTTGAATCATTTTTAAACTTCAATTTTGCTTGTGTTTACTGAAGAGATGAGAGTTCACCTGACTGATGTCTCTTTAAGACGAAACTCGATCGCCAATAATAAATTGAGCTTTTTATTGCACGGTTTGTATGAAAAACAGACGTACACGTAGTGTGGAAGTGTCAATCTGTAAAATCAGCTTTAAATTACAACTGAGCAAACGTTGGACCCAAGATATCCTAACCAAGGCAAAAGTTATCAACTATCGTGAGTGGGATATGCTGTATTTAGGTCAATCCCGTTTTTTATGACGACGGGCATAGTCTTTTTACAGAACTTGAGTACCAAGCGAGACTAAAGTTTAGGCGCATGGAGAAGCTTGAAGCAATCAGAAGTTTTTTAGAGATAGAACGTTGCTGGAAACAGTGTTTTGGCACGATGACTTGTCTTCGTCAGGGCAACTGCGTTGCCTTGGCGAAGAAAAGATCGCTTTTCAAAACTTTGGCTCTAAGACAATGTCTGCATATTTTTTTTAGAAGCATTTAGTGTACTCAGGCACTATAAGAAGTAAAGACTATTGAATTTTCAAATCACTGCTACAAGCCCCGCCGCAGTGGTCTAGTGGCTAAGGTACTCGGCTGCTGACCCGCAGGGCGCGGGTTCGAATCCCGGCTGCGGCGGCTGCATTTCCGATGGAGGCGGAAATGTTGTAGGCCCGTGTGCTCAGATTTGGGTGCACGTTAAAGAACCCCAGGTGGTCTAAATTTCCGGAGCCCTCCACTACGGCGTCTCTCATAATCATATAGTGGTTTTGGGACGTTAAACCCCACATATCAATCAAACCACTGCTACAACAATTTCATGATCAGTAAGCAACTTATACTTACTTGACATCATTTGAACTACACGTCTAAAGCAAAACAAATAAAAATTATGTGGCCGAGCCAAAACGAATTCAAGCATTTCAATAAACGCTTTTTCCCGACAGGAACTTGGCCACTGTCTTCACAAATTAGTCAAGCGACGCTGCACTACTGTCAGTCCAGTCAAGCTTCCAGACAACTGGGTTTATACATATGCACTCATGCAAAGTCAATACTTGCTCAATAAATGGGTCCAAATTTGTGTGCTCACCCTTTGCCTTTAGGAAACGCCGTAGAACCTTTGCAGAACAAGAAATCCTTGGGTTAGCACACCGCAGAGCCGTGCAAAACATGTGTTGCCCTACTGAGCCTTCTTCGACGAATGTATGGTTGACTTGTACGGCGTAGCTGATTGCGGCTTCCATTCTCTGCCCGCCACAACTTCCTGTCTTAACCTTTCCTGTAGTTGACACGTCAATTGAGAGAGATAACTGAGCGCGATCCAACGTCTAATATCGCTGAGCGAGGTGCGAGAAGGAGCAGAGGCACACTCTACGAACGCAAGTGAATCACTTCCCAGGCTTCGCGTGGTTTAAGTTCACAAAACAAGAAGAAAACACATAAACAAAAAAGTTCTTTACAAGGGTATCAAGTTTTTTTATCTCTCAAAACTTAGAAAAGCATTCACCGAGTGTCCACTCTTAAATTTTTCTTCCTCTAAACAAACGATGCGTGGCTCACCATGCCGCGCACCACGAACAGGCCCCGGAAACTCAGGGCTATACTTTCGGTTTTTAAAGAGCATGCATGCTCGTAGCGGTTGCCGGGATTCCTAAGGTACAGCTGAATGAAGTGAGGTGTATGTGAATGTTCACATTTTTTGGGTCTTACAAGGTTTTACAAATAACAAAAATTTGATACCCCTGTAAAAACTGCTCGTTTGTTTATATATCTTTTGCTTCCGAATGCAGGGATGTTACTTAACTCGTACTTGACTCGTTATTGACTCAAGACAGTCTTGCTGCTCACCATATATCGTTCTCGAAGTTGCGGACGACTTGAAGGCGACTTGGCTTGGTCGAAGTCAAGACAAGTTTCAAGTCTGTGGCGGGGCTAGATTGAAAGCGACTTTATGCGTTATTCCCACATGGCCACCTCTCGAATGGACGTCGCGCAGAGACTGGTCGCTTTTGATTTCGCATGCCACACCACGGATGTGTTTTCGGAGGCACATTACCTGCCGTAGATTCTACGACCCACCCTTCCTGACCGAGGAAATCCTATAGAGCTGTACGACGAAGAACAATTCCACGCTCGCTACCTGTTCACGAAGAACGCCATATGGCAGCTGCAGTCTATGCTGCCGCTCCAAGAAAGCGGGGACAATCGAGGTCAGTCTGTGCGTCCTATGCTGCAGCTGTTGATGGCACTGTGATATTAAGGCGCTGTGACATTTCAAACAGTGACCGGGAACCTCGTTCACATTCCGCAGTCTACAGTGTGTAGTGCAGTCGGAAAAGCAACCATGCTGATAGCAAAACACTACTGCTCCATACTGGTGCATGCGCTCTCAGTCCGGCGGAATTTCAACAAGCTATGCGGGACTTACATGACGTGGCCGAATTCCCTGGCGTGAAGGGATGCATTACCGTACGCACGTAAAGATTAAAAACACCGATGGTGAAAATGCCGAAATGGTCTGCAATCGCACAGGATATATTCCTCCTTCAATGTGCAGGTAAGCAATGACGTTTGAAAGTCTCTCAACCGTTCAGTTCGTATTTTTTCGATGAATGCTCGGGTTGTAAACTGCTTGCCATAATAAATAGCAATAATACTTCCCAACCATATATAGTCAACGTGCTTGTGCTCAGGCATGGTTCTTGTGGGACGGACGCTGATGAGCGCCTCTTGTGCGTGCTCGATATGCCATAGAGTTCCGCGTTCCTTGCTAGGCAAAGTTTCTATGCGGGTCCACTCGGGCTGATGATACAGTTAGCGCACGTGGCGGCCGGTGGTGCCGCATTGTCGTTGTAAAGCGGCTGTTTCACGATCCCTTTAAAACTGTGACGCAGTGCGGCAGTGGGCCTTGCTTTCTCCAAAAGTAATTTGCTAGCTGACATTTCAGAAATTTTTGCCTCGTTTGGTGTAGCCGTGTGGGGTTGGAAAAAAGAACGCCAGAGATCCATCCGCAGCACAAGGCTACATAAATTTATCAAAAAAAGCTACTCTTATTCAGGGTTTCTCCATGGACTAGAATGAGTTTTTTGGTAGAAACACGAAGGTTTTCTTTGGATTTTCTTGTAGCTATGCATTACGAAAGGGCGAATGAACCCTTCGTTCACCTCGCAGACCTGTGCCCTTATCATTCTTCTTGACAAAGCTTCAAGCAGACATCATGAGGCTGACCGCAATCGTGCCCTCCTCCCCTGCCCCTCACTACCACGGAAAACAAATTTGTATCTTCGCCCCCCCCCCAATCGCCCCAGTGGTAGAATGATTAGGACCTTATATCGTCCTATATCTGTGCACAATAAATTAAGCCAGGTGGTCGAAATTTTTGGGGCCCTCCATTATGGCATTTCTCATAATAGCAAACCCTGGATTTATAACACATAAGCTCTCTGCTGTAAAGCCTGCAAATGACAATGGATACACCAAATAAAAAGTAGATAAATATTACTGCTCTGACCCCTCCCCGCTAGAAAAAAAATTGCCGTAAAAGCCCGCGATCCTCGCCCGCACTTTTTCTCTTCCCAATAAATGTAGACAACCCGTTAGCATCTCCGATTCGATTTAGCACTTTTTTCGGGTTACGACACCCACATGGGCGTGCACAGGGACATTGTTCATTGCGTTTTCAGTACTTGTTGCTTGTTTATTCAGGTATAACTATAACGCAGCCCGCTACATGCATGTCCACAATCGTACAGAAATGCGAGTATGACGACAAATTGCTATGCTTTGTTAACACTTCTGACCCAGAGATGTGCATATACACCCCGCTGTGTTCGAAAGCGAAATACGATGAATGATGAACAGCTGGAGAAACGCGCCTCTTTTTTGCGACCACTGAAATTAGTCAGAAAAGGACGCTTTCCACAAGCAACACTGCACGTCGTGGCATGGCGGGCATCACGTGGGCGTCATGTGGCACTCGGTAGCAATAAAACGACAAAAAAATATAATTTACCACTTTGAGCAGATAAGTATTTTGAAATGTATGACGTTTTGTTTTGCTTTGACACGTGCCTTACGCAAACGACTTCATTATTAACCTCGATAACAGGCGAGCAACGTGCTTCTGCATTGAAGGTCGTTCTTCACTGGACCAAGCAAGACAGCCTGAGCATCTATGAAACGCGAAGGCCGAATTTGGCGTTTTCAAGTCCACTGCTCGCTTCGCGCCGACTTATTCAAGTCAAGTCGAAGGCGCGGCCAAGTAACATTTCTGCATTGCACCGCCGTGGTGGTCTAGTGGCTAAGGTACACGGCTGCTGACCCGCAGGTCAGGGTTCGAATTCCGGCTGCGGCGGCTGCATTTCCGATGGAGGCGGAAGTGCTGTAGACCCATGTGCTCAGATTTGGGTGCACAATAAAGAACCCCAGGTGGTTGAAATTTCTGGAGCCCTCCACTACGGTGTCTCTCATACCTATATGGTGGCTCTGGGACGTTTAACCCCACATATCAATCAACATCTTTGCATTCGGGAGAAAAGGAGCGGTAAAAATCTTGCGTAGGGGCATTTGGGGAAGTGGGTGAAGTGTTCTACTCGTCCATAGTGGCCCGCGACTTTAAAAATGCGGCCATGACGGGTTGAAAAGTGGGCGTACAGACTACGTCACGCAAACTTCCAGTAAAATTCACCAATTTCGGCACAGCGAAAATTCTTACTCCAAGGAGCAATCCGTAATCTGCAGTTGCTCTTAATTTGCCATTGATACACACAATTCACGTCCCAATCTGCCATTGAAATATGATTTCTGAAGTGATAACACAAAAGTTTAACTAGATCTACCATAGGAAATCAAGATTCGTCGAGATTTTTATGTCCGGAGCTGGGGTAGCGCTGGTCATCTGGCCTTACATTGCGGCGAGAGTGAGCCTTGGTAGGAAGCTGTGAGCTGCATGTGCTCCGGGGGCATGCTGGAGGGGCAAGGGCATGAGGCGAAGGCGAAGTTTGTCGAAGGGTGAAGCTTCCAGAAAGGCGCTAAGATTTGGTGATGGTGAGTCGCTTTGAAGTGCAAGATAGTTAGTCTGCGTTCCGGATATTCTGGTTTTAAGATGGCGAACATTTTTCATTTTGCCAACAATTAGGTGGCACGACGCGAGTGTCAGCAAAAGCTGACGCGAGAACAGTCATGTATTAACCGAGCGAAACGCGATGTTCGCAATATAAAGGCAGAAGGAAATTGACATCGAATATAATACTTGATTGTGTGTCGAGTTTAACGTCTCAAAACCACCATATGAGAGCCGCCGTAATGGAGGGCTCCGGAAATTTTGACCACCTGAGGTTTTTTAACGTACACACAAATCTGAGCACATGGGCCTACAACATTACCGTCTCCATCGGAAATGCAGCCGCCGCAGCCGGGATTCGATCGCGTGACCTTCGGGTACCTTAGTCAGTAGACCACCGTGGCGGGGCATCACAAAAGTAATATGTGAAATGTGTAGAAGTGCAATATATCCCGATGAAGGATGGGCATCAGCTTACGAGTTTTTACAGTGTACGTAAAGTGAAGCTGTCTAGATTTTTGGTCTACGATCGGCTGCGGTAGAAAAATATCAACATTGGACGCAGATAAATCTATGTTTAGGCAATTTATTTGGAAAGGCAAGACTTTGTGCATATATAATTTATTTCTTTAAACAGCTTTATGTATTTTAGTGTTCTGACACCCCTGTTCGAACACCAATATTTCAACACCTGCTGCTCTGCACACAAATAAACATGCCTAGCCCGAGATTATATACTTTTCTGACAGCACTCTTAATTTGTGTCTATTCTAATATCTCCGCATAAACTTGAAGGAAGGTCTGATCAATAGAGCTGTTTGTCATTCATTTCCTCAAATTCCTGCCGGCGTAGTTAGGTGAACGTCAGCTGTACGGGTTTCGGGGCCTCTCCAGGCGGTCCTAACTTTCTTCCAACTTAACAGTGAATGCCCCACTGATGACGGAATAGGCAGCTTCGTTGTCAACGACACCTGTGAGGCTGCGGCCATCGATGAGAACGTCGACGTCGCTAGTTTGTGGCCTCTCGTTGAAGTTTCGTCGTGGTGTCGTGTCATGACTAGGACGGTTCGTATCACTGCTTCGACGTTGCGTCATGAAGTCTTCTTCTGGCCGGCCCCGCCGCGGTGGTCTAGTGGCTAAGGTACTCGGCTGCTGACCCGCAGGTCGCGGGATCGAATGCCGGCAGCGGCGGCTGCATTTCAATAGAGGCGGAAATGTTGTAGGCCCGTGTTCTTAGATTGGGTGCATGTTAAAGAAACCCAGGTGGTCAAGATTTCCGGAGCCACCCACTACAGCGTTTCTCATATTCATATGGTGGTTTCGGGACGTTATACCCCACATCTGGACGAGTGGTGTCGCAAATGGCTCATGGTATTAAATACTAATAAAACTGCACTTATTTCATTTCACAGACGCCAAAACTTACCCACCACTAACTATAATATTAATGGCTCCATAGTTTCTTCCCTAAGTTCCATTAAATATCTCGGTGTTAACATTTCACAGAATCTAAACTGGTCTTTTCACGTAAGTAAAATAGTTAACAATGCTAACAGAGCTCTCGGTTACCTTCGTCGTAACTTGCATCTTGCCCCTCCATCAGTCAAATTACTAGCCTACAAAACACTAATTCGCCCAAAACTAGAGTACGCATCCGCCATTTGGGACCCATTCCAAATTAACCTAAGTAAGTCCATCGAACTAATTCAAAACCGAGCAGTTAGAATCATCTACTCAGATTACTCGTATCATACCAGTGTTACCACCCTTAAAAGAATAGCAGATCTACCTAACCTTGACCTACGCCGTAAGGTTTCCAGACTATCCTTGTATCACAAAATGTATCATACGTTTCATTACAACTGTCCCGTTCAATCAGCTCATCGTACTTCAGCCCGCACAAGCCACCACAAGGCCGTGTACCCACCTCCTGCATGTACCACAGCCCACCATCACTCCTTCTTCGCTCAAGCAGCCAGGGACTGGAACGATCTTCCCCCAAGTGTCATCCATCATAGCAACACGGATAGATTTAAAAATGCCATAGAATCATTGTTTTATTAACCCTATATTGTTTGCCCACACCCTCATGTAAAGCCCCCTGTTGGGTGGCCTTTGAGGTATATTAAATAAATAAATAAATAAATAAATAAATATCAATCAATCAATCTTCTTCTGGCCGCGAATTTGCGATGTTGGGACTACGTTGACGTTGCGGCAGGTTTCGTTGAGGCTTTTTTGAGGGTGGCGAGGATATTCGGTGGTTTGTCGTAAAGCAACCGCACCTAGATTGTGCCCTTAATTTTTCGAGCGAAGGCTAGGCGACCTGCCCCGGGTTGGCCCAGTGTATGACCGGTGGTGAGGTGACGTGTTGCGGCGGGATGATGGTGAACGGGAAGACCCTCGGGGCATCCTTTGCGCTGTTGCGAGGTGGCGATGTCACGTGGTCTTTCACCCCGCTTTGGACACGCCGCGTCGATGGCGAAACCACGCAGCCCCATTGGCGCTACTGGCAGCGCGAGTAGGTGTGGTCAGCTTCTGCGCAGTGGTAGTAGAGAGGTCGGTAGTCGGGGGTGCGCCACACGTCAGTTTTTCTCGGAGCGTCGCGCTGGCCAGCGGTGAACGGTATGACGTCGGTGGTTCTGGTGGTGGTGTGTGGTGTCGAAAATGTGAAGGTGTAGCCTCTTAACGTCGACGATGAAGGGGGGGGGGGTCAGACTGTAGCGTGGGTGGGACAGCAGCAGCGTAGCTCATAGCTTGGGGTTGTGGCTGCAACGACTCAGGAATGTACAGCGTTTTTTGTACTTTCTCTCGGACGTCTTGAGGTTCTCGCGAAGGGAACATCCGGCGCAGTTCTTCGCGCATTACAGCATTTATGGGCTCGTGCAGATAATCGGAGCAGAGTGGTTGTATCTCTGCATAGCCTGGAGTCGAGCGGTGGTTCAATTGTGGAGTGCGCATTTCCCAGTTTTTTTTTGTATAATTGTCTCTTCTGATCCAAATTCTTGAATGCTGCTCGGTAGATTTGCAGCAGTCCCGCGAAAAGCTCCTGCTTTATTCCTCGCGTGAAGAAGCGATATTTCTTATCCTCAGGCATTTTGGTGTAAGTGTGACAGAAGAGTGCTCATTTCTGCTGTGAAGAGTTCCACGTTATCGTTTTGCAGCTGCACATGAGCTTCTAGGAAAGCTTCAGCCTTTTCCTTGCGGACCAAATATGTAAAGGTGGCGAGGAATCTGGTCAGAAATCTGTCCCACGTTGTGCGGTGTCACTCTGGATTCTCAAACCAGGTACAAGCTGCGTCCTCCAAGGCAAAGCACACATGTCGATGCTTATCTTTGGAGGCCCAGACATTGAAAGCGGTGACCCGGTCGTACGTTTCTAGGCAGATTTTCGGGTCCTTGATCGATGATCTGCGGAAGGTTGGCGGCTTCTTGGGCTGCCGGACGAGAATTGGAGCAGGCTTCGCCGGGGTGGTCATTGTTGCTGCTGTTGATGTCAGGATTCGGGGAAACCTGGTTTTTCCGGAAAAGAGCCCGTACTCTGACTGTGGTCCACTCTTCCTTCGGCTTGGTCACTGTTCGGGGTTGGCGTCGGTGTCTTGTTAACCACTTGGCCTTGGTTCATGGCTTGACGGTGGCATCCGCCACATGAGAGAAGAAACACCTCCAGACGATTTCACGGTTTCGTGACGCGGACGAAGAGAACAGGGTGGATGTTAGGGCTAATCTGTTTATTGGGGCCGACATTCTGGCCATGTAAAGGATAATCAGATTAGTGCGAGACATCAGCATTGATAGCTCGGCACAGAGCATTGGTCGTCCATGAACTGACACGCGGCGTAGCGCGGTGGCATTTAGGCCCATACATGTGCTGTCGAAACGTTTCAGCCTTATGACTGGTTCTCGCCCAATATATGGAATATTGTCGAGTTGACGTGCCCTGTGCGCATTCATAAGATATTGATCTACAATGATAGCGAACCTTCTCTAAGAATGAGGCGCAGGTTGCGCTGAGCATTACTGACCCTGGCTTTGTGGGCGAAAGCCCCCCGCAAAAAAAAAGACAAGAGTGGAAATAAGAAGCACGTGTTGGCTTATCTAGCATTTCTTCCTCTTCCCATCTTTTGAATGTTGGTAATAGTGAAACTAGTAATAGTTACTATAACTTAAAAGCTAATCTTCAGTGACTATTGCACTGACCCTGTAGCTTTCTTACCTCGTATTTAGTGAAAAACTTGTCTTCCTGGGATCTTAATAGTCTAAAAATCTGATGTAGGAGTGTACCGAACGCGCACAAAGTAAGTTTTATGCACTGCCGCTCAAAACGCTCTTGAAATACACTATTGTTATATATAAAAGAACACCTACGTATATCAGCAATAGCTGATGATAAATAACATTTTGGCCTTGGTGTCGTGAATTGATGAACCGCCACAAAATACCTTCTAGAACCTCGAAAATAATATAAAACCCGCTAATTCTCAGAGAATCATCTCTTCAAGTATTCCCAATATGAATGACACCACTGTCGTTTTATTTTTGTGGAGCTTTGAGCCATAAACAAGAAGAAAAAGCTGGACCGAGGTCATTGTTGACTACGAGGAGGGCAAGCAGAGGTGGGAAAGTGATTTTTTAGTCTTGCAGTTCAGAAGTTGTTTTAAGAGCTTTCACACTTTCAAATACTACGTTAGTTCAAATTTTGTGCAGTCGAGAGCCCAGCAGGAATAAATTTGTCTATTTGGTCCCTTCTTGACAACAGAGCCATAATGACCTAATTTGATGTCATGTTTCTAAATCCATAAATAGTTGCACTACTGACCTAATTTTTCATTCCTGGTCTTCTGGGGGCCTAACAATTACGAAAATATGTACTAGAACTTTCTCTGACAAAAATAAAAATTAATGGACTAAAAGTTAAAAACATTGTGATTATTAGCGTTTAGATTACGTCAAGAATATTTCTCAAAGATGCAACCAACGAGGCTTACTGTGAACGGAATGTCTTGCTGCAGGCCTAGTATCAAAAAGATCGAACACGACGTTGTGGGCACTATTTCCAATTTTGATAAAATTTGATGTAAGCCAAGGCATTAAGAGCACCTTCCGTGCCCCACCGTGGTGGTCTAGTGGATAAAGTACTCTGCTTTTGACTTGCAGGTTGCGGGATTGAATACCGGTTGCGGTGGCTGCATTTTCGATGAGGCAAAAGTGCTGTAAGCGCATGAGCTTAGATTTGGGCGCCCGTTGAAGAAACCCAGGTGCTTGAAGTTTCTGGAGCCCTTCACTGCGGCTTCTATCATATTCATATGGTGGTTTTGGGACGTTAAATCTCACATATCAACATAATCATCATCATCATAATCATCATCATCATCACATTGCGATTAGCGTAACGAGTGAGTGGACCGTCCAATGCTCCAACTCATTACAAAAGCTTGTATTTGATCACCCAATAAATGTGGTGCATACCCACTTCAGACAAAATTTGTCATCGTTGCCAGTCACTAGATGAACATTTGGCACAAAATTACTTGCAGCTCTTCAGCGGATACAACGATTCTCAGAAGAATGACGCAAAACTGCATGCCGAATGCTGGTCTACTATCCAGAAATTATTATTATTAATGTCGTAGTGGGTACCAGCAAGTTTTCTTGCAGCAGTTACCCCAAGAGTTTTTAGAAATTTCTCTCAAAAGCCGCTCTTCTAGCTTTCGCTGTGACGGCGCTGCGCCTTCCGCGCAGGCCAGGCCTGGTGTTTTAATCGACTGTTTTTTATTATTGGAAAATCCGGGTAGTTGTGGACACTTTGCAGACCAGTAGATAATGTTTGGGGTATTCGCACATGTCTGAGGTTCTCCTTAGAAAGGCAGCGGCTGAAGCTTCTATTGAGTTGACTGCTTTTTCGCATCGATTAACGTCACATATAGATTCGATTTTCTCGGAGCGTTTTTTTATCAGTTGATTTGTCGAATAACAATGATAAAGTGTGAAACACTTTTACATGAATTTTCTAGGTTGATTGAAGTCGACAAATTGTTTAGCCTTAGTGCAACTGCTTTCCTGAATTATTTACTTATATACGGAGAGTAAGCTGTAATGTTTTTACATCTCATTTCATTCGTATTATGGATATATTGTAGTTATTACGTCTAAACCACCAAGCATGGCTATGATGCACATTTCTTTGATAAACTTGTACTCTTGGCCATTTTGATTCTAGCAATCATGTTATGGTGCAACAATAGCATTTACTTGCAGCATTTTACCACTTTGATAAACCACTGTATTTTTACTCTGGTGTAGGCCCTGGTTCCTCAGGCTTGGTTGCCTTTCTCGCGACATTCACACACTTACACGACAACTTCACGTTGTTTTACTTTATTTAGTTAGAGGTTAAGCTGACAGCTCCAATTTTGCAGGAGAAATTTTTTGCTCAGAGATATGCTATGTGTATATATATATGGGAAGTGTCATTAAGATATGTATCTTGGCGGTATAGTCGATAACTCCACCTCGTAAATTGCACAATAAAAATATCGTAGAATATGGCATCGTAGTAGTAGGGTACGTTGGTGTCGAGATGCCATCGGAAGTCGCAGCATGAGCCCTTCAAGGTTGTACTAATGGTACTCATGCGGCAGGCCACTGATCGGCAAGCATTGCGTGCTTCATAATCGCTGACGGGGTAAACGCAGTCCAATGCAACAACGTAGGTGCGGCCTTTCTCGACGTACAAGACACCCACCAGAACTTGGATGCCCGCAATATTTCTGCGAACTTCCGTCGCCCGTGCGCGCAGTGCCAACGTGCTGGTGTCTTCCGGCAATGCCACCATGCAGTGCGTGCCAATTGACGCCTCATACTGAGAGTACCGACGTGACACGTTCTGCGGGATTCATACCAAGTTGCAAGACGAGACTATGTTAAACTCGCGTATCATAGTGTCATCCTCAGGCGGCACTAAGGGAGGGTATAACCCCTGAATCCTTATACATCGAGAACGCCGGACCATGGTATTACGCGAAAGCCAAATATACGAATTCGTACGAAATTTCACGACATGCACGCCGCAAAACATTGATCTCGTATAACTATACTGAACATACTTCCAGGGAATGTTCATATAAATTGCCCATGAAAAAGCGCCCAAATGACGGAAACTGGGCTGCCGCTTCGCGGCAAAGGAGGAGTGGTGCTGCCATTGGTGTCCGGGGGCTGTTGCGATGCTTTTGAAGGCACAAGCCAGACGACTTGCGGTATTGCCGGTTTCCAACGCCTAAATTCACGTGTAAGGTAGAAACGGCCTACAAAATAGCGGCGATTGCAGCTTGTCAGTTCCGCGATACACACCGTGTCCGAGACTCCAGTTTCAGAGGATGAACCCAAAGCCGACCTGCTTCGCATTCAGCTCTATGGCGTACGAAGGCGTTTTAATTCCCACTGACTGTGTTATTGACGCATTTTTGCTTTATGAATACAGCAGGGACAAATCTTCAAAGAGGTGAACACCTTGCGAAGCTTTGGCGATCTCGAGTGAGTTTCGCGGTCTGAAGGGCGTCGAGTGTCTCGGTTGCAAGTACCACACGAAGCTCAGCTTGCCGTTCGACAACACGGTAACCACCGAAATGCTTTTCCGCTTCCCATGATCTGGCGCGCACTACATGCCCAAACTTCTCTGCTTCGACGATGGGCGCCGTCGACCCGCAGCGCCAGTTGTTGCCGCTGCAACGAGCTTGGAGCGACATCGTGTGGTCGTTCGACGGCGGCAAGCAGTGGGTATAGATCAGGTGGGGCGGAAGTCCTTCTGGTAGTGTTTCAGCGGGCCACATCCAAGTCCACTCCAGGGCGTTTCCGACAATGCACTGTCGGTAACGTCACTTTTTGTCATCATGTCGCGAATGCAGCACCACGTGGCTGGTACACCGGGTGTACGACACCTGAGAGAATAAAAAAATGTTTTTTTAGATTAAACTAGTGTGAATTGCTCTAACACAGCAAAATCTAGCATCATGAAATTATATAACGTATGCTGGATATCAATTGGTCATTTTATGAAGTGTTGAACCATTTAAAAAAAAATTTGCGTAGTTTTATTACATGTTACGCTTTTGCGCCACTGCTGACGGCGTCTTTAATTTAGCTTTAGTACGAGAAGACAAGGTATTCGTTTGACTATTCTTGAAAGTAAGTTTTGTTAGGCAGAATACTTCTCAGTGAGGGAATCCTCACTGAGTTGTCGTCAGTTGCCTCAGATATACATCCAAAAAATTTGGTGAAGCTTCAGTACATCCGGTTTTTTCTTGCCAGGAAAGACCACTCGGACTGCTCTAGGTCCACTACAGTTTCGGAATGCGGTAAGAACGCATTTATATGTTATTGAATTCTGAGAAAAAAAAAGAACCCGGAAATTAAAGCGTATACCTGATACACGTTTGGCACAATTTATATTTCTTAACATTAGTAGCATACGACAGTCGGGAAGCTATCTAGAAGAATATTTATGCAGAAAAGCGTAGTTTATCACCGACGACAGCCTACCCAATTTTTTATAACTCACAGTAATTGCTTTCACATCACATTTCAACGGCGATATAGAAACTGAGCGCGCTGGAAGGACTCTGACCGTAACTATCCCCGACAAGAAAGTAACTGAGATTTAATAACAAGTGGAATGCATATCTCAGGAAGACGTGGCTTGTGGCGCCCAAGCAATGGCCGAGAGGAGAACAAAGAGTGCGAAATATGTGAGCGTAGTACATATCTACCACCCACCAGAACGATGCCCCGAATTGTGCCTCATATTCACAATTTGAGCGCCCACCAATATGCGAGCGCTTACTTCCTGGCCCGAGAACGAAGAAAACTCTCGCTCGTGATTGCCGTAAATGCGTGCACGTGCAGTAGCACAACGTTCTACGGGAGAGTAAAAAAAATCCTATTAGAGTTGCAATATTGCCTTTTGAATTAAGCGCGAGACAGATGTGCGATTTACCATGCGACGTGGCGCACGGTGTCGCATGGTGCGGCGTGACGCATGCGACGTTTTGGGACACACGGGGGCAAAGGAGCTCTCAGCGGCTGGCTCCACCCCCATGCGGCGCCTCGGCATGTTCGGTCGGACGACTTTGTATCCTCGTAATGAAGATAAAAATGATCAACATTCCACAGACACACTTCGTTTCATAAAAAATAATGAATAAATGTCTTCGGGAATGACAAGCACGTCGCAACTGCGGTAACAGCTGATTATTCATGATTCCGACACGTAGGCCTAGCATGGCGGGCACCGCCCGTCGCTTACGCCGTCAACACACAAGCTCGTCATCGAGCGCTTGCTTTTGACAACACTATTAAGCTTTGCACTTGTATGTAATGCGTTTGCATACGCTATTACTTTTTCGATGCTGCACTGTGAAGAGCAAAAGGTGAAAGCGAAGTGAGCCGGCGCAGAAACGCTCGTAGCCATGTTTACTTGCGAAATGACCTTGCATAGCTGCTCAAAATCTCCGGTCTCGCTAACGCTTTCAAAACTGGCGTTGTCGTGCAGAAATGGCACGCTTGAAACATCATTTTATTCAATCCGGAGTAATATCACTTCACCAGGGAAATGTACTCAATGTTTGTCACGACGCTGCTGTCAGCGATGTCTGCAAATCCAAGCTCGTACCGCTCCATCGACTCGCTTGAACTGGCCTGCATTAAGCGTGATTGAAGCAGCTACAGGGAGATGGCGCCACTAGCGGCGTGACGTCATTCGTATGCCCGTGATGTGATTGGCTGCTGCCATGCGGTGGTTTGATGCTCGCTCAAACCGGTCATGCATCATATGGCCGGTTTGATGCTCGCCGCACAGGCTATGCGGCGGTGCGATGCGATGATACGTCACGAAACGTCACGAAACGTCACTACTCCGGCTGTCGCATCATCGCACCGCAGGCCGCATCGCAGGAAAAATCGCACGCTTGTCTCGCGCTTTAGTGGGTATCGAATGATGCGCGAAGAATGGCTTTTAAGTCGTCAGTAAGCCTTTGGCATACGGCGAGTGTTTCTGAAGACCTCAGTGTAAACGGCCATTTTGTTCGGCAGCATGCGGAACGAAAAAAGCTGAGATCCTGCCAATGGCGGCTGTCGAATGCCCCACGACAACGCTTACCTGTGACTACGGTGGCCGACCGTGGCAGCGGAGAGGACTGGCGCCGAGCAGTAGCGGCGTCAATCTTCCGGCAAGCCTTCGAGCAGCGGCCGGTCTCACGGTGGAATGGCACCAGCTGCCAGCGCGGGAGAGCGAGCTCGCTTCTTCGTCTTCCACCGTGCACAAGCATAGCTTACGCGCGCAGGTATACAGCCATTGTTCGCCGACTTCGTGGCAGAGGGCGGAAGTTCCCTACACCCCCATGTATTCGCTCTAGGCAGCGGCAGCGCCGGTTTCACAACTGCTGTTTGCCGGGCATCTTACTAGAAATAAATCACGAGCAGAAAATTTCTTTCGTGACGTGTTTGGTGAGGTCCCCAAATAAAGGGAAAGTACGAAAATTTGTGAGGAGGAGGGCTGCCGAGGAAGCCCTTCTTGCTTACTTCGCATGGAAGCGGAATGCAATCGGGCCTTCTTTCAGGGCCACTGACCGTTTGGGCAATGTGGCCATCAAATTTTTGTTAATCCTTATTTATGTGTTCGTGTTTTCTGAAGAAACTAAAGTTAGGCTGACTGATTTTTCAGTAAGACGAAACTCTATCACCACAAATAAAATTAACAATTTATTGCACGTTTTCTATAAAAGAAACAGACACACGAATTGTGAAAGTGTCAACCTATAAGAGCAGCTTTAATTTACAACTGACACATGGACATATAGAGCACACATTGAAGTCAGAATATCTGAACCATTGCCAAAATTACAAACAAGCGTGAGTAGCACACGTTGTAGTTGACTAAATAACGTTTGTTACGATGGTGCCCATAGTTTTCTTGTAGAACTTCAGTACCAAACGAGAATGAAGTTCAGGGGTATGAAAAGGCGTGAAGCGATCAGATGTTTTTTTCGAGAAAGAACACCCTTGAAAACAGTGTTTCAGCAAGTTGACTTGTTTTCGTCAGGGGAGCAGTGTTGCCTTAACTAAGAAAGCTCACTTGTCAAAATACTGGCTGAATAGACAGTCTGTGTATTACTTTTAAAGGCATTTAATCCATCACGTGTATTTGAGTGACACTAATAGAAATAAATACTCAAATGGTTTGAAATCATGGCTAAAAGTTTTCATGATTGGGAAGCAGCTTATACTTATTTGACATAATTTGAACTACACGTCAAAATTAAAAACAATAAATCGATGTAGCTGAGCCAGCTCTAATTCAAGCTTTCCAATCAACGCGTTTTCCGGACAGGAGCATGGCTGCCGTCTTCACCAATTAGTCAAGCGACACTGCACTTCTGTCAGTTCAGTCAGGCTTGCAGAAAACGGTTGGCTTTTATCTACTCATCTAAAATCAATACCTGCTCAAATAATGAGTTCGAATTCTTGCGCTCAACCGTTGCCTTTCGTAAACGCTGCAAAACTTCGCGGAACTAAACGTCGCCGGGTATGCACACCGCAGAGCTGCGGAAAACATGTGTTACCTGATTAAGAAACTTTCGACAAATGCATGGTTGACTTGTTTGGCGTATAGCTAACTGAGGCTTCCGCTCTCTGCCTGCCAAAACTTGCTGCCTTTATCTTTCGCGCAGTTGACACGCCAACCATGCGAGCTCACTGAGCGTGATCCAATTTCTATTATCCCTGAGCGAGTAGTGAGAATGAAAGGAGGCAAGCACTACAAACCCAAGGCAACCGCTTCCCGTGCTTCAGCTGATTTAAAGTTCTCAAAATATACAGACTCTAGAGGAAAAGCGGGGCCAGGAATGCTATAACCACCAAAGCGCTGCTATATTAGAACGTTCTTAATTGTTGTCACACACACACACACACACACACACACACACACACACACACACATATATACATATATATATATATATATATATATATATATATATATATATAATCAATGACTTTCAGGAAAAATACAATGGTCATTTATGTAACCTGCTGCGCGCGTGAAAAGGCGTTTTCAGGTTTGTTCACCAATGGCACAACAAATCTTGTACCGTAATAACATTTCGGAGTGGGGTCGTGTTATGGCCGTGCGTCACGCGGCCGATTCCGCCGGCTTGCTTGCGCCTCGTCATCCGTGTTTTTTGTGGCTATAGGCGAACAACTCGATAATATGTGGCAGTCCCTTCCTGAGATGCAACCGAGACTCACAAAACAGAAAAAAAATGCCAGAGATTATGCAGCGGCGAGTGCGTACATCACTCGAAAGCTCAGTATTGTTCCATCATGGCGGCGCATGAGTCTATGAAGGTTTTGGTGCATGGGCCCTATGGGGAGCTTTTCCTCTAGAGTCTGTATATTAACTCTAGGACTGCTCCCGTCGAGATGTACGCGGTCAGATCACGAATTTCGCGATAACGTTTCTCCTCGGATATACACGCCATATGTTCACGAGCCAGCCTAACGCTCGCGATGTGCCATTGGTATTCTCTGTAGGAGTAGCTTCGTTGTTCGAAAAATTGGCAGATCCCACGTACAGTGGAACTCGAAGATATGCGAAACACGAATGAGGAAGGCTGATATGTGTCATAAAATCAACACAACGTTACGAGGTGGACGTAAATTATGCCGTGCATGACTTTTCTCTCGTGGTTATCATGTTTTAAAATGTGTTTACCTTCGCGTCTATGCAGGTCACGCAATAATGAATTTGGTATATGTGGAGCTAGTGAAACGACCACGAGCACTTTATGAGTGTAGCATGTAGTTATGCTTTACATGACACGCATATCATTATTACCATGTTTGGACTTGTCATTTACCTTCATCGTCTGTTCAAGTCACGTAATACTGAATTTGGTATATGTGAAGCTAGAGAAACGGCCGCGAGTGCATCACGAGCGTGGTATGTAATCATGTTCTTACGTTACACGCATGTCATGATTAATATGTTTTCAAGAGTCATATACCTTCGTTATCCATTCTCGTCATGTAACACCATATTGGGTATATGCGAAGCTTGCTAAATGGCCGCGGGCATGCTATGAGCGTAGCATGTAGTCATGTTTTGCTAGACACGCATGTAATGATTATTATGTTAGGATGTACGTATCATTTACCTTCCTTGTCTATTCACGTCGCGTATTACCAAATTTGGCATATGCGAAGCTAGCGAAACAGCCGCGAGCGCATCATGAGCGTGCTATGTAGTCATGTTCTTACGCGACACGTATGCCATGATTATTATGTTTGCTCTAGTCATATTTCTTCGTTATCTATTTTCGTCACTGTAAGCAAAAATTAGCCGAGATGGAAGTTTCTCCAACATGTGTGCCCCCAAAACTCTCTCGCCCCAATCATTTACTCCCTGCCATGAGGTAAACTCGGCACATGTCGTCAAAAAACGCCCCCTGCCTAATGACGGAGTTTATGAACGACTTGACCTTGTTAAACTCTCCACGGAGTTTCAGGTCACGTGGTTACAAACCCCTACGGGAGTTTTAAAAGCCCTTTTTGGTCGTGACGAGCGTGTGTGTATATGAATGTACGGGCATCTATTAGCACGTCGGTGTGAAACACCAGTGTTTTGTGTGGCTGGCCGTGTGAGCATCTGTCAACAGGCAACGAAATAATCAGTTCAGTGAACATTTGCAACGGCTGGTGGGTGTTTAGTATGAACGTTTTTGATATTTCGCACCGTTGAGTCACGCTGGACATTGGTCCGATTCCTCAACGAAACACCGCGAAATCCGAGCTTCAAAGGGCCTAGTTACAAACAATTTCGAAGATTAATGGTAACAAAAGTAAGCTGTAGCGATCGTCAGCGATTGCTTTTGGAGTTTCATCGTCTAAAACTTCGAAGCAGTCGGAAGTAGGCCTCGCCTCGCTCGACCACGGCAGGCTGGCCGGAAACCGGTGCGAGAGTTGCGCCGGCGACGCACTCGCCCCGGCTCCGCTGATGGTGGCTTCTCGGAGTGTCACCGGTATATCACCGGATCAAGCCGGCATCGTAGAGAGCTCGCTCTGTGCGCCGGCCACCCTTGCGAACTCTACGAGCTAGCACCGACCACCGGCGAGACAAAGAATGCGTTTCGCAAAAAAATAAGGTCTACCGGCATGAATAACCACAGTTTTCTGCGCCTTGCGACCGCAGCAGTCAAATGAAAAGCACGAAGGCGAGCACCGAACGAGGCGGAGACACACAGAAACGGCGTAGGGAGTGCATGCCCATGCAATGCATGCGAGCAAAGGAACCGCGACGGCAAACCGTCTCGTTCGTTTAAGTCCAACGCTCCGTAGCTTAAGCTACGTTCATAGCGGCCACCTGTTTCTGTGCATGGTAAAAATAACGAGACAAAAACTGCACATCAGCAAGCATTTTGCGACAACCAGCTGTCAATTATCGTATACCCGTGGCGTACTCCTGAGTGAGGCCTATATACCGTCGCACGCGGTAGCGGTGGTGTATCTCGGTTCATCGCTTGAGGTGCTGAATGTAAGTCGTTGAAGTGTTCATGCACTGCCCCTCGAGCTTTGTGTACGATTAAGTGCATTTTACAGACTCACACACAGTACAGCTAATGCAAAATCAGCCCGTAGGACAAAACACCAATTGATAAGTAACTTTCGTTATAGTTTGAAAAGTATTAATTAATAAATGGGTTTAGGATAAAAGACATGTGTGCTGAATTGCTTTTGTTACGCCATTGCAAATTAGACATACGCCATGCATGTTTATTGCCTAAATGTTAGTGAAAAGTTTCGCTTCAGAGCTACATGGGAGGTCCGAATACGGTGCCTATATATACCCATCGACTGAAGTGTGTATGTGCTGCGTGAGCGGCAAGCTGTGGCGAGTGTAATTGTTGTAACATTACGTGAACGTTGTGTGTATGTGTACTGTGATCAATATTGTGCGTTTCGAAGGTAATTGAATTGAAGTTATGCTTGAGCAAGCTACGGCTGTGGACGTGATATTTCTTCTCGGTAAGGGCAAAAATTTACTCCCATACTGACTTGAAAAGAATCCCCATCACCGATGGATGTTAGTAAAAAGTCTCCTGAATCCACCCCAAAACCCCCTCCTGTTGTGGAGTAAATTTTTTACTCCTTCTGGACAGTGTCTAAAAAAACCCAATTTTGGTATGCGCAATAGAGGACAAGTCGTTTACTCTCATCTCGGCCTATTATTGATTACAGTGTGTAGTCGTGTTTTAATGACACGCATATCATGAATATATTGTTTGGATTTGCCATTTATCTTCGTCGGCAATTCGTATTACGTAGCACCAAATTTTGTATATATTAAGCAAGCAAAACGGCCGCGAGGGCATCATGAGCGTGGCATGTAGACATGTCCTTACATGACAAGCTTGTCATTGTTATCATGTTAGCACCAGTCATGTACCTTCGTCATCCATTCACGTGACGTAATACCAAATTGGGTATATGTGAAGCTAGCGAAATGACTGCGAGCGCGTCTAGAGCGTGGCGTGTAGTCATGGCTTACGTGACATGCATGTCAGGATTTGCACGTTATTGCCTGTATGGTGGCCAGGCAGTCATGCCATGCCATACTAGTTTTGCAATATGTCACGCGAACGAAGCCGCTACAAGAGCAGAGAGACCATATTATAAAGATCATGACCTCCATGACATACACGTCATAATTTTCATGTTATGACTAGTCACTTATGCTCGTAGTCATCTTATGCCATGCGAATTTAGGTATAGATTCAATTAGCGAAATGGCCAGGTGAGCTAAAAGTCATAGGCAGCTAGATCGATCGATCGATAGATAGATAGATAGATAGATAGATAGATAGATAGATAGATAGATAGATGCGGTCAAATTCGCCGAAGTTGGCTAAGAAAAACTTCGCATTTAAATTGTATGCAGTTTCAGTCGCCCTACTGGAAAGCTGTAGTAACTGCGCAGCAGTGATTAACCTGACCTTTAGCGTGCCGCGTTCGGAGGAAAACGCGCGCTGGTATTCCAAACGTGACGCCTGATCGGCAGGCATTGCGGAAAAAGAAACTTTCCTTTGTGCCCAAAACTGAACTGTATGTGGCAAAAATTCTGTCCTACATGAACTATCTAGTCAGTTACAGTCGCCCTACTATAAAGCTGTAGTAACTGCGCAGCAGTGATTAACCTGTCCTTTAGCGCGCCGCGTTGTATGATGATGATGATGTTTGGTGCTTTGTGGTGCAAGGGTCATTTGATGATCCAAGAGCGCCAGTTCATGAGGCAGGAATTGTGAAAAATTGTTGTGATTAGTGGCTGTATAAGGGCCTTAAAATTCCTCACTCTAAGGCGGGTATAAATATAGAAATAATAAAATCATGAGCATGCCATGAAAAGTGTGTGGTGTTATTGAATGCTGAAAGTTTGTGATAATAAAAACCATGGTGGGCACGTGTGGCATAAGCCCTAGTGCCTCGATCGTTCACACCCTTGCGTCTAAGGGCCGTGAGACAAGTGCTTTATTGAGCGTAGCCACCACAACGGATATCTCTCTGAAGACATTATGCTACGGAATGCCCGTGTATATAATATGAAACGTACGAACATCTTTAAAAAAGCTAACAATCATTTATGTTTGAAAAGTGGTTCCCTACCGACGAACATTGCAGGGTGTAGTGGTATCTGTTGTCGGGAGGGTAATGAAAAGTGTTGTCTTCTTAGCTTGTCTAATTTTTTGCACTGTATTGGAATATGAACTACGGTGAGTACTTCTCCACATCTGTCACACAAAGGTGGATTGCCCCCAGAGAAAAAAAATGAATGTGTAGTGTATGTATGTCCTGTTCTTAGCATTGTAAGGATTGCTTTAGTTTGCCGTGATTTTGATACTGTCGGCCAATGACCAAGTTGCGGCTTGATGAATGCAAAGTATTCCCTGTGTGCGTGTCCCATGTGCTCTGTCAATAGTCTCTGAGCTTTCGCTTTATAACAGGTTTCAAGTCGAGTGCAGAAATTGGTATCATAGTGTTGATAGCGGTTTTGTTGGCGGACCCAGCTAGCTGGTCCACCAGAACATTGCCTTGTATTTTGCAGTGTCCTGGCACCGAGCAGACTATGACATGCTGCTTGGATGAGTAGACTGCGCATAAAAGCGAATAGAGCGAGACAAGGACAGCGTTTTCATGCTTTTTAGGTGTTTTCAGAGCTTTTACTACACTTAGGGAATTTGTATATATTATTGCCTTCAGTAGTTTTATTTGTTTATTATTGTTACAAGTAACTCATTTATTAAATTATATACGATGAACCATGCTCGGCAAACAAGATAACGACAGTTCATCAAAAACTAGCAATCAACATTGTATTTCTCTTTCTTGTAGCAAGGCTGTGCAAGCTATTTTGTATCAACCCCCCGGCGGTAGAAGCACCGTCGCGGGGCCTGAGCAACTCGGATGCGGTAGAAGGAGCGTGATAAGGCTTGAGTCGAGCTATGTGCACGATGTCACTCGAAGGTGACGATGATGACGTTGGATCGGCTGGAACGATCTCGTATGTAACGTCTGTCACCTGGCGAACGACGCTGTATGGTCCAGTGTAGCGTGACAGCAGTTTTTCAGAAAGACCTACACGCCGAGTGGGGGGCCAGAGGAGGACAAAGGAACCCGGTGAAAAGTGCACGTTTCGATGATAGGAATCGTAGAGCTGTCTTTGGTGCTCCTGTGAGGCCTGCAGATGGCTGCGGGTGCGTTGGCTTACGTGGTCGGTTCGTGCGATGGCTTCGCCGGCATACTCAGGGACGGAGGGCAGCAAGGTGTCAACGGGTAGGGCGGGTTCTCGGCCGTATAGAAGATAGTATGGCAAATAGCCGGCAGTGTCGTGACGTGACAACTTATATGCGAAAGTCACAAATGGCAAATGAACTTCCCAGCCCTGGTGGTCACCCGCTACGTATTTAAAAAGCATGTCGGTTAGGGTGCGGTTGAGGCGCTTCGTAAGACCGTTCGTTTGCGGATGGTACGAAGTGGAAAACTTGTGCTTGGCAGAGCACGAGCGCAGGATTTCATCAACGACAGCTGATAGGAAGGTCCGGCCTCGGTCAGTGAGAAGTTGGCGTGTAGCTCCGTGTACTAAAATAATATCAAATACCAGAAATTCCGCCACATCGGTTGCGCAACTCGTCGGAAGTGCTCGTGTGATAGCGTACAGTGTCGCATAGTCAGTGGCGATGGCAATCCATTTGTTGCCTGAGCTGGAGATCGGGAATGGGTCAAGCAGGTCGAGGCCAACTCGAAAGAAAAAAGGTTCAGCGGGAATGTCGATCGGCTGAAGGAATCCAGCTGGTAGGGAGGGTAGGATTTCTGCGGCGCTGGCAGGGCTTACAAGCGGCGACGTAGCGTCGAACAATACTGGCAAGACCAGGCCAAAAGAAATGACGACGTACACGGTCGTATGTGCGAGAGACGCCCATGTTGCCCGCCAAAGGAGCGTCACGAAGTTGGTTGAGGACAATCGCACGAAGATGTGCTGATATAACGGGGAGCAAGTCATGGCCATATGGATCGAGGTTACGGCGATACAGGATCCCGTCTTTGACCAGCAACATTTGTAGAGATGCATCGCGAGGCATTGACTCAAGTTTGTCAATGATGGTTCGCAGGGAAGAATCGCGGCGTTGTTTGTGGCCAAGGTTGAGTAGCTGCGTTACAGACAGAAGGTCTGGAAAGGTGTCAGTAAGGGCAGGTTCCTCCACAGGGTAGCGTGATAAACAATCCGCATCTTGATGCGACCACCCTGTTTTGTACGTTACGGTGAGCGTGTATTCTTGTAGACGTAGCGACCAATGAGCGAGGCGTCCTGTGGGATCTTTGAGTGAGGCCAGCCAGCAGAGCGCGTGGTGGTCGGTAACCACCCGGAATGGACGCCCGTATAAGTATAGGCGAAATTTGGCGACTGTCCACACAAGAGGGAGACACTCAGGCTCAGTGATTGAATAGTTGCGCTCGGCGGTAGATAGCAGTCGGCTTGCATATGCTATAAAGCGGTCATGTCCGCGTTGGTGTTGCAATAGCATTGCCCATATGCCGTGCCCACTGGCGTCAGTGCGAGTCTCGGTTGGAGCCGATGGATCGCAATGAGCTAATGTCAGCGGTGTTGTAAGGAGCGTCGTGAGCTGAGAAAAAGATGAGGCTTGATCAGCGCCCCAGAAAAACGGGATGACCTTCTTCAGGAGGGTTGTGAGTGGGCGTGCAATAAATGCGAAGTCCTTAACTAAACCGTTGAAAGTAGGAGCACAACCCACAAAACTGCGAACGTCCTTTGTTGACTTCGGAACAGGAAAGTTCGTGACGGAGCGAATTTTCTCAGGATCCGGGCGGACTCCTGCGGCACCAACGAGGAGGCCAAGTACGGTTATTTGACGACGAGCGAAGTGGCATTTCGAAGAGTTCAATCGAAGTTCGCCTCGACGACAAACTTTAAGAATCGCCGATAAACGATCGAGATGGGAGTCGAATGTGAGCGAAAAAACGAAAACGTCGTCTGAATAACATAAGCAGGTTGACCGTTTAAACCCTTGGAGCAATGAGTCCATCATTTTTCGAATGTGGCTGGCGCATTACACAGACCGAAGGGCATAACTTTGAAGTGATAAAGACTGTTAAGAGTGACGAATGCGGTCTTCTCATGGTCCATCTCGTCTACAGAGATCTGCCAATAGCCAGATCGAAGGTCGATAGTAGAAAAATACGTAGCACCGGGAAGGCTGTCTAAGGCATCGTCGATTCTAGGCAACGGGTAAACATCTTCGTATTTTGTTAAGATGCCGATAATCTATACAAAAGCACCATGTTCCATCCTTATTTCTGATCAGGATGACAGGAGAAGCCACCGGGGCTACAATAGGGCTTGATTATATCTTTTGCAAGCACCTTTTCGACTTTCTGTTGTATGACTGTACGCTCGGACACGGAAACACGGTATGGGCTTCGGTGAATGGGACTCGCGTCACCATTATTGATGCGATGAGTAACAACACTCGTTCGCCTTAAGACCGTGCTGGCGAAGTCAAAAATGTCACTACAGGACTCCAGGACGTGATGGAGGGCTTCCGCTTGATCAGGAGCGAGGTCTAATGGTACCATGTGGTCAACGTCGACGCCCGACGAACGTGATATAGTTGGTCCATGGTCTGAGGTGCAGCAATCATCCTCTCTCAAGGGCTCAACCGTATGGTCTTGTAGGGCAGTAATTTCGGCCAGGGAGATACCTTGGGGAAGAATTCGGGCAGTGAGGGCAAAATTGACAATAGGAAGGCATGTGCGGTTTTCAACAATTGTCAAAATGGTGTGCGGAACAGCGACGCCATGCGTAGGCATCACGGCATGAATTGGTGCCACTATGTAATCGCCGTCAGGTACAGGTGGCGTAGAGAAGAGGTCGATATGTGTAACACAGTTAGGCGAAATCAATGCAGCAAAGACGGCTTTGAGGTGGGTTGGTTAGATCAGAAAGTAGAGGCATTTCAAGGTCAAGACAGCCGGCTGAACAATCTATAATGACCGAGTGAGCGGTTAAAAAATCCTTACCTAGAATTATATCATGAGGGCAATTTTCTATAACGGTGAAAAGAACAGCAGTGCTTCTATCGGCGATAGTCACACGGGCAGAGCACATGCCAATAATGGTGGCATTTCCCCCGTCGGGGACTCGAACAGCTCCGTTCAAGACGGGTGTGATAACTTTCTTTAGGCGGTGAAGAAGAGCAGCACTCATTATGGATACATGCGCGCCGGTATCGTTCAATGCGCGCACAGGTACATTGTCTAAAGTTACGTTCAACAGATTCCGGGTCGTCGGTAATGTTACACGAGGATTTCTTGCAGAGGTCGTCGTCAATGCAGCTTCACCTACAGAAGCTGCACTGCCTAGTTTTCCGGTCGGGGGCGCTGCGAACAGGTCGGAGAGGCAAGACGGCGTTGTTGGGGCGAACGAGATTGACGGCGAGCAGGGGATGGTGAGCGGGCGTAGCGAGGTCTCATCAGAGGTGCGGCCGAATCAGAAGATGTGGTCGGCTTAGGGGAATCAAAATCAAATGCTGAGGACGACTGGTGGACAGAAGTGGTCTCGGCAGGAGGCCCATAGCGTGCCGCCGGAGCCCAGTGATTGCGGCAGTGGCGAGCAATATGACCGACACGTCGGCAGTTGAAGCATATAGGCTTGTCGTCCAGTGTACGCCATTCGGACAAATTGCGCTGTCGAGAGTAATTGGAACCAAAGCGAGGAGCGGAGGGACGACGATAAAAAGGTACGGCAGAGTAGACTGGTTGAAGGGGGTCTAGGCCGACGTTCGATAATTCTTGACGAACGACGGCTTGTATCAGTAAGACAGTGGTCGGTGAAGAATCAGGCGTTGGAAATGGAGTGGCTACTGGTTGAGCTGCCTCGTCCTCGCAACGAATTATGCGGGTGAGGTTGTCACATCGGGGAACTGGGCAGACGGCGTCATCACAAGAGTAAGTAGCAGCTGTGTTCGGCAGGCGCGTGATGCCGTGGGTGAAGCGGCGGGCTTTAGCCTGTTCTAGACGGCGGCATTCCGTCAGGATCGTATCGATGCTCGTGACATTATTAAAAACCAGCAGGTTGAAGGCATCATCAGCAATCCCTCTGAGGACGTGATTAACTTTTTGGTTTTCCGACATGCGCTCGTCGACCATGCCACAAAGCGCCAAGAAGTCAAGAATGTATGAGACGTACGATTCAGTAGACGCCTGGGCGCGAGTGGCGAGAGTCTTCTCGGCAGCGAGCTGACGACCAGATGAATCGCCGAAAAGATCACGGATCTTCGTTTTGAAAAGATTCCAGCTTGTGATTTCGGCTTCGTTGGTTTCGAACCATGTCCGCGGCGTGCCGTCGAGGTAGAACACAACATTGGCGAGCATAAGCGTGGGAACCCGCTCGTACCGGTGCAGCCAGGAGTCAACGTCAATGGTACCGTCAGCGGAGAAAGTGCCAGGATCCCGCAGGGGTGGCAGGGTGACGTATGTTGTTGACCCAGCTTGAGAGGCTGGTGGTGATGAGGCACTGGCAGTTGAAGTAGCCGAAGAGTCCCCGGTGTTGAGACAGCTGCGTACCTCAATTGTGGTACGGGAGTCGTCCACCTCCACCAATAATGTTACGAGTAACTTATTTATAAATTATATACGATGGACCGTGCTCGGCGAACAAGATGGCGACAGTTCATCAACTACCAGCAACCAACATCGTCTTTCTCTTTCTTGCAGCAAGGCTGTGCCGGCTGTTGTGTATCAATATGTTTAAGAGCCGCAAGTATCGCATAAGCTTCGCCGGAGAAAATGCTTGTATCCGTGTGCAGAACGCCGGCTTCCGAAAAGGATGGGCCGATTTCTGCATACAAGACAGAAGTGTTAGGCTTTGAAGCATCCGTAAAGAACTCAAGACATGCGTATTTATGTTGTAGTTCTAGGAAGTATGTCTGAATATGTGCGATTGGCGCGTGCTTCGTAACCTCTAAAAAAGACACATCGCAATCTATCGCCTGCCACCGCCACTGTGGCAGGCATACTGCGGGAGCCAATAAACGGTGTTCAAGTGGCACACCGGTTTCCTTCGCTAGGCCGCTCACACGGAGTGAGTAGGGCTGTCTCATAGAAGGCCGCTTCTCAAAAACAGCAAGGCTTGACATATCAATAATTGTGGAATGTGATGGGTGATTCTCGTCCGCATTTATATTAACATAATATTTAAAAGACATGTAACATCCCCTTAGGTGGAGCGACCATTCGTTCGATTACACGTACAGGCTTTCCACGGGGCAAGTGCGAAAAGCACCCGTGGAGAGACGGATGCCCAGATGATGAACAGGATCAAGCATATTGGGGGCAGGAGGTGTCGCAGACTGATATGCTATTGTCCCATAGTTTAGGTGGGTACGTACAACGTTTTTATACAAATTCGATAAACACTTCTTGAGGCTCCCCACGTAGTGCGTGACAACACTTTTAGAACGTTCATAGCTTTTCTGCACTTGTTTTTAAAATAATAAATGAGTGGTATGAAGGTTAGCTTGATGTCCAAGATTAGGCATAAGAACTTGTGTTCAGTATTAACAGAAAGACGTTGCCCATGCAGTTGAATATAGGGTTCGGGATGAATGCCTCGCTTCCTAGAGAACAAGACACACGTGCTTTTCTGTGCATTCAGCCGGAACCCATTTTCTTCAGCCCAATTGGAGCCTCTGTTCAAACCAAGCTGAACCTGCCGCTCACACATGGCCAGATTACAAGACTTAAAATCGAAATGGACGTCGTCGACATATGTGGAGTAAAAGATGTTTCGAGGGATAGACAAGTGCAAAAATTCATTTTTATAATAAAATGTGTGCAGCTAAGTACACCACCTTGCGGCACGCCTGTTGGACAAATGTTTAGGAAAGAATGCTGCCTACTCGAACTCTGAATGTCCGATGTGACAAGTAACTTTCGATTATGTTAAACATTCTTATTATTCCAAAGTGCCATGTTGTATTGTAAGCCTTTTTGATATCCAGGAACACAGAGAGAAAATATTGTTTATGGACAAAAACGTCTCTAATCTGTGCCTCGATACGAACAAAGTGGTCTGTGGTGGATCTACCCTCTCGAAACCCGAATAGAAATGGGTCGAGTAAATTGTTTGTTTCAAGGAAATGTACAAGTCGGCAGTTTATCATTTTTTCGAAGACTTTGCACAAGTAGCATGTAAGTGCAATAGGCCTATAGTTCGAAACAGAAGAAGGGTCCTTGCCCTCTCTCAGAATGGGAATAATAATAGCCTCTTTCCAGGAAGTAGGCATAGCGCCAGAAAACTAGATGGCATTGTACAAACAAAGTAAGGTTTTTTGTGTTTAGATAGGTAGGTTTTTTAACATTTCATACATCACACGGTCAGAACCTGGGACAGAAGTACTCCAGGAGTTTAGTGATATTTGGAGCTCAGCTAAAGTGAAAGCTTGGCTATATGCCTCGTCTCTAGTGCATTTGTGCTCGAGTTTCTGATTTTCTATTCTTGTTCTGTATTTTTGGAAAGTAGCAGTATAGTGTGACGAGCTGGACACCCGTTCGAAGTGTACACCGAGGAAGTTCGCGTGATCGTCCAAGGTATCACCCTGTGTGTTTACGAGTGGAAGTGTGTGTACTTGTTTTCTTGTTACTCTGCCAACCATGTTCCAGACTTTAGCCTCTTGTGTGTAATAATTGATCTCTGACAAAAACTTCTACCAGCTTTCTCTTCTGGCCTGCCAACGCGTTTTCCTGCCTTGAGACTTTATTTTATTGAAGATGTCAAGATTTTCGGCTGTCGGTGAGTTCCGAAGCAACCTCCATGCTGTGTTTTGCTGTTTGCGCGCATTTGGGCATTCAGAGTTCCACCATGGCACACGCCGTATTCCAGGGTGTCCATTTGTTTGTAGGATGCATTTTGTAGCAGCATCAATCAAAAACGCTGTGAAGTAGTTGACAGCAACATCAATGCTCAAAGTACATATGTCACTCCATTCTAAACGAGCGATGGCATAAAACTGTTCCCTGTCGGCTCTGTTTATGAGTCATTTTGGAACACTTGGTAGACACTCAATTGCTGTGGCTCTGCTCAAAACTACGGCGAAGTGGTCACTTCCGTACGGATTACTGATGACTTTCCACCGGAGTAGAGGCACAAGAGACGGCGATACTATGCTTAGGTCTTTAGAAGAGTAGCTATTATTAGCGATATTATAATAGGTTGGATCTTTTAGATTTAGGAGACACGCGCTCGACGAGAGAAAGAACTGTTCAGTCAACCTCGCGCGTCGCAACGCGAGCCCCCTCATAGCCTGCTATGCGCATTAATGTCTCCAAGGAGAACATAAGGCGCCGGAAGTTCATCAATTAGTGAGTATAAATCACGTTTTTGCAGCTTATAGCTAGGAGGAATGTAAATAGTGCAAATTGTGATCAGTTTATCAAAAAGAACAGCTCGAACAGCCACTGCCTCGAGGGATGTTTGGAGTTGTAAGTGTGTGCATGCCATCCCTTGATTCACTATAATGGCAACACCTCCGGATTATGTCAAGGCATCATCACGGTGCTTTCGGAAAATAACGTATTTACGAAGAAAGTTGGTGTGTTTCTAATGAGGGTGTGTTTATTGTACACACTGCTCTTTTGGTGAGTGTTCGAGTAAAAGTTCTTGGATGTCGTCAAGGTTTCTGATAAGGCCTTTGACGTTCCATTGTATATTTTGAGTGTTCATGGTTAATGTAAAGTAGTGCTGTGTGTACGAAAAGCGAGTGGCTGTTTAGGCGGGAAGTCTGAGTTCATGTAATAGGGCCGTCACCAGGCCCTGTTATCCGCTTTTTTGTTTTCTTGGTGTGCTCCAAGGAGCCACGCCGCTCTTTCGGCACCAACGGTACCGACGTATCCATTGCCTCTTCGGAGGCACTGGATGCCCGTACGTGCGGCCTGTTATTTCCAATTTTGGGCCTCGCCTGGTGAGGTGAGGCCTTGAGACGTGAGGACCCTTGGGTCTCCGGTCTCTGTTCGGGAGCGGGCGGTGTAGTCTGGACTACAGCCGCCTTGGGGCAGGTGCCACAACCGCCGGCTCGCTATTCGCGGGCCGAAGGAGCGACGAGGGCTGGTGCGACGGTGCCCCCTGACGCGCCGCATCAGCGTATGTAGGTCCACAGAATGGTGCGACTCTTCGCCGTGCTTCCTTAAATGAAATATTCTCCTTCACTTTCAATGTTTTATTTCTTTTTCTTTTTCCAGTATGTGCAGAAGCGTGCGTATGCGGCGTGGTTTTTTTCGCAGTTTACAAAGTGTGGCGGTTGTTTGCAGGTCTCATACACGTGACATAGGACTCCGCATTGTGCACAAGTCTGGCGACCACGAACGCTTTGAGAGCCATGGCCATACCTCTGGCATTGGAAGCGACGACGAGGGTTTGGTAAGTACGGCCTGAAGGATGTCTTCATGTACCCTGTTTGAATAGATTCTGGTAGTTTACTGGATGCAAACGTGAGTATTAAGTGTTTCGTCGGTGTTTCCTTATTATCTCTTCTGATGATAATTCTCTGTACGTTAGTGACAATTTGGCTCTTCCACCCCTCCAAAAGTTCAGTTTCAGTCAGGTCAAGTAAGTCAGCATCAGATACCACTCCGCCAGTTATGTTGATCGATCTGCGTGGTGTTACGGTGATCGGTACGTCACCAAAAGTTGAGAGGCTGTCTAGCTTTACAAATTGTTCTACGTACCGAATTTCGAAGAGACGGTCTCCGCTAGCCATTTTGGCTACTTTGTATCCAGCCCCGAGAGTTTGAGTAAAGCATATGGCAACTACGAAAGGAGATACGGTCCTGGCTTGCTTTCCGGTTTTCTCACAGTGAATGACGTGGAAATGAGGAAATGTTTCTATTGGCTCGTTGCAATAATTTATGTCATCGGTGCGTACCCGCTTTAAGCCGGTACGATTAGACAGTAGGGGGAATGTTTCATGCATGCCTGTCTTATTTTCGTTCTGCAGCGTTGGCGGCCCCCCACCACGGAGCCCAACGAGGGGACGCTAAAAGTTTGTGGATGCTAAATCCTGCAGACGCCAGCCGTACAACGCAACTATAACCCAATGCACCTAGGCCAAGGTAGGCTATTTGCACAGGGTTAACCTTTGCCGCCAGGAAAATTGGAAGTAAACAAAAGAGAGCAGTAGACAGGACAGACTAAAAGTGAGAGATAAAGACGAAGTTGTAGGGGACAGAGATAGGAAAAGGCGACTGCCGATTTCCCCTGCGTGGGTCAGCCCAGGGGTGCCGTCTACCTGAAGCCGGGGCCAAAGGGGTGTGTTGCCTCTGCCAGGGGGCCTTAAAGGTCCAATCACCCGGTGTCAGCTCAACCCTCAGGATCCCCTTTTCCCCTGACACGGCTCAGCCACGCACGGCTAGGCGTGGGAGGGAGTCAACCCCCCCCCCCCGTTAGCTCGGGTCCGTGGGTCGCTTTACACCAAACGCCTGCTTTCACAGACGCCCCTGCGGGGCGCGTGGTATGTATGTATGTATGTATGTATGTATGTATGTATGTATGTATGTATGTATGTATGTATGTATGTATGTATGTATGTATGTATGTATGTATGTATGTATGTATGTATGTATGTATGTGACAGCCTGCCTACAGTTCGACTTTTGCTAACTGTTCACTGCTTTGTCGTTGCAAACATGCCACTACGCACAATCACCGATCCACCACTTCACCGACTATAAATCAAATACTGTTGAGAAGGAAAGTCGCTATCAAATGCAAGATGGTCGTGTACTCGTATCCAGGTGCACATCAAAGAACCATAAATTGTTCCACTGTGTCAATTCCTTGTGTGTACGTGACCGTCTGTAGTTCCACCTTTGCAAGCTGCCCACTAATTCGTCCTTGCAAACATTTCACTACGCCCCATCATCGACCCACCACTTCACCGACCATGAAGCGGTTATAATGAAGGGCGAACGGAAGCGACGTATAGCTGCCACTTACGAAAAATAAAAAAAGTTCTTGTAATAATACATACAGTGTTCGTCACGGCTTTGATGTAGTGGGCGATATTTGTGAATGGTGCACCGTTAAGCGATGAAAACCTCCAGCTCTTCACACCACTCATCATCCTTCACTTGGTCGATATTCTCTGATTTTTTCTCGACACAACTATTTTATTACCGCACTTTTAATCTCCATTATTGATTATTGTTATGAGGTAGGTATTCTAACTGGTACAACCCAAAGCCCCTTTTCTACTGCGCACACCGAACTTTTAGAAGGACCTTCCTTACTGGAGAAGTGGTGAGTCAGTGAACAGATACATTCAGTTCCTGCAGGTTACTGGGCTGGGTTTCCGCCTTGGAGTCGGCCGAGAGACCCTATCTCTTAGCGGCATTCTTGGCCTGCTGTATCGCCCAGAGCTGATTACCTAATCTTGATCCGAACAGCGTGGTCCGCCAACGCTCCCGAAGGTCCTCGTTGAATCCCTTGTCTCTCATTTTGCCAACTAGTGCAAGACACTCCTAGAGAATATCTCATTTATCATTGTTGTGAGATAGTAATTCTGTACATTGGTTTTTTTACTCCCTCTATTCTATCACACATTTGATCGCATTTTACCCACTGTTCTATCTCACTTTGGCTTTGAAAATGAATGAATGAATAGATAAATCAGTATTTACGACTCAAACGTCGCTAGAAGCCAAAGCAAGGCCAAAAATTTGTGCACCTAATTTATGTTTTTCCGTATTCCAAATTAAATTTTTTGTGTAATATTAAAAATACCCCCAGCCATTATACTACTTTTGTTCTATTTGGCTACAAATGTGGCGATAATCCTTAATGACATTGCTAGTTGGGTACTTTTAACTTATATTCTAGCTCCTTTTTCGTTCTACTCAACGGCAACCCTGCCCTAGACCTCAACATCCCCGAAGGTCTCAAGCATCACCAAGTGTTTAAATATGCTTACTACAGCAACCACCGGCTCTTCCTAACTCTCACGGGTGCAGCAAATAGACATGAAACAGCACTTAACGTTCCTTGAATATCCCAACTACTATGCGTGCGTTTTGAGTTTCATTGGGAAACAAAACCTCCTTTTTGTACGCACTTCGGAGAGCTTGTGTGCATGATGCCGAATTGATGTCCATGTAAACTCAACTTAGAAGATCGATCTCTAACTATTTCTGCGGCAGGTTTTTCCCTTTATTTTTAAAAAGTGGTTGAATATAATTTGTTAAGCCCGATGTATTCGAAAGTTCAGTTTACTTCTTCAAAATTTGCGCATTTTCCTGCTTTCGTCATTGGAGAGACGAGTTATTGTACATACGTGCGTTTAAAGTGAATTTCTTTGCTACTTTAGAGAACACCAAGACCTAAAAGTTATTGTTGACGAATGGCCACGCGCATTTGGAAATGATCGCTGAAGGTATTTACTCTTTATATGACGACACACACACTCACTAGCGCAGCTTAACAGCATGCTCACGATCATGCACATTTGTTGCGTATTTTAGTATGAAACGCTACGCAGCAGCCTTGATGTGGTTTAAAAGCTGGCGCGTTCATGCGCTCGCGTTACCTGCCGGCACAACGATGAATGTCAGGTTTCAAAAAGGCTTCTCTAGATGGAGCCAGCAGACCTCTTCTTGGTGTGAGCGAGGGTCATGCCCGTAACACCTATTTTGTCACTGTAGTGCGAACGGTACCAGCTTGTTTTCGTGATCGAGTATGTAAAACTTACAATAGCGGTAAAAATGTTCAATTAGTATTCACTTGAGAAAAACATTGTACAAAATAACCTAATGATTGCTGTTTTCTAATATTAAAAGTATAAGAAGAGTTAAAATATGGTGTCAAAAACTTTTTCTATCGAAGCTACTGTGTGAATCTGGCGTTAGTCTCGCAGGGCCACAAGCCCCAAAGTAATCGGGAGGAGCAGACACCTTCCTGTGACATCCAATACTATACAATTGACATTAATGTAAACTAACAGACAGCAATGCCAAAGAAAGGATATTCGCGGGATGAAATCCCCGCTGATGCCCCTGCATTTTTGATGGAGGCGAGAATGCTCTAGACCCGTGTACTCAGAGAAGTGCACGTTAAAGAACCCCAGGTAGTCGAAATTCCCGGAGCCCTCCACTACGGCGTATCTCATAATCATATGATGGTTTTCAGACATTAAACCTCACTTATAAATCAATCAAAGAGAGCATATTAGATGTCGTTTGTAGTATATATGCAATCGATGCGAGAAAGGTGAAGTCGAGAAAAAAGTAACTTGCTGCCGGCACAGACCAAACATTCCGGCGGCATTTTTCAACATTCTGAAGTTGCAGGTTAGGCCGCAGCCGGCGACAAGAGATCCTTTCGTACACGTTGACATCGTCATTTATATCTTAATTACTACAAATAACTTTTCCTATGCTTTCCCTGACTTTATTGTCTATTAGTTCTGATGAACATTGTTTTCAAGAAAACATTAAACAAGACCTTAATGTTTCCCCCGTTTTCTTGAAATAAGTTCTAAAAATTCTGGAAGAATGGCTCTCTTTTGCGATGGTTCATAACATTGCAGCGTTGAGTAATTCCATTTCTCTCATTCGCTCCACAATTCATGCGTTTCCCGTCGTGTATCACTGTCCCTATTCCCGGCACTCTATTTCACCATCTTTTACGTGTCCACAATTCTATCACGCAATATGGAGACGCACAAACTAAAAGCACCGTTAAAAATAGTATATATTAATAATAATAATAATAATAATAATAATAATAAAGTAAATAAAAGCACAAATTAGAAGCACTGTATCTTGTTCATTATTTGGCCTAACAACGAGCTGGGTGGTCATCGGTTTGCTTCCCATCAAGTGAGAAAACGAGGAACGAGAAGAAAATTCACTAAAACAAGGCTTTTTTGCATAAGCTGTTTCACAATGCATCCCACCACTCGCGAAAACGGATACTTGCGCCAAAAGCCTATGAATTGGATACCACGTGGCCCATCTAAACGTGGTATCCAATTGTTCACACGGCACAGACAGAGAATGAACTCTGTTATTGCTTTCAGGGTGATTTGGAAGGCCTTGTTACGGTGAGAGTGGAGCTCCTGCGGGCAGGTCTCGCAAAACTGAAATTGACATTCTAACTAGGAAGGCCCCCACATGCTGTCATGCGTACTTAAGTGATATTTCACTTGAATTCACCGCAAAAACAATTTCACCGAAAACGACACGAATAAAATTGTGCGCGTCTTTCCGCTTCATAACGGCTCTTACGGTAAATATTTATTAGCATCAACCTGGAAATCCATATATGACATTGCTCGAACGTGTCACTTATGATTAGGACGTGTTCGAGCGCACTCTACATCGTTTAAAGAGATAGTGCAATCTGCCACGTATACGTATACGGATGTCACACCGGTCCCGTTAATTAGGGAGGCGATCGCCGGGCTAATTCCAAGAGCCGAAGTATCGGCCCCCCGAACCGCACCACGAAAGCGTGGACAATTTAGAAGTGGTCCTTTTTGGCGCGCCAGCGGACGCCGGCTGTGGCCCAAAGAACAAGTCAGAGCCGAGAGTTGATAAACAAACAAATTATATTCTCAATAATGGCAGATCGAAAACGATACACAAAAATGCACACTCCACAATAGTTGCATACAATATGTCACCAATCAAACCAATCAATCCACGTACTACACAATACAATCAGCCACACTTGAAACAACGGACACGGACAGCAATACGAGCTACAATGCAGTCGCATGCATTGAACAACCAAGACACCTAAAGACTAAAGAGATAGGAAACCTATTCAGTCCAAAGTTCTTGGAACCAAAGTCGAGATGATACTCTTCCGAGAATCACTCACTCAAAGTCCAGCGTTGTTGTCGTTCCGCTGCCCCTTGAAGTTTCTCTTCCAGGAAACCTCGCCGAAGTTTCTCTTCCAGGAAACTTCGCGTCCTCAAATGGCCACTCTCCAAGCTTCAAACTTCTTCACCGGAAACACGTCGGCTTCACACCCGCAGCTGTTGCCACGGGTCTTCGCTCGATAGCGGTAAACACACGCTCTTGCCTGTAGCCCGAGCCTTCACCCCTCAGGTGGAAATCCTCTTCATCTCCGGCTTCGTCCCTACGGACCAAAACCTTCGCCGACTACACGGCCGAATCCCTACGCGCTCTGGCGCTCACTTCCGTCTCCTCCTGATCTCTCATCTCGGCTGCTCAGTTAAATACCTTGCGCGCGACATTCCAGACGCTTCTCGTCATTTCGTCGGCGCGATGCGCAGCGAAGGCTGGGAAGAGGGCGAGACGGTTGGAAGTCCCTCCGCGTCCGATGACTCAACTCGGCGTGGCCACGCCCCTTTCGTTCTGGAAAAATCGAGTGCTTGCTCGGCCGCCGTTGTGGGGTGAGGAGGTTCGTCGGTGAAGCCACGCTTCTGCGGGGAGAGCGCGCGCCCGGGGAGCCTTGGCTGTTTGTTTCTTTTTTTTCTTTTGACCTCGCGGCGTTTCTCCCGCCTGTTATCGCAAGAATTTGGTGGCGCGCCCATTTTTAGCGCTCGTTTTGTGACACTGCCCCCCACTTTAAGAATATTATCTCATAATATTCAAAACCACACAAACGAGCGCGAACAGTCACCACACACTCTCACAGACTGTAACATAGTCCGTCGCTCATGACTCGTCACATTCACAATAGATCGCTCAACACAATCTTACATTGTAGTTCAATTCCACAACACATGAAATATAGCCACAGGTACATGACTACCACACTTCATCACTCATTCCAAACAATACAAACGTACAAAGTTCTCTCATTACAACAATCATACAACACTATACATCACACCACAGCACAGACACTTCGACACTTGTGACACAGGATAACACAACATTAACACAACATATGGCACTCAACACTGCCAAACACATTCTGATTCGACTTCAGCACTTATCCTGTGTATTTCAAGCTGCGCTTACGTCCTTTCTTGCGGTGCTCGCTCGATTTCTTCTTGTTTTTCCTTGTTCTTTTTCGGCGAGCCTTTTCCAATGACGATATCTGAGGCGGCGTTTCAGCCATCGTTGTCTCTTCCGACACCGTTAACGGGTCATAACATTCAACGGGACCTGTCTGTTTATTTACCAGCTTGATCATGTCTCTACATTTTGCCCGGCTGGCCAACTCCGTCTCCATTACACTGTCGGTCAGTTGGGGTCGTGCCGACGTACGTTCAGTTGCTCGGCCCGTGAACTTATTCGACACGATCGTCTTCTCCTTCGCTGTCTCTTGCGCCGCAGCTTTACCTTGGGCTCTAGTGAGATCCGTCACGGGATGCTCCTCCACTGTATCTCGCGGTCGCTGGGTTGGCGAGGGCTCTATCTTAGGGTCTTCTCCCAAACCTTCCGGATCATTCGGTCCTCGCGCCCCGGCGATGTTTCCGATGACAAGGTCGTACAGGGGGGTCGTCATACATAGAGCAGTAACCTTCCCGCTGAAGTACGGGGTTTCAACCTCAATTTCTGCTTCGGGAAGCATCCGAACTGTACGGTCAATTAAGCAAACTGGTTTCGTTTTGCCTGTTAACTCACTTTCTCGTACCAAATCTCTCCGCACGATAACAGTGAAGCTACCGGTATCTCTTAACACCGTAATATTTTTGTCCGCAACTTTTCCAGGCAGTGTTGGCATTCCTTTCGTAACTCCGGTTGGCTGTTTTGACATTACAGCACCCACAATAGGAATTTTCTCCCCATTTTTTAACTCTACGAATCCATCGGTGACGGCATTATCACCGGATTTCGGTGCCGCTTGCACACAGGATACCTGGTGAGTTTAACTCGCTCCGCTTCGACATGCGTATGCTTTGTGCCCAGTCTGACCACACTTAAAACATTTTACTGCCGTAGGACTCGTAAAGATCGTTCGACAGTTTTTCGCGCGATGACCCACTCGGTTGCACAGAAAACATCGCGGAATGCTCTCTGGTGCACGCTTCTTTTCTTCGGGAGCCAATTTCTTCGAATCATCGGGACAATCCTTCTTGACCTTGGCCAAATTAGTTCCACCTTGCGCTTCCAAGAATTGATCAGCCAGTTCAAGCATGTCTTCAAGTGAGTCAGCCTTCCTCTCTTTTAAGTACAGTGGCAGGCTTGGGTGGCAACTAGTAAGAAATTGTTCTCTAATTAGCAGCTCTCTAAGCTCATCGTACTCCAGTGCTGTCCCTGAAAGTTCAATCCATCTGTCGAAATAATGGCAAAGTCGGGCGGCATACTGCGTAGCTGTTTCACCGTCAGCTGGCTTTCCTGTTCGAAATCTGTCCCGGAATCCTTCCACAGTGAATCTAAATCGCTTCAACAAAGCAGCTTTCACCTTTGCGTAGTTGGCTGCATCGGTCGGCGTCAGCCTACCGTACACACTGAGCGCTTCACCACTCAAGCAAGTACTCAAAGCAGTTGCCCATTGCTGTTCCGGCCAATTCTGGCTCCTCGCAATCGTCTCAAATCTGTGGAGGTACGCGTCTAGGTCGTCCTTCCTTTCATCAAACGCTACGAGCAGCTTGCTTGGGTTCAAGCGGAAGCCGTGATCTTCCCGTTCGCTGCTTTCAACTCTAGCTTGGACGGGAGTTTCACTTCGCTGTTGCAAACGGAGCCGCTCGAGTTCCATCTCGTGCTGCCGCTGCCGTTCCCTTTCAGCCATCTCCGCTTCTCTTTCTTCTTTGAGCTGTCGCTCCCTCGCTTCTCTTTCTTCCTTCAGCTGTCGCTCCCTCGCTTCTCTTTCTTCTCTCGCAGTTTCGGCTGCCAACTTCTCTCTCTCCAGCTCCAACTTCAATTGCTTCTCTCTTTCTTCTTTCGCCCTTTCAGCTGCAAGCTTTTCTCTCTCTAACTCCAACTTCAATTGTTGCTCTCTTTCTTCCTTCGCCCTTTCAGCGGCCAGCCTTTCTCTCTCTAACTCAGCTGCTTTTTCTTCCTTGGCCCTCTCAGTTGCCAACCTCTCTCGTTCCACCGCCTCTTTCTCCTTCTGGCTTACCCACTTCCGTAGTTCGGCGCCAGAAAGACCCATCTTCTCACCAAGAGCAACTAACTTTTCGAGATCCATTGTGTCTCGCAAATAAAACCTTGCCACGTGTAAAAAGTATCTGCCTAAATCAGTCTATCGGAACACTCCCCTGCACTCGTTAACGAGAACACTGAGCAACACACAAAATCGTTCCGATAGCACTATCAACAACTCGAGGCTCTTTCTCACTACTTTGGGCACACTGTGCACCAAAAGGTCCTGTCGCGGACGCCAGATTAATTGTCACACCGGTCCCGTTAATTAGGGAGGCCATCGCCGGGCTAATTCCAAGAGCCGAAGTATCGGCCCCCCGAACCGCACCACGAAAGCGTGGACAATTTAGGAGTGGTCTTTATTGGCGCGGCAGCAGACGCCGGCTGTGGCCCACAGAACAAGTCAGAGCCGAGAGTTGATAAACAAACAAAATTATATTCTCAATAATGGCAGATCGACAACAATACACAAGTTTGCACACTCCACAAAAGATGAGGACAATAAGTCACTAATCAAACCAATCAATCCACGTACTACACAATACAATCAGCCACACTTGAAACAACGGACACGGACAACAATACGAGCTACAATGCAGTCGCATGCATTGAACAACCAAGACACTTAAAGACTAAAGAGATAGAAAACCTATTCAGTCCAAAGTTCTTGGAACCAAAGTCGAGATGATACTCTTCCGAGAATCACTCACTCAAAGTCCAGCGTTGTTGTCGTTCCGCAGCCCTCGAAGTTTCTCTTCCAGGAAACCTCCCGTCTTCAATTGGCCACTCTTCAAACTTCAACTTCTTCGCCGGAACACGTCGGCTTCACACCCGCAGCTGTTGCCACGGGTCTTCGCTCGATAGCGGTAAACACACGCTCTTGCCTGTAGCCCGAGCCTTCACCCCTCAGGTGGAAATCCTCTTCATCTCCGGCTTCGTCCCTACGGACCAAAACCTTCGCCGACTACACGGCCGAATCCCTACGCGCTCTGGCGCTCACTTCCGTCTCCTCCTGATCTCTCATCTCGGCTGCTCGGTTAAATACCTTGCGCGCGACATTCCAGACGCTTCTCGTCATTTCGTCGGCGCGATGCGCAGCGAAGGCTGGGAAGAGGGCGAGACGGTTGGAAGTCCCTCCGCGTCCGATGACTCAACTTGGCGTGGCCACGCCCCTTTCGTTCTGGAAAAATCGAGTGCTTGCTCGGCCGCCGTTGTGGGGTGAGGAGGTTCGTCGGTGAAGCCACGCTTCTGCGGGGAGAGCGCGCGCACGGGGAGTCTTGGCTGTTTGTTTCTTTTTTTTTCTTTTGACCTCGCGGCGTTTCTCCCGCCCGTTATCGCAAGAATTTGGTGGCGCGCCATTTTTAGCGCTCGTTTTGTGACAACGGACTATAATATATCGATTTAGAACTTTATTGTAGAAAATTGTATCGAAAGAACAATGCACCCCTGCGAATGGGTAACAAACTTGAAAAAAGATAAGTTAAACAAAAAGTTCGTGAGGTAAGTTCAGATGGGAGCTACGTTAAAGAAACAGTCTTTAAATGCGAAACTGTGAATCGACACCCTTAAATATTCCTGCAAAGCGCAGGGAATTTTCGAGGAATTGGAAAATCCCGCTAAAAGCTGTCTTGTTGCGGAGTTGACATCCAGTGTTCTGGTGACGACACGTTATAACAGCTCATATACTAACCAGCTCGCAGTCCAATTAGAACCTGCACAAGATAATTCAGTGTATTTGTACACGCCCTCGTGTTGCACAGACGTCCAGTACGCCGAGCTATATGCGTCCGCACGGGGGGAAGGTGAAAGCGGGGGGCGAAGCCAGCTCTATACTTTCACATAATAGAGTAAGGAGAGCTCTGCTACGAACCTTCGCCCGCCTTGACGGGGCATTCTGCGCAATGACTGCGTCAGCGTTGAGCTGACGCAGTCATTGATTCCGTGGGAAACTTCGCGTGATACTTGAACGTGTAGGTGATGCCATCAGTGCAAGAAATATTTTAGGGGGACGAATGATGCGGAGGGAGCGCTTTGCGCGGAAGAAGGGACTGTGTACCTACTCCTTTTTTGCGTGCCGACAGATGCCACACAAGATGGACGACCATTATGGCTAGCTGCTCGCGATTCTGCAAACACCCTACAATACGTGGTAGAAGCTGCGTGATCCCAAGTGATCCCCACCACCTCGGTCAAAGCAACCAGTCTTCAGACTCGTCTCCCCTTTTCTTAGTGAAATAAAGCGCTGACTACCATGATCACTACCACCACATACCCTTTACGGATATTGTGATACGTAGCCGTACAGTGCACGCACTATTTTTTTTGGCGCCATGGCTTTTTCAGCTTGTTTTTGAAAATTTGTTTGTGATAAAGTTGTCTTGCTCTGAAAAAAAGAGCAAGAATATTGTGTCCTTTGAAACAGTATATACAAACTTTTCAAATAAAGCTACGTGCTTTTCACACTGCCAGCTAATAAAGAAACTCTTCTTGTGCGATAACACAAAAACGACCATGTGCTGCAGAGGACTTGGAGTGTGCGCGAAGGAAACTTTGCTCCCCATTTCATCCTCAAGAAATGGTCGGTATAGATGGACGTTGAGCCGTTTACAAAATAAGTCAAGACGTGCGAGCGATGGCCGCTATACGATAAAACTGCATCGCCGTGCTACATGACGTGAAGAGTGCGAATGTGCGTCCTTTCAATTTCGCAGCCATATTTTTTTTCTCTCTTGTACACATGTAGCATTTGTAATTACATGTAGCATTTCGTGCTACAGGCGCTGCTTTCTTCATTCTGTGATGTGCTCAGTTCAACGGGGGCACGATGGCGATGGAGTGTATGTGACTGACTGCGCCCTGTTTAAGAGATATTGTGACGAGGCAGTGGGCATGGCTCCGCCATCGTAGACGAATCGATGAAGAGGAAGCGTACTCGAAGCGCGAGATGATACCAGTCTTGGGCGTCACACCTACCTGTAAATATTGCAAATACACTCGTTTCTCTTTCCGTGTGTTTGTAATCCCCGTAACAATATAATCGCTCATCTGAAGCAAGATACCGTATGCTGTCTCAGTCGCAAACCGGTGCCACACACGTCGTTAGTTCTCTTCTCTGCACGCGTTCATTTTAGTTGAAGTGTATACAAAGTGGTTGTAGGATACAAAGGAAGAGAAAAGTGAGCCCCGTAACTGTCTGCTTCAGCGAGCGACACCTCAACAGTAGCTCACAAGGGATGGGGTTGAGGAGGGATTAAAAGGATAGGAATAAAGGTGACCTTGCGCAAGCAACAAAAAGAGGTTAATGGACTAGAAAAAAAAGAAAGAGAACGATTACTGTAATAGGCGAGGTTATAGGTTGGCCTTCAAAGAAAAAGGAAAGCAAATCAGGGCTTGCAAAAAATAGCAACAGCAAAACTTATCACTACTGTTCGATTCATCCCTTTTGTACAAAAAGTTATTAGTGCGTGTAGTGGTCATTCCCGGAAAATATTTGACATTTTTCTCGGCATAGACTTGTATAACGAGGCGGCATAATCACCGTTTGACAGAAGGGCCCCCACTCTTCTTGAATCACGTTTGACAGTGCGTCCGACGTTGCCTTGGACAAGTTGCGCCTGGACAGACCCCACTTCACTCGAGCCCACACATTCTCGGTCGGGTTTGTGTGCGCGCGACAGGCAGGCCATGGCAAGGTGCGCACACCAAGGTCTTCAAGCATGGGGGTCACCTGACGAGTCATGTGTATACGAGGCTTTCGTCCTGCTGGAGGATTAAGCAGCCGTCGGGGAAAGGTCCGTCCAAGGGCATATTTGAGCATGGTGTCTTGTAGCAGGCCACTGTAGTAGGACGCTGTGAATTTCCCATTTGTGCGGACAAGTGGCCCTAGCCCATCTTTGCTTATAGAAACCCACATGGACATTGAACACCGGCCACTTGAGAGGGCACTCCGAGTATAATCAGGGTGGTACCTGCAATTTTTAATAACCAGAATGAGCAGGTAAAAGATGTAGAAAATTGATTGGGGAATTCGTTATGCGCGTTTTGATTAAAACCGTAGTGTGCTTTAAAGCGTCGTACGAAGAATGCGTACAACAAGACGCTGTGTGAAAAGCCTAAAACACGTGTATTTAGCGTGCTGCCAACGAGGAATTATTTGTGGACGTTTGTTATTAGCAGTGCATTTGTCTCTATATTGACATTGTAGTATATTTCGTTTGTTGAGATAGGTTTGAAGATAAACTAAAGATTATTACATGAACCAAAGTGTTTCGGCACATGCAAAACAGGAAAACGTTAACGCTGTGAAAAGTGAACGCATCGGTTACCTCGAATTCAAGGGCCACCACACCATCCTGTGCTGATCCCACCAAGTGCAGAAAGTTGACTCGTCCGAAAAGACTACTTTTTTTTCATTCTTTTTCCTTCTAATTTCGGTGGTTCAAAGTGAAGCCCAGGCGTTGTCGGCACTGTCGCTCAAACAGAAGAGGATTTACGCCACGGCAAAATTGTAAATTCCAGCCTCTCTCATCGTCGGCTCACTGTCCTTGTAGAAATATTTAGTGACAGCTCGTCCCAGATTTCCTCGACAGTTGAAGCCACAATCAAAATGTCGGCCTCGTGTGTCGTGACTTTTCGCCGCCCAGACCACTTGGCATCCGCAAATGTCCCATTTTCTCTAAAAGCGCGTGTAATCGTGGTGATTGCTGTCTTTGACCTCCCAGTTCTTGAAACAAGTTCACTCATCGTGATACCCTACAAAAAAAAAGTCGGGTGATGTATCGCTGATGTTTAACGGGAACACGAGGTGCAACGCGGCGAATAATATTTCGACATGTTTAACAAGTATCGCTAGCCAATCAAAATCCCGAACGCATGACAGACGGGTGAATATAAGAGAATGGTGTGACAGCAGTATTCTAGTCAAACCACTGAAAATCAGCTCATCGACTGTGTAGAAGCGGTGCACCTCTGACTGGCTTTTGATAACTACAGTTCCTAATCGGCGTTTCGGTGGAGATAGGTGTGCCATGCAATTTTTGTTGATAAACATGCGTTTGTGAACAAGAAATTTGCCAGCTTGAAAACTTGATGCCGTATTGAGTTGTCCATAAAGACAGTGAAACTGTTGCATCACGTGCGTGGTCACGCTCAGACACAGATCGGCAAGTTTTCCGATAGGATACCGAATGACGCAAGTCTTTAGAACTATTAGCTGTAATCACGCTTCTTCAGACCTTGCGATATCTTTTATGGAGAGCATGTAAATCACAATGCAGTCCGCATGACTGAAGAAAGTTACGAAAACACGTGAGAGCAGTAATGAACTGAAAAAAAACTGAGTGACAGCTGTAAAGAACAAAACGAGTTAATGAAAAAGTAAACGCTTCTTGCTTCTCTGTACTTTAAGTGTGAGGTCTTCGAATCACCATAAAACGAGAAGGACGCTTGAGTATAGCGCCCAAGATAACAACACGAGAACCTGATCGAGATTACTTGGCATCACCTTCTGAATAATTATCCTCTACGTGCCGTGACAAAAATAAAGCCTCTGCGCGTAACATTGAACACACTCTTGCCATGTAGAACGCGTGGATTTCCACCCACTACCAACGACGTTTACGTAGACACCAACACCTGAATTTCTGCAAAAGAAACTTTGAACAACAGCGCGTTAAACAAAAATTTCGGCTGCTCTGCGTTGTCTGTGAAGCAAGCCACGTACACAATGTTACCATCATGCCCCCGTTGATCGGAGCACGTAACGGAATGAAGAAAGCGACGCTCAGCATAAAATCCTACATGTAAAAACAGCTACGCTGCAAGGCAGTAAAAGGATATGGCTATGAAATTGAAACTACGAGCATACGCACTCCTCACGTCAGATGCTGCGCAAATTTAGTTTTATCGGATTGCGGTCGTCGCTGGCACGTCCCGAATTATTTTGTTTACTAGTGTACATTTATGTTTTGTAGTCGCAAAAGAGGAGGTCTAGAATCGCCAAGCACGCTGTGCCATCCACCTTCGAATGTGCTCCGAGCTTGTTATCGAAAAAATCAAGAGACCTCGAAATAAGATATTAGGGCAGACATATCGCGAGCTACCCTGCGCTTCTACTCTCGGGGAACGCTGTGAAGAAATTAAGCCTTGTTCGCTTGCAGGAAGCGCAGAGACGAATGAAAGTGCTGGCAATGTAAATATGCTCCACCATAACCTATACCTAGTATATGGATATGTGCCAGCATTGAAAACTGAAAAATAACGAAGCCAAAAAAAAATGGTGAAAATTAGTGAATACGACGTGATAACTTTTTAAAAGCACATATTTTAAGACAACTTGGTTTTCAGTAGCAGAGTACCAAAGCGAACGCACTCAAGGACACCGAAAGGTATTGACGACACATGCGCTTACTTTCAATGGACCATTTATTGCCAAAATTGCGTAATATGGACAATTTCTTCCCATTTATCACAAGATGGTAATACTGGTATCATGTGAAAATGCTACGAAATTGTGCTTCTTTAGAGAACAAAATAATGACAGCCACGCTTACACATGACTCATTCGCCTTTGTAATCAAATAAGCCTGATTTGAAAGCCTTGAAAACAGTTGTATGATGTGTAAGGTCATAGCGAGAAATAGTATCCAGAACGTCTGGAAGATGATACACGCTGATTTGATTACAAAGGTGTGCGTGTCATGCTGAAGCGCATCATTCATTATGTTGTCCTCCAAATGAACACACTCTGACCATGTTCACATGGTACCATCATTCAAATCTCGCGACATCACAAAAGAGTGTCCTTACTAAGCGATTTTGTGAATATCATCTGAAATGAAAGTAAGCGCTTGTGTCGCCATCACTTTCCTCGGTGCTTGAGTGCGTGCGCTTAAAAATGCTTTAGTTTGGTTTACCATGTGTATGTACTGCATAACTAGCCCATGTGCTTAGTATTTTGTGTTGGAAATATTTAAATGCCATTTTTTTAATTTCGTTCAGTTCAATAAATTTTGATAGTCCTGCAGTAAGAATGCCTAATTATTTACCTTAACTAAGGAACCTTATCCTACAACGCCGAATCGCACGCTATCCTCACAACCTTGGACGCTAGTTTGCGCAGCTTTCTTCACAGCGATAGGAAAGTTCTACGGGACATTTATTTCATTTCTGTAGAAACAAGAACCCGTAAAACAGGGTGCTTCTTTAGTTATCTAAACACAATATTCGCATGCAATTGTTTAGTTATAGTACACGAGTTCAATATCAGAGGACTTGAAGTTTGGAGATCCGGTACGGCAGTGTGAGTTTCTGAAATAATATAGATACTTGGGATTTTCAGGTGCACGAGAGATTGAAGGAAACGAGATATTCCAGCATTCCGCACGTTTGAAATATAACCACCACGGTAGTGGACGTTTCACAAATAGTTGTGCTAGGCCGCGGTGACCGTATCTAATAAATGAACTTGAGAATAAAGAGGCAAGTCTAGTACTAAATACTGCAGTATTAGTGTATTCATCACTTTAGCAGTATGCGAGCTCGTTAGCGGGAAGAAATGCAACAGTAGACACCAAGTAGACGCAGGCTGCGACTACTGCGCACCCGGGAACGTTGCGCCTGCATGACAAGGTCGTAGAGGTCCTGATTCGCGCGGGTATCAAGGCAACATACTGGTCACGTCGTGACAAAGTTTGTAGTGCAATCTCTCGGGTACCTTGCGAAGCAGAACCTAGTTGTGGAGTGGGTAGTCTTGGAGTTCATTCACCTAAAGTATTTCTTGCACCGTATGGATACCTGGTGAGTGCACACTCAATAAAGAATGAGAAATTTCTCTCTCTCTCTCAACCTATGGACATGAAGTTTATTTTCGTATGGGTGTGGTGCTGTGTTTAGCCGGCACATTTGAAGGCTCCTGCCTTGCCTATAGAACACTTGGGCTTATTATCAAATTCCGCTTAAGAGTTGGCATGCTTGATATGGTATCTTTATTATAAACCACGATTAGATCATGTTTTCATACAGGTATGAGTGGCTCTAATACCGTTAAAGCCCCCGTGCCCAGAGTTTAAATTCATCAGCAGGTTCACCCTCTTTCGCAAGAGGAATAAACAAAGTTTGGTTGGTGACGCAAGTTGAGGAGCACTGCCCTTTCTACAAATTCCTTCAACTTGGCCTGCTAGTGCCATCTCACGTTTGTAAGGCATTTGTGAGCCTCGAATAGCTTGCCCAGTGACAAAACGGTCGTATTATTTTATATTATGAAACTTTCAATAATCAATTTTGAGGCATGCACTATAGCCCAACTTAAAGTATTGCGGGGGCAACGGATGTAAACGAGTGGGGCGATCGAGGTTTAATGAACAGTGATACCCCAAACAGTTGCTGACCGACACTTTGATAGGCGGGTTGATGTTTTTCGAAGGCATGCTGACATCACTGGCACGTTAGCTGTGAAGCTGGTTTGGCCAAGGAGAAAATGGTGCCCTTGACAAACATAAGTTCCTCTATCAAAACGTGGCCAGAATGACTGAGGCACTTATTCTTTTACTATCAGCTAATGTTGCCTATGTAAGTCAGTAATATACCTTAATAGAAAATTTACAGGTGTGGACAAGGGTACAATTGAAATCAAAAGTAAGTTATATCTAAGAACTTTTTACCATTCAAAGCTGGGCCTAATTGCACTGCAAAACTCCCTCTCACTGCAATAATTGAAGCCTAACATAGCACACCTCTACGAAGTTAGAAAAAGACAAAGATAGCCGATCACAATTCCTTCCATCACATTGGCAATATTTAAATATACCAAACACCGACTCTGCAAATAAATGAAGGATTCCAAGTTGTGATTGATGACAATTGCCTTTGCTTAATTTGAACCTAAAATTTTATTCAGTTAGTAAATCAAGGAAACCATTTTGCGCATCCCCCAGGTGACAGACGCCTTAGACATGATGCAGAGCAGCAGCACACCCACTCGCTCCTGCATGTGGAAGAGGCAGCGTTGAGCCCTTACTTCTGGATATCTTTAATCACCCTTGTCGACGACTGGAACCACCCCAGCACCCAATACAACCAGCCCCAGACCGCAGTACACGGAAGATTTTTTGTGAGCGAGCTTTTCTCGACCAATGTGATAGAGACGCTAACCGAAACGGCGAAATCGCATTGCTCGCGCCGCCCAATCCTGGCGTGGCGACTGCCACAACAGCTGCTCTTCGCCGCGACGCCGGTGCCACCCAACTTCATCTGACTCGACCACGTTGAGCCCTACCTTCAGAAATTGCAGCCATGTTAACCATGGAAGTGGTCGCAGTCGAAGGAACTGAGATCACCCCTGAAGATGCGACGCTCGAAGCCGGATGGATTTCTAGCCACCGAAACAAGCAACGCAAGCATTCATCGAACGCTCCGGCATCGCCGACTAGCCAGGGAAGCGCGTCCAATACCCCAATGCTGAACGGATCTGCCCAGCGTCTCAATCGCAAACCCAGGCAACCTCGTCTGCCAGATGATCACCTCAAAGTTAAGATTCTCCCGAGGGACGGCCTTAATCTCTCCAAAGTGGGGGAAGCACAACTGCGTGGTGCTATTCTACGCGTAGTGGATCTGCATGCAACGCTACTGAAAGAGGATATTTACCGCACATGCGCTAAAGCTAATCTTGTCGTAGTAAGCACACCTCATATATCCAGCGCAAAAATATACAGTCGGATCTCCAAACTACCGGTAGAAACTGAAACCTATGACGGTCGAGCCTACGTTACTTCCCCTGAGAACACAGCAAAGGGAGTGATCCACAATATTTCCCCCTACGACTCTCCTGAAGACATCTGAGCAAGTCTTGTTAATGACCGCAACCCCATGATACTACTAGCTCACCAAATGGGAAAGACAAACACGGGACTCATTGTATTCGATGGCGACCAAGTCCCTTTTCATGTCTACTATCGAGGAGCCGAATACAAATGTTACCTATGTAAGAAGCGCCTCGAAGTCTGCGACAAATGCGGGGCAGTCGGCCACCGTTCAGATGTTCGCCCCGAACCAAATGCTGTAATCTGCACGCTGTGTGGCACAGCCAACCATGCTACTGCTCATCCATGCACCCTTAAGTGTCTTCTATGCGGCCAAGCCCACCAGACAGGTGACAAAACCTGTCTTCTACGCTACCAGACACCTCGCATTCTCAATTATCGTCGCCAAGAAAAAGCTAAGCTCCAACAACAACAGTACCTCTCAACCATGATTTACACGCAAGATGCTCATCCGGAACGCCAGGAAGTGAAGCCTAGCGACACCCTCTCCCACAGTCCCAGTCCAACCTCGAAGCGTCGTGGTTCACGCAGCCGATCAAAGTAGCGGTGCAAGAATCAGCCCCAGGAGCTCCTATTGGGATCTGTGGCGCCCGAGGCTTCGGATGCCCCCCCCCCCCCCCCTTCAGCAGCAGCAACCCGGTGTCACCCTCGCCACCCCTACGGTAAGCTAGGCTAGCATTGCCCGCAACCTGATCCTATACATATACAGCGCCTACAACTACACACACGACCACACCTAATCCGGAAACCATGGTAAGTAGTATCACACTGGAGCTGCGTTCACTCCGTACGTTAATACATGAACTTCGCGTTGAAAACGCTGCTCTTCGGAACCAACTTTCCCAGCAACCTCCGTCCTCTTCTTTGCTTCACTCTGCTAACCTTCACGCCAATACCGCCCCCACGCCCGAACCCCCTAAACGAAAGGCTCCAGACACAGAAGAACCAGCCACACCATCGTCGCAACTACCTACCGCCTCAACACCCATTTTGCCTGTAGAATCTGTACCGCAGCAGCAACTCCACAAGACGATTCAAATAGTACTTAAGCGGCAGTTACGGATAATGCTTGAACAAACCATCGCGCAAACGCTTGAGCGATTCCTTGATTCAATCCTCACAGCAAAGGTAGAGCCCCACCTCACCTTAATGCTCGACGGAAAGCTAGAAGACTAAGCAACAATTACCTAGAACAACCTCGAAGCCACACTTTTGAGTCTTCTTGCCAGCTACAATAGCAGAGTCACAAAGCTTGAGCGGTGTACACATCGCTCTCGCTTATACTCGCATCAGAAGCCTTATGGCCGCATTAACCACGAAAACCACATCAGTTTCACAAGCTCCTCTCTTATGTGAAGAAGTTGTCAAGAATTTCTCCCCTCCTCGTTGTAGGGAATTTTAACGTTCCCTCAGCCACTTGGGGCTACATTCACGACACCAGAAAAGGACGAATGCCGTGGCAAGACACCCACAATCTTGGCTACACTCTTATCACAGACCCGGCATACCCTACGCGTTTGGGCAACAGCGTTGCCAGAGACACCACTCGTGACCTCACTTTCACTGCGAACATTACGCATGCAGTGTGGTCCAACCTTTATGAACATCTAGACAACGACCACTTCGTAATACACAAGATCGTCAGGGCTGGCCCGCAGCGCAGGAAATCCAAACAGCCTGCCCTGGTTGACTGCGATGTCTTCCGTGAATTGAGGGCAACGGCCTCTCCAGAATCTGCCACCTTGATCGACCAATCGACAGCTTCCTTACTACAAGACGTTAAGCGTGCTACCAAGACTCCCCCAGAAGACGCCGTAGGCTACACGATAGACACCAAGCTGCTGCATATGTGGGAGGCCCTCGATGGTCTACGCAAGCACTATAAGTCCAACAAATTGAACCGCTCATTACGCAAAAGCATTGCTATAGTAACGCCTCAAATTGAAGATTACGCTCTTCAACTCTCCCGTCAGAACTGGCATCAGCATTGTAACGTTATGCAATGCTTGCCTAACGTGCCCAAAACTTGGAATATTCTTCGTCGTATGAAAGAACCAACATCGATAAAAACTGTTCAGCGCCACTCCTTTATCTTTGCTCTGCACAATGATCCAGGTACCAATGAATACCTTATCCAGGACCTATCTAGTCGGTACATTGTCAGTGCTACTTCAGTTCATGTCCCATGCTACACTGGGATGGATAATCCAGCCCTCGAGTTCCAGATTACAAAAGCGGACGTGAAGTCCGCAGTTTCGCAACTAAGACCCGAATCAGCACCTGGCCCGGATAAAATTACGAATAAAATCTTACGAAACCCTGACGAAGAATCACTTGAAGCGCTCACATCTTATCTGCAAATGGTTCGGGAAATGGGAGAAATACCAACAACATGAAAAAGCACCACAGTCCTAATACCTAAACCAGGAAAACCACTCACTCTTGAGAACCTTCGGCCGATATCTCTCACATGTTGTGTAGGCAAGGTACTCGAGCATGTTATTCACAATCGACTACAAAGGTACATGGAAGAACATGCCCTCTACCCGCATACAATATTCGGATTCCGCCCTAAACTTTCGACACAAGACGTCATGCTGCAACTTAAGAGTCACATTATCGACGGCGAAGACGGCTCTCGGTATAGAACACGTGCTACATTGGGGCTAGACCTTACCAAGGCATTTGACAATGTGCTACATTCATTCATCCTTGAGGCCCTCGCCACGCTCAACGTAGGCGCCCGTACCTACCGCTGCCGCCGCAACTTTCTAACGGACAGGACAGCCACACTCTCGGTCAACGATTTGCCTGCACCTTCCATCACTCTCGGTGCGAAAGCGACAGCACAGGGGTTGGTCCTCTCTCCATTCTTTTTCAACCTGGCCATGTTTCATCTTCCGCCACTTCTAGAAGATATCCCCCACCTCCACCACAGCATCTACGCGGACGATATCACCTTGTGGATTGCCAGAGGTAGCGATGGAGAGATACAAGATGCACTTCATTTCGCGATTGATAGAATCACAACTTACGCTGAACAACGAGGATAGTCCTGCTCACCCCAAAAGTCAGAGTTACTGGTCTATCCACCTAGATCTCCCTACAACAGAGACCTTCCTACGATAAATACGCATGTGCAACATCACCCTATACGAACAGTCCCCACCATTCGCGTATAGGGCTTCCGCATTCAGCAGAATGGCGGCAATTCGGAAACAATGTAACTACTACACCATCATGTCTATCAGACTACTAAACTCATCTCCTGCATCGCCAATAAACAGCACGGCATGAAAGAGGCCAATCTCATACGACTGGTGACCACCTTCTTCATAAACAGGATCCTTTACGGTGCTCCATTTAGGAAACTTACGCTCACCAACAAGAAAAAAGTAAACATAATAATCAGCCGCTGCTGCAAGTACAAGCTGCATCTTCTCATGTCTACGCCCAATGCGAAACTCAATGACCTAGGACTTCACAATACTATAGACGAATTCATGGAATTGATTGATATGTGGGGTTTAACGTCCCAAAACCACCATTTGATTATGAGAGACGCCGTAGTGGAGGGCTCCGGAAATTTTGACCACCTGGGGTTCTTTAACGTGCACCAAATCTGAGTACACGGGCCTACAACATTTCCGCCTCCATCGGAAATGCAGCCGCACGAATTCATGGAAGCCCAGCGTATATCGCACTACGAACGACTAGGCCAAACTCCTACACGACGTCGTCTCATGTACGCACTCGGCTTACCTTACGTCTCCCAGTTTGGCCAGAAATTCCCAATTCCTTCGGACATTCGCGACACTTTCCTGATTCTCCCCATACCACGCATTATGCACCCTGAATATAAGGCGGAAAGACGAGTAGACCGCGCCAAGCAACTAGGCAAGCGCTACGTGAAAGCCAAGCACGTGGCGTATGTAGACACCGCGGAATTTCCTACGCATCGGGCCGTGGCCCTCACTGTCGCCACCGGGCCGCAGTACATAATTACCACAACTGGGACCATTCGTGCAAACAAACCCGAAGAAGGCGAAGAAGCAGCCACCGCTCTCGCCTACGCTTCAGCCCAAGCATCCTGCATCATCAGCGACTCCAAGACTGCCATCCGCAACTTTACCCAAGTATTCATCTCTCAACCGGCACTCCAAATTCTCACAAGTACACCTCTGTTACGTCGTCACCGTGTTGAGATCATCTGGATTTCGGGCCACTCGGGGCTCGCGGGGAATGAACACGCTTATGACGTCACCCGAGCTCTCGCCCGCCGGCTGCGTCATCCAACAGAGCACCACCCCTCGCGACCTGACGCGAGTGAGTGAGAGATGATAAACTCCTCGTTTCGCGAATATGCGAGGGACAGAATGGTTACCTTTGGAGTAATTCCAATGTATTACCGCAAGACCAGACTAAAATACCCACCAAAAGCCAAGTGCCTTAGTAAGCAGCAGTCCACTACCTGAAGTCTATTACAGACACGCACTTTCCCCTGTCCGTCACTGTACAGCCAAATTTACCCCGCTGTTCACACGCCACAATGCAAAGCGTGCCTTGCACCTAACGCCGAGCTCGACCGTATTTTATGAGCCTGCCACGCAGATACTCACTCAGTTAAACACAGCACGAGCCTTACATTCACAATCACCACGGCCGAGCAATGGGAGGCGAGGCTTTGCTGCTCAGCACGTGCCCGGAGGACCAGCTCTGGGCTGTCCGGCTGGCCGCAGACTCCGCCAGGGTTCAAGGCCTGGCCGCCGCCTGAGCAAGGGGGAATGACGATTCGGGGACGTTTTTTAGTGAAAACGGGACCTGGGAAGATAGAGGAAGACGAAAGTGCGTGTGTAGTGCGTGGCAGTGCCGCTCGTGAGCGGGTGCGTAAAAAGATTCTTCAGAACGGTGAATAAGAAAATCGGACCGAAGCAGTCGGGCAGCAGTGGCAGAACGAGGGTTGTGGCGGCTACTGGCCCGTTACGGCATGCAACCTGTCACGACTGGACTGCAGACGACCTCGGGTGACGAGCTACGCCAGGCGACGACGGTGCTCGTGGTGACGGTCGAGACCTGCTGGCGAGTCGGCATCTACGTGGGTTGTTGAGTCAGGGAAGCTGAGGCGTGCTGAACCGATCTATCGGGCGTTCTCGGGCGTGGCCGAGCACGGATCCGACCAGCCACCGCACATCGAGCAGTTGTCCCAGCGACGGCCGTAGTGCGAAGGCAACTCCGGGACCTTCCCAAATCCAGGAGACGCGGCGACAGGTCGGGCCATCTCGACGACAGTGGAGTGAGTGGTTGACATCGAGTGGTGCGCGAACTAGATTGGCTGTGTCAGGGCTGCGTGAACCATGACTACGTGTTTTAAACCTGTAGAGCGAACTGGACTGACACGAGTTAGGAGTGCATGTATGCAGTTTTAGTTCAAGCATGTAATTATGTCCAATTTGTATAAACGTCCTGTCTTTGTCTATGCCCTATTGCTTGTCGGTTGAGCACCTGGGCCCACACGAACCTCTCACAATTGGCGAGCCTGCCAGGATCGGCTTACAACATCTGTAGCCAACGCTCAAACACAGGGCTGAGACATGGACAACGACAGCGTCGTCAGTATTGGGAAAGAGTTAGGACTAAAAGATGCTGAACTGAGGGCATGGGTGGAGCAAGAGCGTATAAGATTACGTGATGAGCGCGCTGAAGAGCGAAATGCTCTAAAAGAGGAAATGGCACTGAAGCAGCAGCTGAGAAAACAGGAGGGCGCTGCAGCTCGCGAGAAAGCGGAGCAGCAACAGCAGCTGCTAGAAGAAGAAATGAAGATTCTCGAACTGAAGCTTCGGCTTCAAGAGAGTGCCGCTAGTCCGCAGGCCGCTGATAACATAAATGCTGCGAGCACGAACGCGTCCGTTGCATCCAACGTGTGCAGTCCCCACAAACTCATACCTCCGTTCAATGACAAGAGGGATGACCTAGACACGTACCTACAACGCTTCGAACGTGTCGTTACCTGTCGGGAATGGCCGCGCGAGAAATGGGCGCTTTCATTAAGCCTTTGTATGACCGGGGAAGCTTTGACTGTATTTGGACGCATGGACCTGCCGGCAGCCTTGGACTACGACACGCTCAAAAGGGCACTCCTTCAATGCTTCCTGTACACGGCAGATGGGTACCTGGAGAAATTCCGTTATGCAAGGCTCGAAGATAAAGAAACCGCCAAGCAGTACGCTTTGAGGCTCTCGGGGTACTTCGATCATTGGTTGGAGCCCGCGGAGGTGGAGAAAAGCTTTAAGGGTCTCAGAGAACTAATGATTGCTGAGCAATTCGTCAAGGACTGTTCCCAAGCATTAAGGGTTTTCCTGAAGGAGAGAAATTGCCAAACCATACAGGAACTCTCTGAGGCAGCCGACAATTTCGTAGAGGCCCAAACTTTGCTGAACTTTGGTCGAGAGCGATAAGAGAAGGAAGCGACCCAAAGGCACAGCTGGAGAGCCGATCAAACGATCACACGAAGAAAACACCTCGAGGAGACAATTGCTGTTTCCTAGGCGACAAAAAGGGGCATAGGGCAGCCGAATGTTGGTCTCGCACGAAAGCGAACTACAGAGATCAAGGTCGAACAGGCGAAAAGTTGCGTCCTAACAGGGACAAGCTATCCCCCGGAGAAGAGGGCAAGAGAGGGGACTCGTGCGCGGTCTCAGTAGTTAAAGCAGAAGCCACGACGGATCACGAGGGTTATGTTGTCTTACAGGACGAAGAGACAATCCCGATCGTCAATGCGACGTTGAGCCGAGGAGTTACTGCTGGTGGGCCTCGAGACATGCCAGTGACGAAAGGGCTCTTGGATAAACATGAAGTTACAGTGCTGCGAGACACAGGCTGTAACACTGTTGTAGTGCGACAAGTGCTCGTAGCTTAGGAAAAAGTGACCGGGACTTATAGTCCGGTATTCCTCCTCGATCGCACAGTAAGATATTTACCAGAAGCTGTAGTTTTCTTGGAGACACCATTTTTCAGTGGTGAAGTTCGAGCAAAGTGATTGCAAGATTCCTTGTACGATGTAGTCTTAGGAAACACCCCAGGAACTGTGGCACTAGACACATTGACAAGGACCCTGAACGGAGCCACTCGTGCAGGGGAGGAAGATGACGTAAAACAAACAGACGCGTCTCATCACCCCATTGATGTCACTCAACAGGAGGTACCCTGCAGTAGCGACGATGTCAAAAAGGGTGAAGAAGTACGAAAAGGAGAGGTGAAGACAAACCTCCACATTAATAACGATTCATTGGACGGATCGGCAGCAACAAAAAACGACCTGATATCAGCAACGGGCACAATGAAACTTTGCAATGCTCCTCTCCCAGTTTTCAACACCTTACGGCATTGTCAAAAAGAGGACGCCTCGTTGAATCTCTGTTTCAACGCAGTCGGGAAAAAGGTGATTGCCAAGTCCCACGTAACAGAATTCTTTCTGAAGGACGGCATTCTGTTTCGAAAACACCGACTACCATGCCAGAAAAAGTTGGTACAGCTGGTGGTACCAAAACAGCTACGAAATATCGTGTTAAAAATGGCCCGCAAAGGAATTCTAGTGAGACACCAAGGCGTGACCAGAACGGTGAACAGGATCGTCGCTGAATTCTATTGGCCAGGTTTGCCGTCCTCTACGAAGCGTTTCGTAAAGTCATGTGATGTGTGCCAGCGGACTGTGCCGCGACACTTAGTAGGACAAGCACCCCTAGGCACGATGCCCATAATCGAAACTCCTTTCACAAGGGTGGGCATCGACTTTGTTGGACCGATTTCACCCATATCATCTAAGGGAAATCGTTACATATTAACAATGGTTGACGTCGCAATGAGATATCTAAACGCGGTCGCTTTACCGACCATTGATTCAAAACAAGTGGCAGAAGACCTTCTTGAAATGTTTTCCCGCGTGGGAATCCCCAAACAAATAGTGATAGGGGACTCTACTTTATGTCGGCTATAATAAAAGAGTTCAGCCGCTTGCTATCCATGAAGCAAATGCCAACTACACCATACCACCCCATGGCCAATGGCTTGGTAGAGAGGTTCAATGGCACATTGAAACGGATGTTGGGGCGTATGTGCCAGGAGTTTCCAAGATACTGGGACCGTTATCTAGGACCTGTGCTCCTCGCCTACAGAGAACGCCCACAAAGTTGTACAGGGTTTTCGCCCTTCGAGCTCCTGTATGGCAGATATGTCCGAGGACTCATGAGAGTGGTAAAGGAGTTGTGGACAAACACACATCTGGATCCCGACACTAAGGCGACGTACATATACATGATGGAGTTGCGCCAACGTCTAAAGAAGACATGTAATATAGCGAGAGAAGAACTTGAGAAAGCGCACTTGTGGCAAAAAAGATATTACGACAGAAAAGCGAAGAAACGAGAACTTTATCTCCTGGAAATAGGTCTCGTTTCGTTATACGAAACGAGACCTATTTCCAGGAGATAAAGTTCTAGTTTTGTTGCCGGCGGATAAAAACAAGTTATTCTTGTCATAGAAAGGTCCGTTCCCTGTGGTCGAAAGGCGTAATAAACTAGACTACGCCGTTAACCTTGGAAATAAAATAACCGTATTTCACATCAACATGATGAAAAAATATGAACTCACAGCTTTTCCTTGTGACTCTGGCCTCTACCAGTTCAAGTTCATGCCGTTTGGGATTAAAAGCGCACCAGCAGTGTTTAACAGACTGATGCGTGCGGTCGCTGGAGATATCCCAAACGTGCTCCCTTACTTCGACGATGAGCTTGTCGCTAAAACTACATTGGAAGAGCACGTCGACACTCCACAGCTTTTCTTCACACGTGTCCGGCAGGCCAAGCTTACCATAAAACCCAAGAAGAGTGAAGTGGGCCTCCCTAAAACGCGTTTTCTGGGTCATGTCGTCGGCCAAGGGAAACTACAGACGATGAAAAGTACCACTGACAAGATCCAAGCGGCTGCAAGGCCACAAATGAAAAAAGACGTGCGAGCATTCCTGGGCCTCAACGGGTACTACAGAGATTTTGTACCCAATTATGCAGAACGGACGTACGTCTTAACGAAGCTAACAAAAAAGGGGGCGCCAAACAAAGTCGTCTGAAATGATCAGCATGAAGGGGCCTTCCAGCAGTTGAAAAACATGCTCATAACGCAACCTGTATTGCGATCACCCGATTTGCAAAAAACCGTTCGTTTTGCGCACGGACGCATCGTCACGCAGGTTAGGCGCGGTCTTACTTTAGGAACATGAAGGTCGTCCCTACCCTGTCTCCTATGCCAGTAGGAAACTGCTGCCCCGCGAGCAGCGTATTTCACGATCGAAAGAGAATGCCTCGCCGTAGTGTGGGCAATTCAAAAATACCTTGTCTTCCTCTATGGTCGACAATTTATATTGCAAAATGACCACCAACCACTGGCATACATTCAATCCGCCAAACATCTTAATCAACGCGTACTTCATTGGAGTCTGTGACTGATGGAATATGACTGTACAGTTAGCTACAAACCAGGCTCAGAAAATGTAGGCACAGATTACCTGAGCCGAGCTACCACATAGCTACCCTGTGTGTTGAATCTTCGGTGCGCTAACAGGAAACTCTATGTGCCTGTGCTAGTCATGTTTCACTGTGATTGCTAGGTGTGTGCCGTGTGCCGCTCTACAGACTGCTTACCTACGCGGCACGATGTTCTGAAAGCAGAGGGGGGGATGTGATGATTCGGGGACGTTTTTTAGTGAAAACGGGACCTCAGAAGATAGAGGAAGACGAAAGTGCGTGTGTGGTGCGTGGCGGTCGCCACTCGTAAGCGGGCGCATGACAGGGATTCTTTGGAACGTTGAAGAAGGAAGTCGGACTGAAGCAGTCGGGCAGTAGTGGCAGAATGAGGGTTGTGGCGGCTACTGGCCCGTTACGGCACGCAACCTGTCACGACTGGACTGCAGACGACCTCGGGCGACGAGCTACGCCAGGCAACGACGGTGCTCGTGGTCACGGTCGAGACCTGCTGGCGAGTCGGCGTCTATGTTGGTTGCCGAGTCAGGAAAGGTGAGGCGTGCTGGGCCGATCTATCGGGTGTTCTCGGGCGTATCCGAGCACGGATCCGACCAGCCACCACTCAGCGAGCAGCTGTCCCAGTGACGGCCGTGGTGCGACGGCACCTCCGGGACCTTCCCGAATCCAGGAGACGAGGCGACACGTCGGAACATCTCGACGACAGTGGCGTGAGTAGTTGACGTCGAGTGGTGCGCGAACTAGATTCGCCGTGTCAGGGTGGCGTGAACCGTGTATACGTGTTTTGAACCTGTAAAGCGAACAGGACTGGCACGAGTTAGAAGTGCATGTATGCAGTTTTAGTTCATGCATGTAATTACGTCCAACTTGTGTAAACGTCCTGTCTTTGTCTATGCCCTATTGCTTGTCGGTTGAGCGCCTGGGCCTAAACGAAGCTCTCACAGGGGGTTACAAAGGGGCCCGTCTCCCGGCCCCCCGCCACCTGTGACCCCTACAGGGGCACTTCGATAAAGTTTCTTCTCTCTCTTTATCTCTCTCTTTCTCTGTGTATCCCCCACTTTGTGAAAATCTCTTTCATGCGAAACAATGCGCAAGTAGATGTCTATGCCGTAATTTTGGCTTTGAGCCAAGCGTTACGAGGTGGATCGATGTGTTTTATTGCGATATCAATTGTGTGGACACTCTCGGCTGGATTTTGCCACCAGTGTCAGCATCGCTATCACTCACAGTATATGTATACGTATCCATATAAGAAAATGCAAGAAAGAAAAGCCACAAAAACAGTCCGGTGTGCGGAATCGAACGTCAGACATCTGCGTTGCGAAAGCGAGGCGTTAACCACTGAGCCACCCAGGTGCACGTCCTTCACCCTTCAAACGGCAAGGTATTTATATCTACCGCTTACCGCTGCCACGAGCCTCTCGGGGGAATGGTATTTTCGGCATTACCAGCCAGACGGCACGACATGCTCGCGTCGCCACATCGCGTGGTGGTGCCCGCTGTAATCTCCTATGCGTATTTTGCCCGGCTTAGGGAGTGGTGCTTCCTCGCGCGCTCTGATCTCGTGGTGGCGAGGAAGAGAGGATCGTACGTCTTGGCTGCCCTTGGGCTTTAGCTGGATCAATTTTGCTGTGGTTACCGGGCGCACAAAGATCACTGCGATCATTGCAGTCTCAGTTTGTGAAAAGCGCGCGTTTTTCAGACACAGCGAAGTAACAAATTTGACGCCTATTCACGTGCAGCTGCACCTGGGAGTACATTTTGTGCGTCATTTGTCCGTGGGGCATGTTTCCATCTGCTTTGCGTTCTATGCGTGACCTTTCAATTTATTGCTATCGTGCTCAATGCTTCGCCTTTGCGGCAAAGCTGTGACTTTTTTCAGGTGGAGTAAATATGTGACCATCTTAGGCTGACCAAGCATGTCTACTACACTGACGTTTAAAGTGTAGCTTGTGGTCTGACGTAACGTCAGCACAAACATTAAAAGGCCATACGCCTGCATTATAAAAACAAAGATCACTTCATGACGTGGTGACGTCTATATTCTACACAACACTCATTAGCGTATTCGTCCAGAGTTAAAAAACCCTCGAATAAAGATTGCTGAAACAGGAATAAAATTGTGATGTTTTTAGCATTGCTATAAAGGCGGAGCCCACACTGAAACCACAAATGACGTTAAGCCAACATGACGCCAGTATCATATGAATACATTGGCAACATAAGTCGCTTTGTTATAAAATCATATAGCCAGCACTACAACCATAACTGTCGTTGCACCGGTCTTTTTGGAAGCAGCTAAAAGAGTTGGTGAGGCCATGGGATAAGATACCTGACTTCCACGCACAATGCTTAGGTTTGATTCTTGCTGAGACCACGGTTTGTTTTTTGGGTTCATCGGGTCAATTTTGCCGATATCGGGTTTTTTTAACACTTTGTATTCAAACTAGTTACGTCGTGTTTGATGTTCTTGCTCAGACACAAACTTCCAATCACCTGTAGCGCGTATGTTATACCACGTGCCGTGATATACGGGTATGTACAAAAAATGACGGTATGAAATAGTTAGACGACATACTAAGCAGGATTTGCTCGTTATTATTGTGATAACCAAACAGTTATATTCGCCAACCATCATACCTTTCAACGCCGATTTGTTCAACTTCATACCAAGGAGGTAGTCACAGTAGCCCTTTGAAGTGGGCGGCTAGATATATATATATATATATATATAGACAGATAGATAGATAAATAGATAGATAGATGGATAGATATGGTTCATCATTACAGAGCTGTTTAAGCCGCCGATTCTATGCAAATCATTCTCAGAAACTTGAATGCATATGTACCGCAAAAAAAAAGGCAAGCTGCGCTACCTAAGAAAGCAGAAAGGGGGATAAACGATGATATTAGAGGCATTAGAAGGAAAAAGTGGTGCGGAGGAGATTAATAGAGAGTGGTGGGGAAAGACGAAGCCTAGGTGGGAAAAAGTAAAGCCTAGTAAAATAAAAAGTACGGAGGTAAGCAGCTTGGAAAGGGGTGGAAAGTTAGCGATAGCTGAAAAGTCTACTTGGCGCTGTAGAGAAAAGAAATGAATGTAATAGTAGAGGACATGCGGCGCCGTCATAAATGGACGGATGCGAAACTTTACTAAGTCCTCAGGTGCATGACTGAACACGCAGTGGGCTGCTCCCACTTTGGGACAGTCAGGTCATTCATGACCGCCGCGTCTTGGGCCCTCTGACCAGCGCACAATTGATGCTCCTGATAGTGGATAACTACTTTTCTTCATTGCATTGGTACACGCCGTGCAACGAGGTGGAACACCGAGCATGTTATCTAAGCTAGCGAATTCGTTGCAGTACTTGCAATTGCTATAAGGATAGAGGTAGGAATACATTTTATGCATTAAAGCCGAGCTGGGATATGAACCAGTCTGCGGTAGCGTGAAAGTCAAAGCCTGCGCTCTATTTAACCTATTGTTGATTGGTATGTGGGGTTTAACGTTTCAAAACCACCATACGATTATTAGAGACGTCGTAGTGGAAGACTCCAGAAATTTCGGCCACCTGGGGTTCTTTGACATGCATGCAAATCTGAGCGCACGGGCCAACAGGATTTTCGCCGCCATAAAAAATGGGGCCTCCGCAGCTGGGACTCGATCCCGCGAACTGCGGGTGAGCAGCCGAGTACTTTAGCCACTAGACCACAACAGCGGGGACTTAACTTATTGTTAAGAAGAGGAAAGTCGTTGTGCCGAGATAAAAGTGCGGGGTAGTATCGTTATAAGTTGCCAGTCGGTCTCTGTCCTCCACAACTGCGGGCCGGCGTGGGAGCTTTCCGTGGTCGCGGAAAGCGTGACGTCGCGCCTTGGAGTGGGCTAGCTCGTTATGGTTTTTGGGGCCTCCCCTGATGATTCCCATGTGAGCGGGGAACCAACTGAGAATGTGGGAAGTGATGCTTTTGCCCTCAAGTATGTGATAGGCTTTTTTACACACGGCGCCAACACTACAGTCGTCGATGGCTGCCCTGAAGTCGCTGATTATAAGTTTATGCTTGTGATCCAGAAGCGCCAAGGCAATTGTTATTTGCTCAGTTGCACACGACGATGAGCATTGTACTGAAACAGCGTCAATGGTGGAACCGCTGTGGTTGATTGGTACTGTTGGAAAACAATCGTTGTTGCCGTATAGGGCCGCATCGACGAAGCAGCTTCCACCAGGAAGTTCTGACGCCTGACGTTGCAGCATCACCACCCTGGCCTTTCTTCTTTCCACACTTCTCTTGGGATGCATATTGCGCGGGGCGAGGGATATGATGAGATGGTATTTTTGCCGTTTCGGAAGGCCCTGACAGATGTCCACAAGTATGGTGGGCGGGACGCTCATCTCTATGAGGAGTCGTCTTCGTGCCCTGGCGCCACCATGGCAGCCAGAAATTTACGCTTAGGATTACTCAGTTCATGCAGATGACAACGATTGCTAGGGACACCACAGTATAATGGGTGTGACTACATTCTTAAAACATTCTGTGACGTGAAATTCTCACCAGCGATTTCTCCGTCATCCTGCCACCGGAATGCGACGTGACATTTTGGCACTGTAAAGGTAATCATTTTTTGATTGCGACCGGCAATGCAGCTGGCAACACTGAAAACACCAGGACAGTGAAGCACTAGAAAGGTACACCAGCCATTCACTGTTTCAACGCAGTAAATTCGCACAATTTTTTTCAAATACAATTCAGATTGTCGCTAAAATATCTGGGTTATTTGGCGTTGGATAACCCATTAGTGAATCAGCCTTTTAGGTTGAAGACATCTAGGCTGTTTCTAATTTATCATTCAATTCTGTTAACTCTATGCATTTGTACACACTTTTCTACATGTACTTCTGTTAATCTTATGGCAAACTGATACTCATATTGGAAAATTGAATACGTATATAGACGGTTTGGGTGTTTGTAAACAAAGTGGCTCGCGCCGAACGGCTTACCCCAGCAGAATTCCGGTGCGGCATTCGGGCAATGCTTTTTCAGTGGTTCCGGCGGTGTTTTCGTGGTGTATTTTAGTTTGCTGCTCTGTTATTTTTGGCGCATTCCTTAGGGTGTGTTTGCAGCAACAACTAGCGGCTACGTAAAGGGGCTCACTGCTCGTGTGGTCGATGGGCGCCGCGCAAAGTATTCATTGTGGCGTTCCGATGAGTGCGGCCCCCTGCTTCGTGTTAACTCTGATAGTGGTCGCGCCTATACAAACAGAAAATGCATAAACTGCAGAAGTTTGTCAGTGAAACTAATTGGACCAGTTGGTTCTGCATGGCAATGATATGAATGCGTTTTGAGGACGTGGACCGGGAATCGACAGCGCACACCTGTCTTTTCCCTGTCCGCCTCTTCAAATCGCACTAACACTGTCGACATGCAGAAGAAGGGTCACTCGATTCATCGTGAAGTTGTTCAATTCAGCTTTTCGACTAGAACTGGAAACCTTCCTCCTGTTGAACCCTGAACATATTTGTGTTTTCGCTAAGCATACAGCCTTAGGATAAAACGCTTATTTCTGCGCCTTGTCACACCAGTTACATTTGAATGAGATCAGGGGCGATAAGAATCGCTCGCGATCTGAAGTGTTCATGTGACTGAGAAATTATAAAATGTGCTGATGTGATGGCGTCAACTGCAGCTGCAGGGTCACGCGAACTATTATGGTTTACTCACGAGTAAGCTATTCATGAGTCAAACTTCCAAGTTGATCCTACCTAAATTTACAGTCCATGTTCACACCCAAAAGATACATTAAAGAGAATGCGGTGAGGTTCACTAGCGGCAGAAAGACAGGCGATGCGTCATTTGCTCGCACAGATGAAAACCCATTCGCCGGCGTTGCTTAAAAAAAAACCATTCCAACGACCACAAAGCGTGCGCACCACGACGTACACTGTGCGGTGATTCATGTTAGGTGCGGGTACTTTGCATCTCGCGTTGCTGTTTCGAACAGTGCACATACTTGATATTGCTCAAACTATAAAGTAAACACCTTTGCGTTGAATTTTCAGTGTTAGCTTTCACGTTTTGCTGCCCATTTCAGGCTTCAGTACACTTATGTGCCACGGGTGAAACATGACAGTGACTGCATGATGTGTTCCCAGTAACCGGGCGCCTTCGACAAGACTAACGTCTGAGTATCACCTCTGTGCCATCAGTCTGCGCTAAACCTTGCATTGCCTTTGATGAAGGGCAGAACAAACTTACGCGCTCTAAGTGGGAATCTAGTTTTCTCGCGTGATCGCTACAATGCAGGCCTTCTTTCTATCGTCATCGGTCGGAAAACAGAACATTTTGACTATATAGCATATAAAAATAATTTAGGCATGTAGACTGCATTATGGCTTGACACAGCTGTGCTCGAATTGCCAGCGCTTCATCGGATTAACTTTATCCGCATAAAACATCGGAGCACAAGCAGCCGCTGCCAGCAACAAACGCTAAAACCACGCAAAAACAAGCGAAACCGGAAGTTTCCAAGGTTGACTTTTAGGTGACCGCACAATGTTGCTAGAGACCGGCAGGCTCTGGCGAAACCATCCATAGGTCACCTAAATTGAGATGAAACCTTTCGCATCAGAGGAATGTTACGAAAATGTGCATGATATTCTGTGCACCCTATGAGTAGCGTCCACTACTGCTGCAACCCTTTGAGTGAGGTCGTAAGCATGGAACAGCTGCTTTCAAGTTGTGGTAAAGAGTGAACTACATCGTCAGCACGCTGATCATCGTGGAAGACGTCGTATAGAAGACATACTGCGTGTAAGACAAGCGCCGCAATAAACTCTGCCTTTAAAAATATTGGGAACACTCAGAACCTCATTTTGATGTATCCTATAATGAAAAGCTCAAACTTCCTAACTTGAGCTTTAGCACTATGCACTTTTACGTTTACAAGCATATGTGCATATCAATGTACAAATGTAAGTGCCATGGCTGAGTGTGCACCATGAGTCATCGAAAACCTTACAAAGGTATGTGGTGACGAAAAAATGCTTCTCTCTTTAATCATGCGCCTACCAAGAAGTTTGAAATATACCGGAATGCTCGAATTCATCATTAACCTTGAAGTATCTTTTATAGACATGTACACACCATATATGTTCAATCAATATATGCGTGAAACTAGCGTAAAGCATTGAGCAAGGCCCAATGTGAGGGTATCAACAGCGCTTACACAATGACAACTGCTGCTGGAAACACACCACTGTGTATTTGTGGAAGCTCACCTGTAAATTTCTGCTTCAGTTACAAGAATTTGATATACTAAATTGTTTTATACTATGTTTTTCACAGGTTTCTTATTGGTCAACAAAATGATTACTTGAGGCCACTAAAAAGGCTGACTTCTCTTGAAAATAAATGAGACATGCTAATCTTTTTCTTCTTCGAGTGCATGCATAGGCAGCTCGTTTTTGGTTAATATTTTCTTTTTAAATCATGAAAATAGCCATGCAACAGGTAATGTATCACAAGTAAGTCAAGCCAATGCTCAATAAGCTGTGGACAGATAGACAATAATTATGCAATATTTAAAAATGCACAACTTTTTGCAGAAGATGCTAACAGCAATATATGCATGAAAGGCTTATTAGTTGAATCGGCTTTTTTAGATTCATTTTTTACATTCACGGACAACACGAGTGAAACAGACAAGTTCTGTTAGGTCTGCCTTCTTCCATTCAAAGCCACTTGTTTCATCTTCCTCATTTAGTTTTTCCGTGAGTGTGTTCTTTAGCGGCTAACTATACATACACTATTATCATCTGTGCTCTATCAGTGTAACTAAGGCTTTTTTGTGGGTGTGCGTTGCTACACTTTGGCTAAGCTTTTATATAACCACAGCGCCGAAACTATACACCAAGACATGAAAAATATTCTATTCTACAGTATTGTGTACTCAGATTTGGGTGCACGTAAAAAACCCCAGGTGGTCGAAATTTCTGGAGCCCTCCACCACGACGTCTCTCATAAACATATGATGATTTTGGGACGCTAAACCCCACAAATCAATCATCATTTTTTCTACTTTATTCTATGTGGCACACTACAATGGTGCAAAATTGGGAAAAGATGATGTGGGCAACTGAGCGTGGCTGTTCGTGTCTTTACCAAAGCAGATCAGTATTTCTATGGTCTGATAATCTACGATATACTAGTATAAACATAAATAAACCTAACAAGGCCAAAAAAGCGCAGATTGATGACCAAACGAGGTACACAATTTTTTGGTTAGCTGCACGATTTCTAACACAAGTCACGGCGCTGAAAAGGAAAGGCATCAAAGGGGGTACTAATAAGAATTTTAAATATTTTGGAATTGTTTCTATAAATAGCGTATTTTCTCGCATTTTAATTGCACCCCCTAGTTTTGTCGTTCAAAACTGGGCTTTTCTTGTCTCCCACGTATTGAACCCACATCTACATTTGTCCACTGTAGTCCTGTTAGCGACAACTGGTGCCTGCTTGCCCGTTGGTTTATTTCGTTTTTAATTATTATTCTATTACTTTCGGCCACTTCGCCTCCCTCACCCTTCCCCCCTTCCACCCGTTGCCGCGCGCCTTAAGGTCTATATTCGCGCGGCATATCTGTTTTTCTCTTTTGCGTGTAGCCACAGCGGGGCTCACGAAGGCTGCAAGTGTAGAAACATTGCTGCTGATAAGCGCACAGTGAGCAAAGGTTATGAGAATGACGCGCCAACAGACATTCACTTCTTGCAAATACGAATCTTTACTCATGTGAACTGCGAAATGTTAATCTGTTTATCGAAAGTTTGTTTTGGACGCTTGGGTGGTAGCTTGGTGAAATGCCAACGGCGTCATTGCGGTCGTCATGCGAGGTTGCCACGAAATGGGTGAAGTGGGCCGTAGCGCACGCTTCTGGGTGCCCTTCGACATCTAAGCAGGTACCAGTGTTGCGGTTTAACGATTGGGAGAAAAGAAAGCCGCAAAACGCTTTCATGGAGTGTTCATCTGCGTGGAAGCGCTCCTATTTGTTATAGTTTTTGTCTCTTAGGTAGCGAGGGTGAAATTTTGAGTTATTCATCACCGCGTCCCTCCTACGAGAGTTCGGGGACATTCAGGAGTATTGCGGGCTAATCGAGAGTTAGTAGGCACACACTTGTCCGCTTCATTGTTCACAAGCACGAAAGCTTGCCTTTTCGGCACTAGCACCAAATACAGAAGCGTTGGACATGTAGCTCCCAGCGCACACTTCGTTGAATGCTTGATCAGAAACACTCAACTTGTGGCGCGCACAAACTTCATCAAAAGCCGCTGACAGAGAACACACACTCCGCAGCACTTGCCGTACTGGAACTTTGAACTTTTGAACTTTGAACTTTATTATGAACAAACTACATACAATAAAGAAAAACATGTTAGCAACATCTGGATCTTTAGCAGAATGCTAGTATGGATTTATGCAATTATAACATACTATAATTAGAGGCAGGAAAAAGGGTTGTATAATGAACGACATTTTAGTTTAAGATGCAGATCGTTTTTATAAACATATCACTTATACACAGATACCGAACACATTGAAGAGAAAAAATCCAACTTATACACTACACTTTGAACACGTTTTTGTTTTGCATACTTAACGTAATACATCTAATATTTCTTTACATCTGGTAATAGCATTCCTGGTCAGCATACAAAACATTAGTTCAAAATCATGTCACTTTTCATCATTTCACAAAACTTATCAGTAGTCTAATAGAGCTCTTTGTAATAACGTTTGAGCATTAAAGTGAAGGCATTATGTTGTTTCACTTCCACTGGTAGGTTATTCCACAATGACGTTCCAACACTATAAAGTCGTCTTTTGCCATAAACATTTTTAACCAGCGGTTTTAGGAAGTTACCACAATTACGGGCTCTTGTTTGCAATTGTGAGGGAATAAAAAGGGAGCGATGAAGAGGGATATTGCATATTAGAGACTTGTACACCATTATTGTTGTTTTATAATTTATTACTAGTTGTAGATGCATTACCTGGTACTGTCGAAAGAGTGGTTTAGATCAGGCCATATAGTTTGCGTTTGATATAAATCGGATAGCACGTTTTTGCAGGACTATAAGCGGCTTTAGGTATGAATAGTATGTATGGCCCCAATACTCAATGCAGTATGAGAGTTGGCTGTGAAATAGGGCAAAATATATTGTTCTTAAAGTTTCCGCATCGAAGTACTGGCGACATTTAAAAAGAGTATAGCAGACTGTCGCGAGTTTTTTTGCAGAGAGAGTCTATATGCATTTTCCAGCTGAAATTATGATCCAACACAATTCCAAGGTATGTTAAGCTACTTACTCTTTCTATTGTTTCGCTCTCAGCCTGAAGCACACACGAATCTAAAGCAATAACTTTGTACGGGGAATGAATTACCATATATTTTGTTTTACAAACGTTTAAAGCCAATTTATTGGCTTGAAACCAATCACAGATTTGTTTCAATTCTTTGTTTGCCATGCTTAAGGCTCCATCGATGGACTCGTGTGCGCAAATGAGAGCAGTGTCATCAGCGTACATGACTGGGGTGAAGTTATGTAATATTGAAGGGAAGTCATTCATGTACAGAGAGTATAAAATAGGTCCCAATACCGATCCCTGCGGTTCTCCCGATGTAATGGGCAAAAATCCTGAATTAGTGTTAAAAAATTTAACCGTTTGTTGTCGGTTCGTAAGGTAGCTTCTAAAAAATTCCAGACTTCCCCCTCGTATACCATACCGTTCTGATTTGTTGAGTAGTATATCATGATGTACGTTGTCGAAAGCTTTTCTAACGTCAATGAAGACACCAATCACTATCATGTTGTTGTTTAGGTAGGAATTGACCTTATCTGAAAGAAATAGCACTGCAGTGGAAGTGGATCGATTGCTCCGAAAGCCTTGTTGGTTATTTGTTAGTACAGACGCTCGATTGAGAAAATTTAGAAGCCGTTTCGAGGTAAGTTTTTCGAACACTATATTTAAGGAACTTAATACAGATATGGGGCGGTAGTTTTCGGGAAGGCTACGGTCTCCATTTTTGTGAATTGGAACGACCTTTGCGATTTTTAGGAAATCTGGGTAAGTTGACGTGTGAAATGCATGATTAAAATGTTTGCTAGAGGAGTACATAGAATGTCTATGAAGTTTTTAAGTATGAATGGTGATATCTCATCACACCCCGCACTATGCTTGCATGGCATAGCTTTAACGAGAGTTACGATTTCCGCAGAAGTTATGTCGATGTATCCAAAGGAATTGACAACGCTATCCGGAACCGTATCGACTAACACATCACGGCAGGAATTCGCAATTTCTTTACCAATGTTACAAAAGAACTGATTAAAAGTCGATACCAAAAACTCTGCTGATATTGCCATTATATCTGTATCAGCCATAACGTATTGATTAGGAGTAGGTTTTATAACAGTTTATAATTTTCCATGTTATCTTTGAATTTCCAGAGTTGTTTTGTAATTAGCTCGGAATAATATTGTTTTTTACGATTACGGGTAAGCTGCGTTACCATGTTGCGGGCCACCCGAAATCTTTCTTCATAGTACAAGTTGCCCTTATTTTGTTTAACTTTTGTGTGCCAATAGTCTTTTTTATTTACCAATTGTGAAATATCCTTGGTCATCCAAGGACAAATTGGCTCTTGGTGATACTCTTTTTGTACAGGATTTTGGATTGTGTAATCGCTTCCCTTATCTTATCACTTAGTGCGGCATATTGCTGATGAGAGCCACCAGAGTCTAGTATACTGTCATAAATTTCTAATAAGCGTTGTTTTAAACTGCAAAGATTAATCCTATTGCGGTACATCGTGGGTGTGTTCCTAATATTTTCAGACAAGGGAAAGAAAATGGCGGTTGGATAATGATCTGAGATGACAGTAAGACAGATGTTGCACTGACTGGTTGTAGTGTCGAAATTACAAAGTATATGGTCAATTGAAGTTGATGAATTACGAGTTGCCCTGGTGGGTCTTGTAATTACATTATGGAAACCATAAGAGTTTACAAGATGGAAGTACTCATTGTTTTCATTTTTCAAGGAGTCAATGTTAAAGTCACCACATATGATTATTTTTGAGTTGATGCTGATAAAATATGCTAGTAATGCCTCGAAATGTTGCATGAAAGTTTGCATATTTTGGTTCGGAGCACGATAGATAACAGCAATAAAAATGGAGGTTGAATTGACAACAAGAAAGTCAAATTCCTGGAGATAAGAGTAAGAAAACTGAGGGACGAGTTCGCATTTCATGTTTGCTCTCTTAAATAGGCCAACGCCTCCTCCTCGTGCACGAGAATTTCTAGCAATAGAAGTGAATGAATAACCTGTGATATTCTGGACTTCACCTGATTTAAGCCAGGTCTCCGAAACAGCTATGAAATTGAATCGAAAAGAATTCACCTCTAGAAAAGAGCTTAATGCGTCAACATTTCTGTTCAGGCTGCGCACGTTGCACTGCATCAGAGAACAAATAGAAGTTTCACCGTTATCACTCAATAATTGATTCGTAGCCATCGTCGTGGGCGTTAGCAGATCTTCAAAAGATCTTCCTCAGTTTTAATATGTAGAACGCTTGAGTTATCTGCTTTCCTTGCAAGAATTTTCCCGTTTGCAACCCAGGTATACTTCCATTTTTTCTCCTTTTTGCGTGCAGTAGCCTTACCAAGAAGCACCTTGTTTTCAATGCACAGATGTTCATTGATATAGACTGTTTCATTTCCTTCATGCCCGAAGTCTGACGGAACAAGCCTATGCCTTTTAGCAGCTTTCAAAACGTATTCTCGCACTGAGCGAGATACAAACTTTACGACCACGTTTGGCCTTTCCTTGTCCTTGCTCGTTACTCGGTGAATTACGTCTACATCTGCGCATGTCAGTGGAACATCTAGTTTCTTGCCAACTTCGACAATTGCATCAGCTAGTTTTTCATTAGGCTTCCTGGGAAGGCCTTTGATTTCAAGGTTCTGTTGACGACTGTATTGCTTAATTTGAAGAAGCTCAGTCCATGTTTTTTGTAGTTGCTCTTTTAGGTAACCGTCTTCTTTCTTAAGTGTCGTTTGTTCATGTTTCACTCTCTCAAGTGTCGCTTTAAATTCTTCAAACTGTGTGTTCATAAATGACACTGAATTGTTGATTTCTTGTATATCTGCATACACTTTCGAGCTGAATGTGTCAAACTTGCTACTTAGTTCCGCCACCATCTTAGCAACTTCTTTAACTGTCGTCATTCCTATAAAATGCACACACCACAGGGCAGCCCAGACACTAAACTAACTAGAGTTAATGTTCAATGCACGTACCTGCAATAGCGATGACCAAAATCTTAGCCAGTGCTGGCGAAGCGCACGTGCCTGGGCTGCCCGTAGTTATGCCGAGATCCAGTAACGACGTGCTTATATAACCAGGTGCTGGCCAGACGGTGTCGCTCTTGTCGCTTCGGCGCTGCTGCTTAGTGCTTGCTGCGTCGTCGTATCTTGCGTAGATGCCGGTTCGATCAGCCTCCGCAAGGATCCATGAGGTAGGCGATTATGCCTGCAATAGCGATGACCAAAATCTTAGCCAGTGCTGGCGAAGCGCACGTGCCTACTTGCGGAGACACACACTCCGCAGCACTTGCCGTACTTGCCGACGCGCCACAGATTGGGAGATTGCAGTGGCACGTACTAAATCTTCAGTACGCGCAAGCTACACCGTGGAAGCCATAGAAGTACACATCCAGGACAAAGCAAAGGAATCGTAAAACAATCTACCACCGACAGCCAGCAGCAAGCGCGTACACAACACATTCCCACTCTGTTCAAAGTCTGCCTGTTGAAGATGGCGATGCGCAGTTGTCCCAAGGCCTCAAGGCCGAAACCAAAATTTATTGCAGCATTGTTCTATCATACAATTTCTAATCTATGTCAAGCCACGAAGATGTGGTGTAACTTTTTATGCTTGACATAATATTGATTTGCTAGCAGAGCTTTAAAACCCCCATCCTTTTTTTTACCATTGGCGTGTTCAGGTGACAAATGTAAAGCCCTAGAGATGCACATTTTTCTTTTTTGAGTAAGACGTTGGGGCAGCGTTGTTTCGACAATTTGGAGTTTAAATTTATTACTTGTGCATCATAGATAGAAATAAGAAGCTAGAGAAGGGTGGCGGGTAGGTTGTTTTGTGGTTTGCACATCTCCAGCCCCTTTTTATGTTCGTTTGAGGAGCTTTTTTATTCAAAATGGGCCAAATCTATAACCAAAAAAAGCTCAAATAACGCTGCATTGGCGTTCACATGCTATCAGCTCTCTACTTGAACAGTAATAATACAATAATAATTTATTAATTGCTTCGATATTACTGTTTTAGAGGAAATTGGAAAGTATGTGTAAGACAATTGAGTATCATTTGAGCTACTTTCGGGACAGGATTTGGCCCATTTCGAGAAAAAAAACTCTCCCCATTTAGATCCGCACGTATGCAACCAGGGCAAAAATGTACATACAGATGGGTCAAGCCCCCTTCTTTCCTCTTTCTATCTTCCTCCATGCATAAATCCTAGCAACACCCCTGCTGTGCTATCAGCTTCTTTTAAATAACATTCTTCTATTTAGCAATCGCTGATAAGAACTCTAAGGGTATGTTTTTTATCGACAAAGTATGAATGACGCTTGCTTTTGTTTCATGTGTTGAATTTCATGCGAGCATACGAATGCTAAATTATCAGTGTACTGTAACGCCATAGTAAAAACTAATAAATACAATGCTGCAATTAGTCAACTGCTTTCGCTTCTTGTGGCACGGGTACAGGGTGCTTGTTCAGTTCGCGATCGTTCACGTGTATATTATGCAATGCGCAAGCGTTCCTATCAAGTAAAGAAACAGCAGTAAGTGCCAACAGAATGGTGCATACGATTGGACAAGATCACCCGTGCTTAGCGGATGTGCACCAAGCTTGTGCTGTGGAGCGACATGGGTGCACAGCACCTGCATGAGAGTGAGCTCAGACAGTTCAACGTAAAAATGCCTAGTTTCATTGATTGATTGATATGTGGGGTTTAACGTCCCAAAACCACCATATGATTATGAGAGACGCCGTAGTGGAGGGCTCCGGAAATTTCGACCACCAGGAGTTCTTTAACGTGCGCCGAAATCTGAGTACACGGGCCTACAACATTTCCACCTCCATCGGAAATGCAGCCGCCGCAGCCGGGATTCGATCCCGCGATCTACTCGTCAGCAGCCGAGTACCTTAGTCACTAGACCACCGCGGCGGTGCCAATGCCTAGTTTCATAGCAATACAAACGCTGCATACAGTCAATTTGAGATGCTATATGAATATATGCTTAAATATAGCTCACTGAATAAATCAGCAACTTATGAATTGATGCAATATACTTCAGTGTGAAGAAATATGTGGATCACATTGTAAATAAGAAGATCTTAGTGCAGTTTCAAATGAGAAAGCAGGCACGGCGGCTTGTCGAAAACAGTGTGTATTGTTTCATGTTATGTTTACACCCAACATACTCTGAATTACCGATGCCTCATTAAATATTAGTGATGAATGGACAGGAGCTGCAGCAAAGTACTTTTTATTGAGAATCACAAAAGTCAACCCATGAATTGAGTCGTTGAACTAGTGAGGAATCTTATGAATAATGTAAATAAGGAGCAGTATATTCAGTAGAGTATATATAGCGTGACTTAGTTTGGTGAATGAAATGTAAAATGAAAACAAGTGCCGAAAAATTGATCTTTTCCACAAAAGTTTGCAATATGGTTTCATTGCATCCGTTGAGATGCGATATGCATTGATGCTCTAAAATATATACAAATATGATGGGTGTAACAGTCAAGGAAAAACTTTTGCATGTATTCGTGAAAATACACCTTTAGTACACCCAGAAATGACAATTGGGTGTACTAACAGTGAAATGGCGTGATTTACCCTCTTAGGGATAATTTTGGCAGATATAATAAGTGTAAATTGGGTGGTTTATTAAAAATGCACCCTTAAAGGTGTGAAATGGTTTGCAGTGATCACAACTTGCAAACATTGCAATGTTTTGCGATGTTTTGCAAAGCACCGTTTGAGGGATGCTTTAAGGTAATATATTTGCGCAATGAACAAGGATCGCCTTTAGTACCCTTTGGCAGAACTACAATCGTGGTTTTCCTGGTATCTCTGTGTTCCTATCATCTGAGGAATATGACACTTCACTCAAAAATCGGCTGCTCTGTTTTGGCACAAAGCAAGTATTTGGTGAAATTCTGCCTCTGTGTTAGTTCCTATTTCTTCCAGCTTAGTCGGCATCAAGTCAACCTGCTTCAAGGCGACGCTCATGTTACTATATAGGCTCTGGAGATACACAGGGAAGTTGCGTGTGAGGCCTAGGAATGTCTCTTGAACAGCGAGGCATACCAGAAAGTCGGATGAATGGTTTCGCTGATGGAGGCAGTAAGTGGTGGACGCTGTTGCCTTGTCACGGACCGAAGGTGTTTATGAACTCTTCAAGTGAACGATCTATATCGGAAAGCGCTTCTCCAAATATTGCAAGTGAAATGTTACGTTCCACCTACGTTGTTTTACAATATCGCCGCAGCCGGTTGAATGACTTTTAAGATGCTGCGAGGTGTTTTTTTTTCAGGGCACTTTGCTAATTGTGCCAAAGGCCCATCGAATGTCTTGGACAGCGGAGGTGTCACTCAAACTGAGGTTCAGGCAGTGCGACAAGCAATGCCTGTACAAAGCAATGGGAAGTCGTTCTGAGTGAGCACCCAGAATCCTGGAGGTTAACGACGTTCTTTACTCCCATTTCGCCCTGTCGGAATTTCATGCTCGCCGCCACGTCGTCGAGACTTCCGATGGGTGTGAGCTGCGGACACCAGGTGGCTCAGCCTGATCCGACGGCTTGCTATATAAGCCAAAGACTATACAAGCCACCTGTCCTGCAAGAGTACATTTTCTCACTACAAAAGAGGAGTCTGGTGATGAAGACCAGCCACAAGATTATACTGGCCGGACTCGATCCCAACCAACTGGAGGCAGTGGCGGGATTCTCTCAGCCCACTAGCCCCAACACCATGCAAGGTCGAAAGTACTCGAGGAATCAATGTGGCACCATCTCATTTCACAAACGAATGTGTCACAAGCATGTGGCCCATTCTCTGCAGCTTTCAGTGTGCTACGCGTACACAAATCGTGCACAAGCTTCTCTAGTTTTCCGGCCAAGGCCCTAGCGCGCCGACAAACGCATGGGGTGTAAGTCAGTGAGGCGGCAGTTAGTAAAGTCTGGTGCTAAAAGAATAACATCGTTCGTTCATGTTTGATGATGCACACGTGTGTGATGATGCAGTGTGGTCTGTCGGACTGTTGAAAAGTAGCAATAGAATACGTCTGAATAGCGATGACCAGTTTTGAAGAGGGTCACCGAGGAGACGTGTAATAACCCCCTGCAGTGAAGGAGAACGAACCGTCAGCGCTGCTGCCTAGGTGGAGTCAATCGGCAAGCCGGTGAATATGATAGGAGCTTCGCGTAGACCAGCGTGACAACGCCCAGATATGAGGTGGAGCTCGTGGTGAACAACCTATTTGTTTTGATTACCAAAGCGACATCTAAATCACTGCTTAATCTTTCTGAAACCAACAATTGCGGCATTGTTGTTTTTGTAAATAATAAATACATAACGTTTGAGGGTAGTAACCTTGCACGGTGCTCGAACCGTATCAACGCATGCGTGCGCTATACGATAAATGTCGTTGTTTACCAGTGTCAACATGATCAAGTGCATCCAACGGGAGCCGTTACGGGAGAACGAAAGCTTGCGCAATGTCGGAGCAGAACTCGCGCATTATCGGAGCCGCTCATCTGTCCCATCGCACAGCGGCAATCCATTGCTTCGATTTATAGGTGGGGTTTAACGTCCTAAAGAATCCGTTGCTTCCGTCATCGTGTTGTGGGCGAGTTTTTGTAAGTGTTCAGCACCCCACCTCCGAATAATTATTCGACATCCCTGAAATTTTGAGCTACAACACATACGAGGAATGTTGCGATATTTTAACAGAAATGGAAACGTGAACAAGGCGGTACCACAAGCACAATGACGTAAACAACAGCGGTAGTTGTCTGCTTACTTTCGAGAGAGTACTGAGTGAATTCGTTAACTATGGCGCTTCCATCCACGCGCAATAATAAAGGCAGTGATCATAAGATAAAGGAAGTCACGCTAGAAATAGGAGATAAATACAAATATTTGGACGTATGGATAAAGAGCGGGGCTGAGTACCTAAAGGAGCACGAAACCTACGTAATAATTAAGGGTAAGAGGAACGAAGCTCTAATGAAAAATAGGGCACTGTAAAACTACAACTGGTATGACGTTGTGAAAGAGATTTGGAAAGGTGTCATGGTCCCGGGTTACTCGTTCGACAAAGCGGTTTTGTGCATGAAATCAGAGGTTCAAGCAAGATTGGAAGTTAAACAATGTGGCATAGGTGGACTTGCTTTGGTAACACACGGGAATGCCCCAAATCATAGGTTGCATAGTGACAGGGGATGGATATCGTTTGAGGGCAGGGAAGCTAGCAGAAAGATAGAATTTGAGGATTGAGAGATTTATATGTGGGCTTTAGCATCCCAAATCTACTATATGATTATGAGAGATGCCGTAGTGGAGGGCTCCAGAAATTTTGACCAACTTGGGTTGTTTAACGCGCACCCAAATCTGTGCACACGGGCCTACAGCATTTCCGCCTCCATCGGAAATGCAGCCGTCGCAGCTGGGATTAGATCCCGCGACCTGTGGGTCAGAAGCCAAGTACTTTAGCCACTAGACTACAGCGACGGGGTAGAAATTAAGGCGCGATTGAGAAAAATGGGAGAAGAGCGTTGGGCTAGGAAAGTTTTCAGTTGCTTGTACATGAATAATGTTGATACTAAACGGAGGAAGTGAACTCAAAAATTGTCAAACAAATATTTAGACAATTGCAGAATACCAAGACAAAAAATATCGCTTAAGAACAAGGTAAAGGAAACAGAGAGGGACATGTGGAAGATTGGAATACTCACTAATTCATTACAGGAGCCCTAGCGAACTTTCAAGAAGGAAATTGCCAAAGATCTGCGATCATTCTCGGGGTAGTTCTCTGCTGTTCGAGGCTGGAACGGGAGCATGGCGGACCAAGACGTAACGTGCCAAATACAAAGGCACAGACATGGTGTGTAGTGCGTGTGGAGAGGAGAAAACGGCCGAACATTTGACAATATTTTTTAAAAGGGTCCATCCTATAGTCTATGATAATTGCGCGGAATTTTTCAGAGCATTGGGGTTTAGGAATAGTGAAGGCAAAATAGACTTTAAACGGGTAGAAATAACCAGGAGAAGGCTAACTGATTGATGGCTACAATCGAGGTGCGACTGAAATTCAATCCATAGTGACAGTACTATAAAAATGACTATGTAGCGTGAGCCACCGCCCAATCTAAAGGTCACAGCTGGATCTATCCGTCTCTCCATCCGTCCATCCGTCTATTCATTCTTCCATCCATCCGCCCATCCGTCCATCCTTCCGTCCGTCCATCTGTCCGTTCATCCATCCATTCACTTATCTACCAGCGCTTCTCTACCGGCCATAACTCGTTAATTGTTGGCTACAGATTACGCTGAAAACGAACGTGTTTCCTTTTGCTCTCGGTTGATGGTGCTGTAGGCATCCACCGAAAACCACAGGCCACGCGTTCGCGTGTTTCTTTCATAAATAAAGACAGTGTACATGCGATCAGCGCTTTTTGCTTTAGGTTGGCACAATTCTAAAGTGTAAGAATGACTGTAATGTACAGTTTAGACCTCTCTGAGCCTAAATCAACCATTTCTCCGCGGGGTCGGTGCCCGCACAAAGAGTGACGACGATCAATGTGTCGTGGAATCAGCAACCCAGAATGTCACCGAAAGCTTCCTACCGTATGCAGAAGCTGGTACTTCACTGACTCGTATGTAAAAGTACGCAATTTTGAGTTGGTAGTTTGGTACGCCTTAGTGAACTAACACACTGACACACTATTTCAGGCAATCGCATTAGCATTTTCTTCGGCGGTTTCTTAGTTGCAGGTATCAATATAACTTTAATTATGTACACTGGCATGCCCGATGAACACTGCTACATCGTCACCTGCGCGAAAACATATTCAATACTAAGTCTTGTGCGCGCAAATGTACCACACAATTTATTTTAAATGATCTCTACTTGTTGACCAGTAGCAAGTGCGAGAAGTGACTATTAAAAAAATATCGGCAGCAACAGCCGAAAATCTGTGGCTGCTTCTCCAGTTCGTTTGAGATTTTGTCAGAGTTAAGATGTAGATTCTTCGAAAAACATTACACTCTTGCGAATATTCGTACGTCATTTGGTGCCCGGAAGCCGTTCGCCGCTGTTGAATCAAGACGCAATTGTTATTTTGAAAGGAATATTGCGTCAATCTTGACTGTGCTACTTCTAAACATGAAGTCGAAACACGTGTTCTTAAGATCGATAGTCATTTTACAACCCAACCAACAAAGCACAATCGGGACAGGGCAGGGTTCAGGCACATGCTGGCGACAATCCGCGCCATGCGAACGAGACGAGCCAACAACCCAGTACCCGAGCGTTGGCGAATTTGCTTGCCAACGACGCACCTTCCTATTCACAATTTGCCGCCTAAAAAAGAGCCATTCTGGCGACCTAAGCGTCTGGAGGCCGAGGGCTATAAATGGCTTAAGGTGGGCCACGTGAATGACGTCACGTCCACACCGGCGCATGTCATCAGATGGGCAAACTGGCTCAATTAGAAAATTCACCGGGTAAGTTCGCTTCAAAACGTTGTAAGTGGCCTCGTACTTTGGGATTAGTTTTGAGGAAAGGCCAAGGGTTTGGTAAAGAACTGCCAGCTATGCAAGAAATCTTGGGAATAGCTATGCCTTCGTGGAAAGTCGTCATTGTCTTGATTTTGGTGCTGTTGATCTTATGACGTGAAGGTGCGCGCCAGGTCGCGGTACTCTCCTGCTTGTCAGACAGCTTTGGACCCAGGTGTGCATTCGAATGCGTCTGTAAGGTATGGAAAGAGATTGCCAATGGTGTAGGAAGCTTCGCATTTGTCGAGGAGGTTAGAAAGTGAAACTGCTGTGATAGCTTTTGCCGCGGTGTTGTATGAGAAGGCGATGAAGGGAAGAATTCGGTCCCAGAGAGCCAAGTCTCTCTGTGAGCCTGTTAGTCTGTGGGTGGTATGCCGTGGTCTTGCAATGAACAATGTGGCATTCGGAAAGCAGGGCTGAGAAGACTTCTGATAGAAAGGCTCGACCTCAGTCACTGAGTAGTTCTCGATGTGCACAATGTCGAAATATGAAGCGACCAAGGACGAAAGAAGCTACACCCCAAACTGTGGCACTTTTAAGGGCGGCGGTTTGAGCATAGTGGGTTAAATGGTCCACAGCGACAATGATTCACCAATCGCCATCTAATTTTATTAGTAGTAAACCAGAGAGATATATTCCGACCAGATCAAAAGGTTTGGCAGGGCGCGGAAACGGCTTAAGCGCACAGGGCGAGTGGAAAGACGGCGATTTACGATACTGAGAGTCAGGGCAGCACATAACAAATTCGCGAACAAAATTATACATTCCGCACCAGTAGAAGCGGCAGCTAGTACGTTAATAAGTTTTGAAAATTCTGGCATGGCTACCTTGCAGATCGTCGTAGAATGATATTTCTGATCGCAAGCTGCGATCAGAAATATCATTCCAGAAGCCCCTTACGCCACAAGAAGCCCCTTACGACTTTCGGTGGCGTAGTTGCGTTGGGGCAGCAACTGATTCACGTCGGAGAGATCACAATACCACAATAGTCGACGATTCACAGAGACAGTCAAAAAAAGAAGCAGTACACGGGCCCTTGTGTTCCTCGCTAGCAAAGTAGTCAAGGTAGAGAGATGTGACGGAGTTGGTGCCATAGGTTCCGCAGGCCTAGTCGGGAGATAAAGGTGAACAAGACAGGGCGTCTGCATCAGAGTTATTGCGCCCACTGCGATAGATCACGCGAATATCATACTCCTGGATTCGCAGTGCCCAGCGGGCTAGGCGGCCAGAACGGTCTTTCAGTGATGCGAGCCAAGAGAGCCCATAGTGACCCGTTACCAGGTCGAATGGGTGACCGTACAAATAAAGGCGGAACTTGAGAAGCGCCCACACTATAGCTAAGCACTCATGTTCAATGACGCTTTAATTGGCGTCAGATTTAGTGATCGTGTGACTCACGCGATGACGTATTCGGAGTAGCCCGGTTTATGTTTCGCGAGAACAGCACCAAGACCGACCCCGCTAGCGTCCGTGTGAACTTCCGTTGCAGCTGTTGGGTCGAAAAGCCTAAAAAAATGTAAACAGCGGTGAGCCGACCTTGGAGCGTGAGGAACGCGACACCGCAGTCAGGAGACCAGGAAAAAGGTCTGCGTCACCGCGTAGGAGGTTGGTCAGTGGTGACGTGATCGACGCGAAATTTCGCACGTAGCGCCGGAATTAAACGAGCATAGTCGGGTGAAATCACGCAGTTCTTCGAGCGTAGCTGGTTTCAGGAACCCGGCGACTGCACAAATTTTGCAGGGTCGGGTAAAACACCATACTTGGACACAATGTGCCCTAAGATGGACAACTCTCGAGCAGCGAAGTGGCGATTTTGAGCGTAGCTGGATTCAGGAACCCGGCGACTGCAAGAATTTGGCACGGTCAGGTAGAACACCATACTTGGACACGATGTGCCCTAAGATGGACAACTCTCGAGCAGCGATGTGGCGATTTTTGAAGTTTAGTTGAACCCCAGCGTCGGTGAAACACTTCACAACCAGTCGGAGCCAATGAAGAAGGGTAGAAAAATCAGGAGAGAATACGATGATGTCGTCGAGGCAGCACAGACACACCGACCCCTTGCGTCCACGCAGTGTGTTGTCCATGAGTCGTTAAAACGTGGTAGGAGCATTAGAAAGCCCAAAATGAATGACGTCAGATTCGTAAAGACCATCTGGTGTAATAAACGCCGTTTTCTGATGATCTGTTTTCACCAAGGTAACCTGCCAGTAGCGAAAATGTAAGTCTTAGGAGGACAATCATTGGGCTCATTGGAGGCTGTCAAGGGAATCGTCAATGCGCGGTAATAGGTAGATGTTTTTCCGTGTCACCTTACTTAATCTACGGTAGTGAACAGAAAAGCGTATGGATTCTTCCTTTTTTGACCTAGAACAACAGGAGATGACCAAGGACTGCGTGATGGTTGAATGCCGCCACGGCGTAGCATCTCTTCGACCTGGTTGTTGATGACGTGACGCTCTGTTGGAGAGACGCGGTAAGGTCTTTGACGCAAAGGCTGGTGCAAACCGGTGCCAATGCAGTTGGACACTTGAATTGCGACCCAATTGCGCTTGAAAAACGTCTAATTGTTTTGCGAAGTGCTGGAAGAGGCTAGTAAGGTTGGCGCGTTCTGTAGCACTCGAAGTATCGGCGATGGAACTCGAAATGTCACTCGACCAGCACTCTAACGGGAAGGGCATCATGCTGTGTCGAGTCACTAGGACATGATTAATCTGGCATGTTAAGGAAGAAAAAAGATTCAATGTGTTCCACACAACCGAGACATTCACCGACAAGTAGCGTAAGTGGTGTGGAAAGGTGGTTGAGGATGAAAATATTACTTCGCCTACCAGTCGCGTAAAGAGTAGTGGAGGGCAGGTGAACCACTCTGCGGCTCATGAAATTGTTGGAAAGCCTAACAACACCGTAGCATCATTAAGGTCATCGCAGCAAACAGGAATGATGGCAAGAGAGGCTGGCGGGATACTGGTGTCCTCACGCACGAGGAGTTTAGGCGGCCGATAAAGAGCTTCGTGCAATGGTCCGTCAGAGAGGGGCACAAATTAAACTTCAACGCGTGCGCAGTTGATGACGGCTATATGATGTAGCAGAAAGTGCCGCATGAGGATAACATCATGCGAGAACACGAAAGGACGATAAATTATACGACATACACAGAGCTTTGGATGAATATGCGGGCAGTACAGACGACGAGAGTCTAACTGGCTGGGCGCTAGCCGTGTGAAGCGATAGCTCAGAGCGGCAGAGCTTGGCGGCTAGAACTCAAACGGTGGCACTGGTGTCGACGGGGGCAAATGTAGAAAAAACACCGACAAATATATCAACGACCTTAGCAGGTGAGGTGCGAGGGCTTGACGATTTCTAAGACGGCGTAATTCTCGGCTCTGTAACTGCGGCATTTTGTTTTCTCGGTTGTAGGGTTCGGAACGGTGACGCATCAGGGAAGGCGATCGCCTTCAAGGAGAGGAGGAGCAGGGAGAGTGAGACTGAGACTGAGACTGAGATGAGGACCGGGGAAACTGAGACTAGAGAAGGTCAGGGTAGCCATACTGGGGTTAGTGATAGAGAGCACGTGGGTGCATGGGCTATTGATCGTGTGGAAACGGCCGGAGAATATCGTAAAATGGTTGGAAGCGATGGCGAGAATATCGGGCAACGTGTCCTGGAGTACCGAAAGTGTACCAAATCGGCCGATTGTGAGTAGCGCGCGAAAAATCACTGACTCACGGTGCGGATTAGGGTGTCGAAAAAGAAGCGCAGTAGGGAGCAGGTGAATCCATGGATGGAAAATGCTGCTGGCTGGGCGTGCGTACAACCTCCGCATAAGTAAGAGGCGGGGCTACGGGCTCAATAGCCGGCGCACAACTCGGGCTGCACTTTATTCCAGTTTACATTGTCAGAAAATAGAGAATCAATTTAGAGAAGGAAAACTGTTGCCTTGACAACAGTACGCAAGAAAAGAAGCGGTGGCGCATAAAAGTGCCGATGACACCCAAGATATAGCGCATAATAAACAAGAAGCAGTAAAGTTGTTTGTTGGGCAAGTTGGTACATACATAATTAACTACAATAGCCACGTAACGTCGATATTCGGAAAAAGCAGAGCGGCAAAAGCAGAGCCAGACAGCAGAGACGTAGTGGGAAGCAAAATTTGCTGTTCATTTTTCGTGTATAGGAAAAAAAATGGCCGCTCTTTTTATTCCGTACCGGGTGTGTTTGTTCCTACGCTTTTACCTCGACTGATTCTTTATTCTATGGCTATCCTTTTTAAACAGAAGAGGACGAAAGAGTCTGGAACACGTGCAGGGCTACGGGTGTCTCCTTATCTTTCGCTCGCCGGTTTTAAGCGTGTCGATACGCCTAGCAGCACACCAAAGCGCCCTTCGGAGCACAGTACCTGTGCGTACAAAGGTTACATGGAACCAAAAGGCGTACATTGGCAGCTGGTACCAGTCAAAACAATTCACGAGTGAGTACAGGGAACAATATTATTTATTGACAGCAAACCAGCAATCATGTTTCATTGCAAAAGGAACTAGATCTATTGTGAAAGAACCATTATCGAGAGATCGCAAACGAACGCTTTCGTTTTTAGAGGGAAAACAAAAAGAAAAGCGTGTCTTATTTGTAGGAACTATCATTACAAAAGTGTCATAAAATTGAGCATCAGGTGCTTCAGTGATGGCTTCGAATTACAGATAATGCTAAAGCTAAGCATGACACTCTCACTTTTATTCGTGCAGTGGGCCCACATGCATACGTCCTACATCCATACGTCAATTAACTCATGGCCTTCAGTCCTCAGCGGCTGCAAAGCAACTGACCACGGCGGTGGTCAGATCAGCCACGCAGCAGAGGTGCTAAGAATCTCTGGATCAGGACAGGCCGCCATTGAAACCAGAACTCGGCAACGTTTAACGCTAGAACCTTATCTAGTGAGGCAAGTATAGCTGTACTATTCAAGGAGCTAGAGGTTGTTAAACGGGATATAATAGGGCTCAGTGAGGTTAGGAGGAGAGATGCGACCTATACAGTGCTACAGAATGGGCACGTCCTTTACTATCGGGGCTTGGCTGACAGAAGAGATCTGGGAGTATGGTTCCTAATTCACAGAATCATAGCTGGCAATATAGAGGAATACTTTATCATTAATGAAAGGGTGGTAGGTATCGTAATTAAACTAAATAAAAGATATAAAATGAAGGTGGTACAAACGTACGCGCCTACATCTAGGCATGATGACGCTTCAGTTGAAACCTTCTATGAAGACGTGGAATCGGCAATGGGTAAGGTAAAAACCCAGTATACTATACTGATGAGAGACTTTAATGCAAAGGTAGGGAAGAAGCAGGCGGGAGACCAGGCAGTAGGAGATTATGGCATCGGTACTAGAAATGCCAGAGAAGAGCTACTAGTAGAATTCGAAGAACGCAATAACTTACGGATTTTGAATACCTTTTACCGAAAACGAGGAAATTGCAAGTAACATGAAGGAGCACTAATGGCAAAAATAAGAACGAAATAGATTTTATAATGAGTGCACACCCAGGCATTGTACAGGATGTGGAAGTGCATGGCAAGATACGATGCAGTGACCCTAGAATGGTGCGGTCTCCAATTTGAATGGACTTGAAAAAGGAATGGCAGAAACTTATGCGCAAGAAGACAATCAATGAGGTAGCACTGAGAGGGAAAGTACAGGAATTCAGAGTCTCGCTTCAGAACAGGTACTCAGCTCTTTGTGAGAAAACCAACCTTAGCGCAGATCATTTCATTAAGAAGCGTCAAATCACCAAAATCACAAGCACAACAGACAAAATAGAACTGGCAGAGCTCTCTAAGTTGATTGATAGGCGTAAAGCATGCGATGTAAGAAGTTATAACATAGAGAGAATTGGACACGCTCTGAAAAACGGAGAAAGCGTCAAAGCAGTGAAGAGGAAACTTGGGATAGGCGAAAATCGGATGTATGCACTAAGGAACAAAGAAGGCAAAATAACTACCAATATGGATAGGATAGTTAAAACAGGCGAGAAGTTTTACAGAGATATGTATAGTAGGCGGGACAACCACGACCTTAATACTATAAGAACTAGCAGTACCCAGATTACACCCCACCAATAATGATAGAAGAAATCAGGAAAGCTTTGGAGAGCATGCAAAGAGGCAAAGCTGCTGGTGAGGATCAGGTAACATCAAATCTGTTGAAAGATGGGGGAAAGATTGTGTTAGAAAAACTGGCCACCCTGTTTACGAGGTATCTCCTGACGGGAAGAGTACCAGAGTCTTGGAAGAACGCTAACATCATTTTAATACACAAGAAAGGAGATGACAAGGACTTGAAGAATCACATTAGCTTGCTCTCTGTATTATACAAGCTATTTACAAAGGTAATTGCTAACAGAGTAAAGAAAACATTAGAATTCAATCAACCAAAGGAACAAGCAGGATTTTGAAGAGGCTACTCAACAATCAACCACATTCATACTATCAATCAGGTAATAGAGAAATGCTCAGAATATAACCAACCTCTATACATCGCCTTCATAGATTACGAGAAGGCGTTTCATTGAGTAGAAATATCAGCCGTCATACAGACACTGCAGAATCAGGGCGTCGATGAAGTATATATAAACATCCTGGAAGAAATCAACAGGAGATCAACTGCTACCGTCGTGCTTCATAAAGAAAGCAACAGAATTCTAATCAAGAATGGTGTAAGGCAGAGAACACAATCTACCAAATGGTATTTACCGTGCGCTTACAGGAGGTTTTCACAAGCCTAGTATGGGAACAGTTAGGGATAAGAGTTAATGGAGAATACCTTAGTAACCTGCGCATCGCCGATGACATTGCATTGCTGAGTAACTCAGGGGAGGAATCGCTACTCATGATTACGGTGTTAGGCAATGAAAGCAAAAAGGTGGGTCTTAAAATTAATCTGCAGAAAACGAAAGTAAATGTACAACAACCTCGGAAGAGAGCAACGCTTCGAGATAGGTAATAGTGCACTTCTAGCAGTAAAAAGCTATGTCTACTTAGGGCAGGTAATCACCGCGGAGCCGACCCACGAGATTTAAGTAAGTATAAGAATAAGAATGGGGTGGAGCACATTTGGCAAGCACTCTCAAAGTATGACAGGTAGATTGCCACTATCCCTCAAGAGGGAGGTATATAACAGGTGTATCTTGCCGGTACTTAGCTGCAGAGCACAAACCTGGAGACTTACAAAGAGTGTTCAGCCTAAATTGAGGACGACGCAGCGAGCAATGGAAAGAAAAATGCTAGGTGTAACCTTGAGAGACAAGAAGAGGGCAGAATGTGTTAGGGAACAATTGGGGGTTAAGGATATCATAGTTGAAATCAAGAAGAGGAAATGGAGATGGGCCGAGCATAATCGCTGGTCATTAAGGGTAGCTAACTGGATTCCCAGAGAAGGCAAACGGGTTAGGGGGAGACAGTAGGTTAGGTGTACAGATGATATTAAGAAGTTCGCAGGTATTAATTGGCAGCAGCAAGCATAGGACCAGGATAACTGGCGGAACATGGGAGAGGCCTTTGTCCTGCAGTGGATGTACACAGGCTGATGATGATGATGATGATGACTCGGAAGCCACCACTGCTCGATGATAGAAGAGACGCTTGATGTCTATAAGGCCAACCAGACACCTACAGCGTGAGCTTTCTACACAACCCGTCTCCAGGGCCACCGGGCAGCAATTTACAATTTGCGTAACCCTGCAAAGCAACTTTCAAGCAAGTTTTTTTTCTTGGAGTCGACACATTTTTTTTTCTTTCACAAAATGCTTTCTTCGCACGTTCTGTATTCGCAGATCCCAGTTTCGGTTAAAATACGCTGACTAGATGTTAGCCATAAGGCGTAACATTGCCATAGCTACGTAAAAAAAAGCATCCGTGGGGTTCGCATACCTTCACGATTACTGAGAGCGCCACCCTAGGGCGGGGCTTGAGGAGAGCAAAATCTGGTGAAGAAGCGGCAGTGTCGTGTTAAAAAGCTCGCATAGGGTGGTTAGAAGTTACGTGATAAAAAACCAACCCGGGCTACAACTGAGTTTTCGCATCATTTCACTACGTGCCGCTTAGGTGGAGAGATAGCTATGTCATGCACCGAATTGGACTTCAACATGAGGTGGTAATTTTAAACTTAAGAGAGTTTACAGAGGTCATCAGCAGCAAAAACATAAAGATAAGATAGTTTTTGCTTCACAATGCAGCATTTGTTTCCGATTTCTTTAAACGCGCACGGCGCTATTTGTACTATTGTTAGCAATATGAGCTCGAACACGTAAGTGCTTAACAAATAGCCTCAAAATTGAGATAGCGACGTAGTACGTGGATGGCGCTGCCGAAACCGGCGAGAAAGGAAGGCTGCACTTCCATTAACTCTTTTCACTCCCGCTTCGGGGGCGTTGCTTCGATATGGCAGCTGATTACTCGCCATCGACCGCTAGCACTGAAAATCTATTAAAGTATGCAGAACGTTGTGACCTGTTGCCTAAGGCTCAGCGTAGAACACTCCTGTATCCCTTTCATCGCCAACTGAGAATGTCTTGCAAAGATGCAACCTTGATATTGGAGTGCCAGCGTAGAAAAACACAGCATGGTTGTTCATGACTATTGTGCAGTTTGCTCGTCTCGTGGTTCGAGAAAAGCTACATGCCATAATTAGTTAAAATTATTTATTGGATGCTCTCAAAATTGTAAAAAATATAGCACACAATTTAACAGCTTGCTTGCCCTTTTCATGAACGTTTACAGAGTTAATAACGAGTCATATCTCCAGCGGCTTGAACCACGGCTTCAATTTTTTTCTGGCACAGACGTGTAGAGAGCCTCGATGAATGCTGCACCATCTTCAATATGTTTCCACTCTTTTTGTATAGCTGCCCGCAGTTCATCAGCTGACACCAAGTCCAAAAAAGCCTAGAAAAATCAGCCAACACGTGTTCAATATTGTTCATATTCACAACACCCTTCACGCACCATTCGAGGCGCATGACCTCTCGCCTATTTAAAATACTTGTGACGCCCTTTGCCCCACAGGGGTGTCTGTGAGAGCAGGCATTTGTTGCGTACTCTCACCACGGGCCCGAGCTAACGGGAGAGTTTTGACTCCCTCACACGCTGAGCCATGTCCGGGGAAAAGGGAATCTGCGGGTTGAGCCGACGCCGGATTTCTGCACCTTTAAGCCAGCCGACAGTGGCAACACACCCTTTTGGTCCCGGCATCACGTAGACGGCACGCCTGGCTGGACTGACTCACCCAGGAGAAATCAGCAGTCGCTTTTTACTAGCTCTCTCTCTCTCTTTTCATCTTCGTCTTTGCCATCACTTTTTATTTTTATTGTCTTCTTGTTTTTTTCCTTTTACTTCCAATTTAGTGGCAGTGAGGGTTAACCCTGTGCAAATAGCCTCCCTTGATCTAAGCGCATTCGGCTATAGTGGCGTTTTACGTCTGGGGTGGGCAAGTTGCTAGTATTTACAAACTTGTAGCGTCCCTTGTTGGGCTTCACGGTGAGTGGTCGCCAATGCTGCTGTATAAAAATAAAATCGCCATGCATAGAGGATTCCCCTTACTTACTCATATTACGACCTGAAGCGGGTACGCACTGATGACAAACTTTTTGAGCCAGCCAACAGAAACGTTTGCTCACTTTAACGTCATTAACTCTGAGAAAACTAGAAAGCAGGCCAGAGACTATATCTCCCTTTGTAGTTTTCAGGTATCACAGTAGGGCACTGAAACTCTCGGGGCTGGATGCAAGGTGACCAAAATGGCTAGCGGAGACCTCCTCCTCAAAGTACAGGACAAAGAAGAATTTGAAAAGCTAGAACGTCTCTCAAACTTCGCTGGCGTACCAATCACCGTAATACCACACAGTTCAAAGAACACAACTCGCGGAAGTGTATCTGACACAGGCTTACTTCAACTGACGGAAACAGAACTCTTGTAGGGGTGGAAGAGCCAAAATGTATTCAATGCACAGAGAGTTTTCATTAGAAAAGACAACAAAGAAACACAAAAGAAACACCTAATACTCAAGTTTGCTTCCAGTAAACTGCAAGAAACCATTCAAACAGGGTACACGAAGACCTCTCTCTAACTACACATACTAAACCCCCGTCATTGCTTCCAATATCAGAGGTATGACCATGACTCTAAAAGCTGTCGTGGTCTCTAGACCTGGGCACAATGTGGAGTCCTGAACCACGTGCTTGAGAACTGCAAAGAGCAGCCGCACTGTGTAAACTGTGATGGAAACAATATTCACGTTTCTGCTCATACTGAAAGAAAGAAAATGAGATAATACCGCCAAAGGTGAATTGACACACTTCCTTTAAAAAAGCGAAGAAAAGGGTCTCGCCATTTTATGGCCCTACACATGCTGATGCGGCGCGTCAGGGGGCACCACCACACCAGCCCTCGCCATTCCTTCGGCCTGCGCATACCGAGCCGGTGGTTGTGGCAGCTGCCCCTAGGACGGCGGTAGTCCAGACTACTCTGCCTACTCCCAAACTGAGACCAGATACTCCAGGGCGCTCAGGTTTCGCCTCGCAAGATGAGGCCCAGACAACCAACTACCAGCTCGCATGACGGGAATCCAGCGCCTCTGAGGAGGCAATAGATACGTCAGTACCCTTGGTGCCGAAAGAGCGGTGTGGCTCCTTAGAGCGCATCAAAAACAAAAACAAAAAACAGAGAATGGGGCCTGGTGAGGGCCCTGTTACTTGAATTCAAACTTCTCGACTGAACGGCCGCATGCTCTTCGTACACACAGCACTACTTTACATTCACTATGAACACTCAATGGAATGTCAGGGGTCTTCTGAAGAACTTTGACAATCTCCAAGAACTTTTACACGAACACTCATCAGAAGTGCTGCGTGTAGAGAAACACACCTAAATCCAAAATACACAAACTTTCCACGTAAATACATCATTTTCCGAAATGACCGTGATGGTGCCATGACATCATACGACGGTGTTGTTATCATAGGGAATCAAGGGACTGCACGCACACACTCTCTGCTCCAAGCATCCCTTAAGGCAGTGGCTGTTCGAGCAGTGCTTTTCAACAAACTGATCACAATTTGCACTTGTTACATAACTCCGAGCTATTACCTACAAAGACTTGACGTCCAGTTTTTAATCGATGAACTTCTGGACCATTTTGCTCTCCTTGGAGACTTAAATGCACATAGCAGGTCATGGGATGTCTTTCATATTGACGTCCGAGGTCGACTGATGGAACAGTTTTTCTTACTTCCCGTGCACGTCTCCTAAATCGAAAAGAACCAATGTATTATAACCTCACTAACAATACCTTGTCCTCCATATACCTAAGCATTGTATCTCCATCGCTTTTGCCTCTACTTCACTGGAAAGCCATCACCAATCCCTACAGAAGTTACCAATTTTCCGTAGTTTTGAGCACACCTACAACTGAATTCACACCACAGGTTCTGAATGGCTATTAAGCAAAGCCGTCTAGGAGCAGCTGTACACCATCAGTCATTTAAGTTGGCGCGAACTATGTATTGACAGCGACATAGGTACTGACACATGTTGACAGCAGCATTGATGCTGCTGTCAACTACTTTACAGCATTTCTGATTGATGCAGCAACCCAATGCATCCCACAAATAAATGGACACCATGGAAAACGACGTGTACCATGGTGCACTCCGAGATCCGAAAGGCGCGCAAGCTGCAAAAAAAGGCATGGAGATTGCTTCGGAACTCACCGACAGCCAAAAATCTTGACAGCTTCAAGAAAATAATGTCTTAGGGCGGGAGAACGTGCCGGCAGGCCAGAAGAGACAGCTGGTAAACGTTTTTTTATCAGGGATCAATTCATATATACAGGAAGCTAAAGTCTGGAACATGGTTGGTAGTGTAGCAGGAAGGCAAGTATACGCAATCCCACTCGTAAACACACAGGGTGACACCTTGGAAGATCACGTGAACTTCCTCGACACACACTTTGAACGGGTGTCCAGCTCATCACACTATACTGATACTCTCCAAAAATACAGAACCAAAATAGAAAAGCAGAAACTTGAACACAATTGTACAAGATACGAGGCGTACAACCAAGCTTTCAGTTTAGCTGAGCTCCAAACATCAATGAACGCCTGGACTGATTCCTCCCCTGGTTCTGATGGTGTGCTGTGTGAAATGTTAAAAAACCTATCAATCGAAACAAAAGTTACTGTGTTTGTACAATGCTATCTGGTTATCTGGCACTATCCCTTCTTCCTGAAAAAAGGTATTGTTATTCCCACTTCGACACAGGGCAAGAACTATCTTCAGTTCCGAGTTATAGGCCTATTGCACTTACAAGCTGCCTGTGCAAGCTTTTCGAAAAAATGATAAACTGCCGACTTTTACATTTCCTTGAAAAAAAAAGAACAATTTGCTCAACCGATTCCATTGCGGGTTTTGAGAGGGCAGGCCCATCATCAACCATCTTGTTTGTATTGAGGCACAGTTCAGAGATGCTTTCGCCTACAAGCAATACTCCCTTCTGTGTTCATCGACATCGACAAGAAATATGATACATAATGGCCCTTTGGAGTATAAGAGACCTGTCCCACCTTGGCGTGGGTGGCAGAACATTTACCATATTGAAAAGTTACTTGTTGAACCGGACCTTCTGTGTCCGAGTGGGCAGCGTTCTTTCCAAAACATATGTCCCAAAAACAGGTGTGCCGCAAGCTGTTGTACTTAGTTGCACACTTTTTACTATCAAAATGAATTCTTTGTACTTGCCCATTCCTCGTGATATGTTTTACTGCACATATGTTGATGACGTCCAGGTTGGTTTTATGTCTTGTTCTCTGGCCATGGGAAGAAAACTGGCTCCGGCTGAATGCACTGAAAAGCACGTATGTCTTTTTCTCAAGGAAGAGAGGCGTTAATTACGAACCTGATATTCAACTGCGCGGGTAACGTCTTCCTGTTAATACTGAACATATATTCTTAGACCCAATATTGGACACTAAGCTAACCTTCATACCCCACATCAAGTATTTAAAAAAAGAAGTGAATAAAAGCCATAAATGTTCTAGAGGTCTTGTCACTAACTCCATGAGGAAGTGACACGAAGTGTCTGATGAACCTGTATAAAGGCGTCATGTGTACTCGCCTAGAATATGGGGCAATAACATATTAGTGTGCTCCACCTACTGCCCTTAAAATGCTTTACTCTGTTCATCATCTAGGCATTCGCCTCTTTACGGGTGCTTTTCGCACCAGCCATGTGGAAAGCCTGTACGTGGAATCGAGTGAATCGTCACTCCATGTACAGAGATGTTACATGTCTTTTGAATATTATCCTTAAACAAACGTGGAAAAATAACACCCTTCACGTCCTACAACAAACTACATGTCAAGTTATGTTCTGTTGGGAAACCAGCCTTCTATGAGACAGCCCTACACAGTCGGTGTGAGGGGCCTAGCGAAAGAAACTGGTGCGCCACTTGAACACCGTGTGATGGCTCGCACAGCACGCCTGCCGCCGTGGTAGTGGGAAGTGGTTAATTGCGACGTGTCTTTTTTGGAGATAACAAAGCATGCGGCCATTGCACATATTCAGACACGATTCCTGGAAATAATACATAAATACACGTGTCCTGAGTTCTTTACTAATGCTTCAAAGTCAAACACTCCCGTGTCGTATGCAGCCATCGACCCATCCTTTTCGAAACCGGTGTACTGCTCTCTCATACAAGCATTTTCACTGGCGAAATTTATGCGATACTTGCGGCGGTTAAACACATTAAACAAAAAAAACTACAAAAGGCCAAAGTATATTATAATTACATATAAAGAAGCGCATGACGACCGGCACAAAAAGAATAATAGGGACACCACTGCATTCTCAACTACTTTATTTTACAGAAAAACATGGTTAATAATTGATTGATTGATATGGGGTGTTTAACATCCCAAAACCACCATATGAATATGAGAGACGCCATGGTGAAGGGCTTTGGAAATTTTGACCACCTAGGCTTCTTTAACGTGCGCTCAAATCAAAACGTGGTTATTAAACAACAAGATGGTGTACTACGGGCTACAATGACATTCAGGCCACAGCATATTTTCTAAAAAGAACACTTCGCAATCGCTCAAAGCTATCGCTGCTTGGATAATGCAGTAATTGTTTCTAATTGCAAAGTGGAAGGCCTTGATCACTTCCCTAGTCACCTGATCTGTGGGACAGAAAAGTATTTCAGTCTCAGAGAACAGCGGGGAGCAGCCACACTCCGAACAATAGCACCTTATGTGTGAGTAAGCATTATTAGCTAATGCGCTCTTGTGCTCCGCCAACCTTATATTTATGCACCAGCCAGTATAGCCGATGTAAATCTTCCCGCATGACAACAGGAAATAGTACGCTACCACAGTCTAACACCCGAAATACGAGAAAACCTGCTTGACAGAGCACGAGAACGTATCCTTTTTTGTTGATCGCTTCCTACCCAGCCTGGTGCAGTTTTTCTCAGTTTGGTAGCTGCAGAAGAAACAACATGTATTCCATATCGACTGCCAACATTCTTCAGATAATTTGATATACTTTGTGGATTGGGTATCCAGCCACAAATGTTTCTCTTCTTCAGAGTTCCTATTTTTTCAAGTCTGCTTCATAGATACACCACTGCGCACACGATGTACCAACTTCCGTGCTAATCTGCGCAGAACCTGTTCTTTGTAACCCGCTCTAGCCAATATATCTACTGGTGTTTTCAAACTATCACTATTTTGTGGGGACAAGATTTTGCCAAGGTAGCACAGAAGCATGAGTAGGCTATGCCATTCTTAGCGGTCTTTGAATGCCCGGAAGAGTAGTTAAGCATGGGCTTCTCTGATCTTGGACTATATAACCAGCAAACATATTCAGGCTTGCGTGATAACGACAAGTCCAGAAACTGAAGCTGCCTGTCCCTTGGCACTTTCCACGTGAAATCGAGGCGCTTGCGGCGTTCCTTGAAAACTTTTAGGATATCTACTATAGCCCTATCAAGCACAGTGTGCCCCAAAAAAACTAAGTAATCCTCAGCATATCAAAATATGTTTTTGCAAGCCATTCATATTGGCTATATTTTTTTCATGTCACCCAACAACATGCTGCTAATTATTGAGGCCACCTTAGACAAATTGCATATTCCAGATCTTTGTAGGTAAAACTCTTCATTCCATTTGACAAAAATAGACCTCAAGTAAAAAGACAGTATTTCGAGGATTGCTCCTACTGAAATACCGCATTTGTTAACAAATTCCATTTCATCATTTTCATCAGTAATCCTTTTTGTAACTGTCAATCAGGGACCAAGTGGAATGTTATAATACTAATCCTGAACGTTAATGCTAAAAAAATTGCGATTACAAGGATTCGAGGTTGTCAAGAAGGCAAGCAATGCATCCGAGTTCGGTATACAGAAAGGATCCGATACCTTCAGGCTTACTAGCTGCTCTTGAAAAAAAGGTAGAAAGATTAAGTTGCCATAACTCCGTTTCTGTTACAGTGCACATAAACAAAACTTCAGGTTTATTTGTTTTAGGTGCAAAAACAGCGCCAGGTGCAAATATTTTGCGCGTTTCACAGTAGAAGCAAGTTTTTCGAGGTTGTGGTTCAAAAGAAGCGCGACAGCTTCATCCATGACTTTGCTAGATTTTTTGTTAACAAGAACAAGTATCTTTTTAACTGCCGTTAGCGCCTTTGTTTGAACAAACCCATCAGGTAAAATGACAAAGTAACCCTCCTTGTCAGAGGTAAGAAAACGCATATAATTGCTGATGTCAATGTTCCCAAATGCTTTTACATGCTGTTGCTTTCTGCCCGTGGTTGTCCTCTTTAGTACATCCTCGCATTCCGTGGTGAAGCATGGGCTCTCTTCTTCTGACACACGACGTGCAAAGTTCTTGATGAGCGCCCCTTTTTCAGGTAGTGTAAAGGAACCCTATTGAAAAAAACAGCGTCCCCAGCGTGATGACATTACGTTTTCTTGGCACTGGTACACGCTGCAGACACTGGTACACGCCGGTATTTACTGTGATTTTGCTAGCCACACTGGGAAATAGCTGTATTGGACTTGTAGGACCGCTGGCTTAACCGCCGTGGATCTGGGGCACACTGCAAAGTGCTGGAAGCGCCGGAATCGCCACTGGAAAGCGCTGGAGTATACTGTACTGGAGCACGCACTGCTTCTGCCAGCACAGCGTGCACATGACTGTATACGTGTGCCGTGGTATGTTTCAGTGTCGTTCAAAATAAAACGCTTGATTCGACGGCACGGAGAGATGCTACCTAAACAGATACGAAATTTTCGCGGTGCACGTACGTATCGCCGCAATTCTAATGCACCTTTTTCACATTTGCACTCGCGTATACCGGCCATATTCGCACCAGCCGTGTTTTAAAGTTTCCAAGTTGCAGTGTTTGTAAGCCTGGAGCTAGACACCACTCCTAACAGAAAGAGAAGATTGTTATTGCCGCGAAGTTGACGAAACGTAAATGAGCTCTCTTGATCGCTTCGCAAAGATTCCCAGCGGAGACGAGAGAAAAAGCTGTCGTTCGTTTACCGCAGAAATGTATGTCTGGCCATGCTTATCCTTCTACTTACTTCAGGTAAGAGTTAGAAATGTTGCGAAGGTTAAATGCAGAATCTTCAACCATCCCAACTCACCGCGTCGAGAGCGGTCTTACCCAGTGCCCGGCCCAGCAAGCATTAAACCTGTCGTGCCGGCAACGTTAGTATATATGTTACGGCGCTTCTTGCTTCGTGTACACACAATTTCAAAGTGTGAGAATAATTGTAAAATATAGTTTAGACATCCATGAATCTAAATAAACTATTTTGCCTTGTGAAGATGTTCATACAAGGAGCGCAGACGATCGATGAGTCGCGCTTTCAGCTACGGAGGCTGTCACCTAAAGCTGCCGGCCGCACTTAGCCGGTACTTCTCCGACTGATATGTGATAACACGCAATTTCCAATCGGTAATTTGGTACGCCTTCGTGAACTTACTCTCTGGCATACATTTTCAGCGGATTGCGTTAGTATTTTTTGGGAATTTTTTTTGTTGTTATTGATATAACTGCATATAAAAGTACACTGGGACGCCCACTGTATACTGCCAGCGTAGGCTAGGAAAACGACATTCGCTCGCTATCTCCACTCCATAAACGCATGTCGGGAAATGATTGACCTGCTCCTTACGCGAGGTACAGATTAGGTAACAGTTACAAATGTTGCGAAACTCAAATGCAGGAACTTCAAGCATGGCAACCCAGCTGCTTCGAAAGCGGCCTAACCCAGTGCCCCGTCTCATGGTGAGGCCTATTGTGCCGGCCGCGTCGGTGTACATGCTGCCGACGCTTTTTACGTTATGTAGGCTCAATTTAACTAGGCTCAATCAACCATTTGTCCACGTGTGCGGTGCCCGTAGGAGGAGCGACGATGATCGATGTGTCGTACTTTCAGCAACGCAGGCTGTCACCGAAAGCTTCCTTCTGTGCGCAGTAACCGATACTTCGCCGACTCGTATGTAAGAACACGCTATTTTTAGTTGGTATTTTGCTACGCGTTAGTAAAAGAACACGCTAGCATATGTTTTCAGCGGAATGCATTAGTGATTTCTTCGGCAGTTTCTTATAGTTGCAGGTATTGATAGAACTGCATGCAAATATGTAATCTGGCACGCCGGATGTACTGCTATATCGTCGTTTGCACGAAAAAAAATATTCAATATTCAATCGTGTGCATGCATATCTACCGAACAACTCATTTTAAATCATCTGTATATGTTGATCAGTAGCAAGTGTGAGAACCGACTATCAAAGGAAAAAAATTTTCGGCAGCAACAGCCGACAATCTGTGGCTGCTCCTCCACTCAATTTGAGATTTTTCAGAGGTAAATATGAATACTTAAAAAGCTTCGCGCTTTGGTTAGTGTATTGGGTTCGAAATCGGAAGGTGACGAGTTGAAATCCCCTTAGGAGGCACTTACATTTTTTGCACTTTTTGTTTTTCTTGTTTTTCATTGTAATTGTGCACTATTTACTCATATATTTATTTATATATGGCAAATAGGCACCCCCGTTTTAACCCAGTGAAGCCATTTTGCGCATAAAATTGGGAAGCTGCCACTCCAGCGTTCCAGTACCAGCGCCATACCGGGCCCCTTATCAGGCTTGGCGCTGGACGCTGGTACCCGGTGGCGCTAGTTTTTGCAATGAGCCCAGTCTGTTCCACCAAGCACTGTGTGTTCCACAAAAACTAAGTAATCGTCAACATATCTAAGTATGTTTTTTTGCTAGGTCAAGGAATTTCTTAACAAATGTGGCGTTTCAGTAGGCGCATTCCTCGAAATACTGTCATTATACGTGAAGTCAACTTTTATCAAATGAAGTCAAGAGTTATACCCACAAAGATATGGAATATGCATTGGTTGAAAGGTAGCTCCGCTACTTAGCAGCATGTTCTTGGGTTACGTGAACAAAGAAATTGTAGCCAATATGAATGGCCTTGCAAAAAAAAACGTATTTAGATATGTTGACAATTACATAGTTTTTTGTGGAACACACTGTGCTTAACAGGGCTATAGTAAATGTCCTAAAGGTTCCAAGGAATGCAGCGAGGGCCTTGATTTTACTTAGGAAGTGCCAAAGAATGGGCAGCTTCAGTTTTTGTACTTGTCGTTATCACGTAAGCGTGACCATGTTTGCTGGTTGTATAGTCCGAGATCACAGAAGCCCCTGCTGAACTACTGTTTCGGGCATTCGAACACCGTTAAGAATGACATAGCCAACTCATACCTGCATGCTGTCTTGGCAAAATCTTGTCCCCACAAAGTAATTATAGTTTGAATAGACATGTAGATAGATTAGCTAGTGTGGATTTCGAAGAGCATGTTCTGTGCAGATGAGCACGGAAGTTGGTTCGTCGTGTGCGCAGTGGTGTATCTATGAAGCCGCCTCAAAACGATAGGAAATCTGAAGAAAAAGAAAAAAAAAGAAATGTGTCTCAATACCTTATACACACAGTATATCGCACAATATGAAGAATGTAGGCCGCCGATATGAAATACATCTTGTTTTTTTCTGCACCTAACAAACTAGAAAAAATCTGCGCCAGGCTGGGTAGGAAGGGTTTAACAAAAAAGAATACTTTTCGGAGCTCTGTCAAGCACGTTTGTTGTTTGTTTAGTGTAGAACTGTGGAAATATACAGTTTGCTCTTCTCATGCGGGAAGATATACATCGGCCAAACTCGCTGATGCATCAATACAAGGTCGATGGAGCACGAGAGAGCATTAACTAGGGATGCTTACTCACTCATAAGGCGGCATTGTTTAGAGTGTGGCTGCTCCCCGCTGTTATGAGACTGAAATACTTTCCAGTCACAGAGATCAGGTGACCAGGGAAAGATCGAGGTCTTCCATATCGCAAAAAGACAAGAATACTGCATTAGTCGATCATCGTTATCTCTCAACGATTGCGAAGTGAGCTTTTTTCGAAAATATGCTGTAGCCTGAACGTCAATGTAGCCCTTGATACACCGTCTTGTTGTTTAATATCTATGAATTTCGGTGAAAAATTCTAATTGAGAGTGCAGCGGTGTCCCTATTGTTTCTTTTGTGCCTGTCATCATGCGCTGATTCATATGTAATCTTGAACTATTACCAATTTGCCCAACATTCAGCATGACTGAACTTCATTTCCTTTACATCGGGCTCTTTTCTATATTCTACCATCTTCAACAAACATAACCCATGTACCCTGGCTTCAATAATGGCGAATTGCGTCTGCAAAAGAAGAGAGAGGGGGGAGAGGATAAACAACAAGAAGGAAGGCAGGGAGGTTAACCAGGCACATGCCCGGTTTGCTACCCTACGCTGGGGGAATGGAAGAGGGCATAAAGATGAGAGAGAGAGGAAAGAGAAGAGAACGAGAGAGAGAAAAAAAAGAGGATTGTCAAATAATCGGCTGGCGCGTAGGCAGTGGTGGCACTACAAAAAAGTTAAAGGTGGTCACGTAGGCCTGCAGTCCTCAAAAAGCACAAGACAGCTTTGACTGCCTTTTGAGCTGACAAAAGGCGATGACGGTGTTTCAGTAGCATCTGCACAGAGAGTGGCCGAACGTCCAATTGTCGCAATGCGTCCGAAAGCGTCTGTCTTTCAGAGGCAAATCGAGGGCAATGGCATATCACATTGTCGATGTCTTCTTTGGTGCAGCAGACGTCGCATTCCGCATTGTCGGTCAATCCGATGAGGGTTCTATATGCTTTTGTGAAGGCAACCCCCAACCAAAGGTGACAAAGAAGTGAAGCTTCACGTCGACGAAGTCCGGATGGAGGTCGAAGTTCCAGACGAGGGTTTATTTGGCATAGTCTTGTATGTAATGTGCTTGGGGTGTTCCGCTCCTGCAGACTCAGTCTACGTGCCAGGTGACGAAGTAGCTGTGCAGCGTCAGTCCTTGACAAAGGAATTGGAAGGGCGTGCTCTTCTTGGTGCGATGTGCGAGCCGCGTTGTCTGCAGATCATTGCCACTGATCCCACAATGGCCAGGAAGGCACTGAAAGTTGACCTCGTGGCTTGTTTCTGTGACGTGGTGAACAAGCTTTACAACTTTGCAAGTTAATTGTTCATGCCAACCTCGTCGAATGACTGACTGCATGCACTGTAGGGCTGGTTTTGACTCGGAAAACACAGCCCATTTACTCGGTCTTTGGTATTTGATGTACTCTAGGGCACCACGCAAAGCCGCAAGTTCAGCCGCCGTAGACGTAGTGACATGTGACAGTTTGATTCGCAGAGTGATTCCTCTAGCTGGAATCACCACCGCACCACCAGAACCAGACGCTGTGGTTGAACCATCGGTGTATATGTGCACATGGTTGTTGTGCATTTCGTGCAGAAGGCTCAAGCTCAATTGTTTTAGGGATGATGATGGCAAATTTGATTTTTCTGTATTCCTGGAATGGAAAGACGAACTAGTGGAAGTGTCAGGCACCACGGACGATACACAAGTTTCTCAGCAGGCGTAAAACCTGACGTAAGTAATGCACGATGAGCACAGACAATTGCACTAAATTTTGTGTGGGGCCTCTCAGTAGCGAGGGTTGCCAAGTGGTGGGAAGGATTCCTAGCATGTTGCCTGAGGTACGTACGCATCGTTTCAATGGTGATGTGCGTCATGATCGAGTAGTCCTGTGCAATGGCAATTGTTTCAGCTGTCGATGCGCAGTGGGGTAAACCAAGGCATATCTTAAGCGCTTGGGCTTGAATATTTTGGATTGTGCGCAGGTTATTTTTGCACGTGTTAGATATAGAAGGTAGGCTATACCGCAGGAATCCAGTAAATAGTACCTTGTACAGCTGTAACATAGACTCGACAGATATTCCCCAACTTTTCCCAGCAAGAAACCTGAATAAGTGACAAATGGCAGTCAGCCGCTTTTTCACGTAGTTTACGTGGGGTGTCCAAGACAGGTTTCGGTCGATTACGACTCCCAAGAACCAACCTGTGACTCCGGCTGCATGACACCAACTGCCCGTTAATTGATATGCCGTAAGCAGACATTGGTTTTCTGGTGAAAGCCATGACTGCACACTTCTCACTTGCGATTTCGAGCCCTTGTTTGCGTAAGTGGTACGATGTCACTGATGCTGCCTTCTGAAGTTGAGCGTGAAGTTGAAGTCGAGTCACACCTGATGTCCACACACAGATGTCATCAGCATGAATGGAAAGTCGTACACTGCTTGGTTGCTTGCCAACTAGTTCAATGAGTGTTAGGTTGAACAGCGTCGGACTTAGCACTCCACCTTGCGGGACTCCTCGGCTGCAGTAATACTCGGGTGTCGGGCAATTCTCTGTCTGCACGTGAAATGATCTATTCTGTAGGTAGCTCTAAACCCACGTATATATCCTGCCACCGAGTCTCACTCCATCTAGTGCGCTGAGAATGGCTTCATGGGTGACATTGTCGTATGCCCCTTTAACGTCAAGAAACAGAGCAGCAGATAACCGTTTGCAGGCCTTCTGGTGTTCTACATATGTCACCAAGTCAATTACATTGTCGATTGACGAGCGGCCTCATCTGAACCCGGACATGGCATCTGGATATATTTCGTAGAACTCTAAGTACTATTGCAGACACGGAAAATCATCCTTTCTATAACTTTCCCCACACAGCTCGCGAGGGCAATCGGGCGGTAAGAGGAAATGTCCAAGGGTGACTTGCTGGCTTTCAGTAGTGCAATCAGGCGACTTCACTTCCATCCCATTGGAATCATGCCAGTTTGCCAGGAGTCGTTGTACAGCTGCAAGAGTGCCTTCTGAGCTTGATCTCCTACGTGACACAGAGCGCGGTAAGTGATGCCGTCAGGTCCTGGCGCTGAAGAACGTCTACACAAAGCAAGTGCAGCATTTAGTTTGTCCATTGAAAACGAAATCTCCATTCGGGGATCACGTGAGGATACAGAAAAGTCGGGCGTCTTCGTCCCAGTTGAGTTTGAGCCGCTGGCAATTATTTGACAGAAAGAATCTGCGACATCAATCTCTTCGCAGCGTAAGTGAAGTGCCAGAGATTTTAATGGGTAGTGCTGAGTAATGGTTGTACGAAGACCCCGGACAGTTTTCCAGATTAGTGACAGAGGCTTTCTGGGATCCAAAGACTCGCAAAAAGATACCCATCGTTGCTTGTCCAACTTGTCCATGTGACGCTGTATTTTCTTTCGTGTGCGTCTGGCCACTCTCAGATCATCAAGTGACCTCGTGCGTCTATAACGTCGTTCTGCACGACGACGAATCGCTCGGAGTTTCTAGAGATCAATGTCCATATCAGGGCGAGATGAGCTCACCGAAAGCAAACACGTCGTTGACTGTAGGGCAGTCTTTATTGCGTCCTCTAGGTTGAAAGGTGAAGCGCCACCATAGTCTTCCATGCTTAACTTGCATTTTTGCCAATCGGTGCACTGGACGGCTCTGGAGGACTTGAGACTTGGAAAGCCGTCAATCTTCAGGTATGTTGGGATGTGGTCACTACCCCTTGTTTCATAATCCGAAAACAGCGCACTCCGCTGGCGAACGAGCGTGAGACGAAAGCGAGGTCCAGGCAACTGCTACAGGCCGATCCGCAAAGATAAGTAGGGCTGCCGTCATTCACGAGATTAAGTTCACATTCAGAAGCAAAAGACACTAACTGTCTACCTCTAGTGTTGACCCTGGAGCTTCTCCTTAAGTAGTGGTGGGCATTGAAGTCGCCAGTTATCACCCATGTCTGGAGAGTTGAATTCAAAATTCCGTGCAAGCGCTCACGGTCTAGACGACTTGATGGATGTACGTAGGCTACGATGATGGTGAATGTGGCCTTCTTGTTTTTGACTGTTAAGCAAACGTACTGGTTTTCTTTGTCAGGGGCTACGCGGTGATGAACATAAGTTAAGTCGCGCCGTATGAATACAACGACCTTGCTGCGCTCTCCGTCGGTGGAAGACATAAAGCGCTCATATCCAGACAGTCTCATCTGAGCTGAAAGGTTCGGTTCACAACTTACAATTATGGAGAACTGGTTCGTGAATACATATTGCCGGAACTCGGACATATGCGCCCTAAGTCCTCTGGCATTCCACTGAAGGACAGATGCGTTCTTGACCTCCTCTTGAAAGGATAACATGTTGCGGGCCATCGTTTTACCTTAGAGCTGCAAGCACCGGACTCAAAGTGTCCAGCACTTGGAGGGCGCTCTGCGCTGATGGGGCGTTCATGTTGCTTAGGAGCATGCGCATTGCACTCATAAGGGTCTGCAACATGTTGATGACCTGGCAATCTTCAGTTGTCTTTTCATCAGTGGTTCGTGATGGCATTGAGGTTGGTGGGATTTGATGCACCTCTGAAACAGGCTGTGTTCGTGGAAGTGATGGCCACTCTTCAGGAGGTGGGAGTCTTGACCCTGATTCTGTTTTCGGTGTATCCGTCTTCGCTGAGCTTGACGATGGGGGGCCAGTTCTTCTTGATTGAGCTGACGTGTCTCTATCGGCAGATGTCACGTTGCGTGATGATCTTCTGTGGTGACGCCGACGTCGCCTGACAGTAGCAGCGGCTTCCCTTTGCGTTGAATTGTCGCGCACCATGCGTTTCAACACCGCGCGTTCAATTCGCACTCGTGGGCAATATTTAGACGACGCTTTATGAGCGCCGTGGCAATTGGAGCATTTGAACGCAGTTGCGTGGCAGGTGTCTTCTGAATGAGGTTCGGCACACCGCGGGCACATGACATTGCTGGTACATACTCCTTTGATATGTCCTATCTTGAAACATCTGAAACATTGTAGAAGCTTCGGTATGTATGGACGGACCTGGTGGCGAACGTGGCCAACTTTCACGTGTGGAGGAAGACTGATTCCCTCAAAAACAATCTTCAGGCATCGTGACTGACCAAGCCTTGCGATGTACTTGATGACGATGTCGTCTGTAGTTGGCTTTATCAAGATTGGGAAATCGTCAGCGGGATTGGAAATGTCCACGTCATAAATGACGCCAACACTGCCCTTACAGTCAGTGGGGATCACTGATTTAACTGTGACTCTGTCGATTTCCGAGATGTTCTGTAGACTTTGAAGCGCACTACGGTGTAGAACATTAACTGCCAGATCATTCTTCCGTCAGTTGATCCTGACGTCTTTAATCTCATTTGGAGCGAGTCCTTCAAGGTATGCAGAGAGGACATGCCTGTTAAGCCGCCGTAGGTTGGCTGAAGGGTCCACAGCCATGAAGAGTATAGTGTGTGGCCAACGCTGCGCGGTAGCCTGCATGGTGGATATACTCGTCGTCGACGATGTTCGTAGCAGCCTTCTTTTTGCATTGCGGCTCATGACGACTGTGTAGTCGTCACCCGATGACTCGAAACCGTCGGCATAGAGCTCCGTTGCCTCGCTGTCTGTGCCACTTGAGGTGGTCCCACGTTTGCTACCCGCTGCCAGACGTAGCGGTTGTCCACCTCGAAAAACCTGAGAGGCTTCTTCATCCATTTTCGCAAGGAGGGAGCAGCAGATCCCAGAATTTGTGGTAAAACAAATAGAAAATTTGAGACAAGGGTACAAGCGTTCTATGAAATAGACACTTCGTCTTCGTCGTCCCCTGCAAAAGAAGAGAGGCGTCCTGGCATATAGATACAATGTGCACCCATAAGAACTACATGTTATGTGTGGTTTCTTACAGCCTTCATCAAATTACACCAAACGTATGTGCAGGATTTTGAATGAGGAATGGTGAAGGCAGGCGAGGCATTTCAAGGATTGTCTCATAGTAGTGTGCGCTACACCTCAGACAGGATCGTACAACAAACTCTTCTTATATTGATGTGAAAGGTCCGAGAAAATAGCGCACTGGTTATGGGGCAACAGCCGGCCACTCTTACCCAAGCAAAAAAAAACCCAAGCTGAAGGATTAAAGAGTCATCTTGGGAGACTGTGCCGTTCCTGAAGTTTGCAAAAGATTTTCATACTAGGTTCAAAGTTCTGCTTTCAATCTTCGTTTACCAAAACGGAGAAAGTGGCACTCACCAGGAACCTTGCTCATCGTGTGTCAGAAGAAGAACGCCCACGCTTCACCACGGAATGCGTGTATTTACTAAAGAGGACGACAGCCACAGGCGGAAAACAACAGCTTGTAAGAACATTGGTTGAACTTGGCATTAGCAATTATCTGTTTTATTACCTCTGACAAAGAGGGTTACTTTGTTATTTTATCTGATGGGCTTTTTCAAACAAAGGCGTTAACGGCTGTTGAAAAGATATTTGTTCCTGTTAACAAAAAAAGCTAGCAAAGTCAGGGATGAAGTTGTCGCACTACTTTTCAGCCACAACCTCGAAAAACTTGCTTCTGCTATGAAACGTGCAAAATATTTGCTCCTGAAGCTGTTTTTAGCAACTAAAGCACATAAGCATGATGTTCCATTTAGGTGTACTGTATCAGAAACGGAGTTTTGGCAACTTAATCTTTCTACAATTCTTCAATTGCAGCTAGTTTGCCTGATGGTATTGGATCCTTTCTGTGTAGTAAACTCGGATGTGTTGGTTGCCTTCTTGACAACATCGAACCCTCGTAACTGCATTTTTTAGCATTGGCGTTCAGGATTTGTACTGTAACATTCCACATGCTCCCTTATGGACAGTTGTTAGAAAGTGCATTACTGATGAAAATGATGAAATGGAATTTGTTAACAAATGTGGCATTTCGTTAGGAGCATTCCTGGAAATACTGTCTTATTTCTTGAGGTCTATTTCAATCATATGGAATGAAGAGTTTTACCTACAAAGATCTGGAATATGCAATGGTTCTAAGGTGGCCCCAATACTTAGCAGCATGTTGTTGGGTGACGTGAAAAAAATATGGCCAATATGAATGGCTTGCAAAACCATATTTTGATATGATGAAGATTACTTAGTTTTTGTGGAGCCCACTGTACTTGATAGGGCTATAGTAGATATCCTAAAAGTTTTCCAGGATCGCAGCGAGGGCCTAGAATTTACGTGAGAAGTGCCAAGGGGCAAGCAGCTTCAGTTCTTGGACTTGTCGTTATCACGTAAGCCTGACCTTGTTTGCTGGGTATATATTCCCATATGAGAGAAGCCCCTGCTTAACTACTTTTGTGGGCATTCGCAGATCATTGAGAACGGCATAGCCTACTCATTCCTCCGTGCTGTCTTGGCAAAATATTGTCCCCACAAAATAATATGGTTTCAATATACAAGTACATGGATTGGCTAGTGTGGGTTACGAAGAACAGGTTCTGCACAGATCAGCACAGATGTTGGTTTGTCGTGTGTGCAGTGGTGTACCTATGGAGGAGACTCAAAAAATAGGAATTCTGAAGAAAAGAAACAATGGGGGCTGGATACCCTATGCACAGAGTATATCGCATAATCTGAAGAATGTAGGCAGCTGATATGGAAATCATGTTGTTTTTATGCACCTAAAAAACTAATAAAAATCGGCGCCAGGCTAGATAAGAAGCGATCAACAAAAAGTATAGTTTTCGGTGCTCTGTCAAGCAAGGTTTCTCATTTGTTGAGCGCAGAACTGTTTGCTCATGTCATGCGGGAAGATGCACATCAGCCAAACTGGCTGGTTCAGAAATACAAGGTTGATAGAGCACAAAAGATTGTTAGTTAATAACGCTTACTCACACATAAAGAGGCATTTTCAGAGTGTGGCTGCTCCCCACTGTTCTCTGAAGCTGAAATACTTTCCAGTCACAGAGATCAGGTGACCAGAGAAGTGATCGAGGCCTTCCACATTGCAAATAACGACTGATTAATATGTGGGGTGGAACGTCCTAAAATCACCATATGATTATGAGAGACGCCGTACTGGAGGACTCCGGAAATTTAGGCCACCTGGCATTCTTTAACGTGAGCCCAAGTCTGACCACATGGGCCTACGACATTTCTACCACCATCGAATTCCACATTGCAAATAAAAAGGACTACTGCATTAGCGAAGCATTGATAACTTTCAGGGATTGCGAATTGTGCTTTTTAGAAAATATTCTGTAACTTCAACGTCTTTGTAGCACGTGGTACACCGTCGTGTTGTTTAATGAGCATGATTTTCTGTGAAATAAACTAGTTAAAAATGCAGCGGTGTCCAAATCGTTCCTTTTGCGCCTGTCGTCCTGTGCTGCTTTATAAGCAATCATGAACTATTCCCAACTCGCCAATGTTTCGACATTACTGAGCTACAGTATTCAAATTCTGTTACCGTAGTAAAAACTGTGAAACTCACAAAAAGCAATACACTCGTAAATACCTTGTCTTACCTTACTCACTTTTATGCCCAATTCACTTACAAAACAGTATGTTGTAGTGTGCTGGATGACAGGGCACCACGTGGTACAAGGCAACGTTTGGGTGGACCAGCTATATAGTAGGATCTGCCAATGAAGCTGCTACCACCAATGTATTGATACCGATTCCTCCACTTGATTTGAGGCCTTTTCTAAAACAAAAGCTCAGGGGTTACGGGCAGAGCACATGAAACACACTCACAGGTGAATAACTGCATGTTATGAAAGCGCAACTTTGCCATTGGCTGCCAGTATCCAAATTAAGCCACACAGAATACTTACAAGGATTAGAACAGGACTTACATACACAATACATTCAATTCTTTTGTCTGGGGGCAATCCACCTTCGTGTGACAGATGTGGAGAAGCACTCATCATACTTCACATTTTAATCTAGTGTAAACAATTACACGCTGAGAAGACAACGCTTTCCATCACCCTACTGACAACAGATACCACTTCATCCTGTAATGTTCGTCGGTAGAAAACCACTTTTCACGCATAAATCTTTGTCGTCTTTTCTGAGAGACGTCCGGACTTTTCACGCAATATACCTGGGCATTCCGTAACACGACCTCTCCAAAGAGGTCTCTGCTGTGGTGGCTACACTGAACAAAGCACTTGCCTCACGGCCCTTCGACGCAAGAGTGTGATTCATTGAGGCACTTTTGCTAGTGCAATACAAGTCCACCACGGTTTTTATTATCACAAACTTTTATCACCCATTGACACTACATATATTTCATGACATGGTCATGATTTCGTTGCTTATATGTTTTTACTCACCCTACAACGAGAAATTTTAAGGCCCTTACACAGCCGCTTATCACAATCATTGTCCACATGATTCTAGTACCATGAACTGGTGCTCTTTGGCCATGAAATGGTCCTTGCGCCACAAAACACCAAACATCATCATTATCATCATCATCGAAATCATCATTATCATCGGAGACGTCCTTTGCTGCATGGCCGCGAGACAAGTCCTGCTGGAATAAATAGAATCCATCCGAGTGTGGGTCATTCTATAGTAATGAAATCATTTCGTGCTCCAGCAGCGTGCAATACACATCACTTGGTAATCTTCTAGAGATTCTCACAAGGGGACTTAGGAGGCCGTCACGCGAGATAGCTGCCCAAACGCTTAAAGATGTGCAATCACCTCCTTGATGTGCGGTGAACAGAAGGTCGTGTTCTCCAATTGACTGACATGTGGGCTTTAACGTCCCAAAACCACCATATGATCATGAGAGACGCCGTAGTAGAGGGCTCCTGCGATTCTCGTGTTCTCCAAGCGCCAACTTTTTCTCTGCTGATCCTAACGGCTAAGGAAAGTTGATTTGTCAGAGAAGACGACATATTTAAAGTACTCCACCATCCAGCTGCTGTGATCGACCACGAATGGAGGGAAGCCGTTTTGTTGGTCATGTGAATAGGGGCTTCTGAGCAGCGATGCAACTACGGACTGTGGCTTCCCTGAGCCTCCGCCACATTGTGCTGTCTCTAACAATTGCAAGCTCTAGAGTACGGCGCACATTTTGGCACTTAAAAAGGGTTTCTTGCTGACTACAATGACTACTCGCAGATCTTCGCCCAGCGACGTGGCATAGGGTAACCTTTTGTGCGGCGCATCCTTAATTCGTGCTTAATCTTGATAAGCTTGGAATATTCTGTTGACGGTGTTAATATTACAGGCTGTCAAAGTGGCAATGTCCCGTTGTGAGTAACCTTTCAACGACAACTCAGCGTTTTCTTTCCGCTTTTGTGAACGCTCTCGCGACGTGTTGAGGCCACTGGAACCCAAAATAATACCAGGAAAAGGCGGCCGCGGTCTGTGATATTGCTATTTTACAAAAAAGTTTCATTAAAAAAGCATATCAAATCGATCTTTCAACACCACCTAGACATCATAGAAGCATGGCCTGTGTATCACGGCAGACTACGTCACTACTGATATCGCAGCCATTACATAATTTACTTGGGCACTGGATGTAGCTATGAGCAATTATGTGAATTGATATCTCCACTAATGGCCTCTTTTATACTACAAGCTACCGTTTTGCTCCAACGATATCAAAACGGGAGTGTCAGCAGCTATTAAAAGCGCGGCGCCCTTTCCACTTTGTTTCCGACAGCGATCGCTGCAAATCGAACTATATATACAAGTTTCAAGGCTATTTTCTACGCGCTCGCGTGTTCGAACTCATATTGCTGACGATAGTACGTGAAATCGCACTTGTACCTCTATTCTCTTGCGTTACTGGCCGACTGAGTTAATTGGGGAGGGAGATGGCTGGGCCCACATGTACTCTCCTCCCTTTCCTACGTGCCTAGACCGTTGAACACATTGTAACGGAAAGCGTGTAGCGAAAGATCTTTTGTAATATAGTGCAAGAGTGACGACTACAGAGTACATGAGCGTGATGTCACTCAAAACATATGTGATTGGGGTGAATGCTACTTCAGCGCAGCCTGAGGCAGTAAATGTACTTAAAAGTAGGCGCATAACGAGCACACTGAATCATGAACAAGCCCACAATGCAACTTTCGCTTGCTATCGCGAAATTTGAACATGTTTACCTGTAAGTTTACGTCGGACAATTCATGAAACTGCGCCGAAAGAATATAATCGCTCTCTTCACGAAAAACAGTATTTTTTCCACGTCGTAAATGTACTTCGCATCGGAAAGCTTTCAACCTCACAGTCTCGCAAAGGTACCTGACCGCGCATATCGCGGCGTTGAAGCCACAGAAAAGATTAATCGCTGGCATCACTGCCCTCCTGCTGCATCCTATAGTTTTCAGCCTTGTCACTTTCTGGTTTATGTTCTGGTTTATCTTTTCTGGTTTGTGTTCGCTCGTTTCAATGTACCTAAAACATGACGCACGTCGAATGAAACCAGTGGTAGTGTCGCCTGACGTTCGCTATGTGTTTTAGCGTGCTCGAAATATACAAGGGCACGTTGAGAAATGCCTGTGTAGAACAAGTCGAGATGGCTCTGTGTTATGTTTCTCAGCCAGCTCACCAGAGTTGGGCATCGCGTAAATGTTAGGCATGCTGCCTGGGTAGCGCTGGGTTTTTTAAGTGGTTATGATATGGAAAGAAAGACAAAAGTGCCACCCGTAACGATATATTCTTACGATGACACCCCAACAGGTTGGCACAGGGGATCGGGTAGTGGAAATAAAAGAGAAAGGTAAGCAAAGGAGGAGAAAAAAATTAGCCCCGTATCTGCATGTTAATCTGCAAATGTCGTTCAAAGACAATAGTGTTGCGTGTAGAGAGAGTGAGCAAAACATTTATTTGATGTTCTGCGCAAGAAAATTGATTAATGGTAGACTGGAGGTGCTGCGTTAGAGTGCCTCGAGCATGAAGCGGAGGCGAACGAGCGCATCGAGTCATGTCACACGTGAGACATGAGCGTTATCCAGCAGTTTTCTTGGAAAACGAAACGCGCGGCTCTGAGACAGGTGTGCGCACGCGTCTCAGAGAGGATAAGGTGTAGAACGCAAGGCGACGGGTAGGTGCCACCGCCGTGTCGTCTTAGCAAAGCGTTGGAAACACGCGCCTTCTCGTGCAAGTGTTGCATGGTCAGCTAAGTGTGATAAATGCTATGGCCCTTACTATTGATACAAAACAGCCGCTAAACACGGCTGCATGAAAGAGGAAGACGAAGTGGGTTTTTCCGTTGGATGCTGGTCTGACGCCATCTCGCTCGTGGGGTTCTCTGCGCTGTAGATAGCTCATTAAACAAGTTACTCGTAACATTATTGGTGGAGGTGGACGACCCCCGTACCTCAATGGAGACGCGCAGCGGTCACACCATCGGCGACCTTTCGACTGCTTCGACTGCTGGTACTTTCTCTACGCCGCCCTCATCAGTCTAAGCCACCACCTACGTCACACTACCGCACCTCCGGGATCCCGGCACTTTCTCCGGTGATGGTATGATCGATCTAGACACTTGGCTGAAGCGCTACGAGCGCGTCAGTGCTACTCACCAATGGGATCCTACGCTCATGCTCGCCAACGTGCTTTTCTACCTGGACGCCACTCCCAGAACATGGTTTGAAAGCCACGAAGCTGACATAACGAGCAGGGATCTCTTCAAAGAAAAGATACGTGACCTGTTTGGCGATTCATCTGGTCGTCAGCTCGCTGCGAAGAAGACTCTAGCCACGCGGGCCCAGTCTTCTACCGAATCGTACGTCTCTTACATTCTTGACGTCTTGGCCCTTTGTTCCAAGGCCAACCAGTCCATGTCGGAAGAAGAAAAGTTTAACCACGTCTTGAAAGGCATTGCTGACGATGCTTTCAACCTGCTGGTTTTTAGCAACGTCTCGAGCATAGACACAATCCTTAAAGAATGCCGACGTCTCGAACAAGCTAAAGCTCGCCGCGTAGCCCAAAACATCGTGCGCCTTCCCAACACAGTGGCCACTTCTTCGTGTGACGACGCCTTCCACCAGGCCCCTCGATGTGACAATCTTACACGCATTATTCGTCGAGAAGTCGAGGCAGCACAACCGGTAGCCACGCCATTACCGACACTTTCTCCGTCAACGCCGACCACATTTTCCGCTCCTACAGCACCTCTGAGCAGACCTCGCTACGACCGGTCACCGTCCCCTGCTCGTCGTCAGTCCCGGTCGCCCCCACAATGCCGTGCTGCCTCCCCGACCTATTCGCAGCATCTCCGACCGGAAAACTAGGCCGTGCAGCTTCCGGAGGTGGAGCTGCGTTGACGACCTTCGTAAGAAATCCTCGATTAACATTAACAACGAACCGGAACCTTTTGGACGTTACTGTCGACAATGTTCTTGTCAGTGCATTGATAGATACTGGCGCGCATGTGTCCATTATGAGTGCTAGCCTTCGCCGTCGACTTAGAAAAGTTGTCACGCCCGCCTTCAACCGAGCTGTACGAGTCGCCGATAGAGAAACTGCCGCAATTCTTGGCATGTGCTCTGTGCGAGTGTCTATTGGGGAGAGCAGCACTGTCGTTCTTTTCGCCGTTATCAAACATTGCCCTCATGACCTCATACTCGGTATGGATTTTCTAGCCCCGCACTCTGCCCTCATAGACTGTTCAGCTGGCTCTCTCCATCTCGATTTACCCCTCTTTTCCGACCCGACCAGCCCACCGCAAACCAGCCTCCGCTGCATTGATTTCACGCGCCTCCCTCCTAACTCTGTCACACATGTCGACTTATCCTCCCTGCCGCCAGTACCTGATGGTGATTACATGGTGGCCCCGATTCCTGCAGTGATGCTTACGCATGGGGTTGCTGTGCCGCATATGATTCTGATGATTAAGAGGAACCGCACCTTCCTTCCACTGGTCAGCTTTTCACTCACCACCCAAGTTCTGCCACAGGGTATCTCCCTGACCAAAATTACTGCTCTTCAAGATGACCATGTCGAGCCCTTCAGAGTTGACGATTGCTGCAGCTCAGTCAGTGGTTCCACTCCATCACGTTCTTGGGGCGCCGACATCGAGCGAACGGTGTCATCGAACCTCACATCTGAGCAACCCTACTGAAACGTTCCGTATGAAATCTTACGGAAAATATATGGACTCCGTAACATTTCCTTATGCTACATACGGAAAACATAAGGAGTTTTATGGAAATATACGGAAGTTGTATGGCATTTACGGAAAGGTTCTTATGGAGTATACGGAAGGATAAGGAAATTGTATGGCGTATACGGAAAGCTTTTTATGGAGTATACGGAAAGATAAGGAAACTTATGGAGCATACGGAGAGTTCATTATGGAAGATATGGAAAGATAAGGAAAGTGTATGGAGTGTACAGAAGCTTTCATAAGGAAAATGCAGAATGTAAGGTCTTACGGAAATATACAGATTTTGTAAGGTGCTTACGAAAATGTGCAATAGTGTATGAAAGGCATCTGGATTGTTGCAAAAATGTGGAAACTCTACAGTTGTCACATTTTCAGATAGAAATCCGAGGTCTATAAAGTTTTAAATGAATTCACAGTGACATATATAGTACAAAAGAATAACGCAGGCTAGTCTGTGTTGTCAGTCACCGCTGTTCGCCCTTTTCCAGAATGAATACAGCTTCTGCAGATGACCAGGTGCTAAAGTCTGTCAAACGGAAAATGTGTCATTCACAAGGAATGACAATAACTGTCAATTTACTTGCATGCTGTCACACGAAAACAAATCAAGCAAAAAAGCATAACTTCAACGGCTTGTTTTTTGGTAGAAACAATAATTATGAGAACTAAATTCAATGTGAAAGAACTTGTCAATATTAATGAAACTGTTCTCATTAACATTGGCAAAGAGAAATGTCATTTTAAAATATCGACCATGAGCTTAGCTCTCCTGAGCGCAGACAAAAGAAATGAAAATCTTTGAAAACTAATTGCATGTAGCCTAAAATAATTTTTATTGATAGTATGTGCTCCTACACTATAAATACAGCTATACACAACTTGCCACAGCTTCACGACAGAAACGAGGTAGGGGCAGAGGAAGTGGTCAGAAAAATAATTAAGTATGAGAGCACAACTGATATGTACGGACATATAATGGTGCTTATCATTGATGCTCGGATGGTCGTGTATAGAGCTGGGTTGTTTTTAGATTTTCAAAAGCATTGTTTTAAACCACCATGCAGATTACGCTTTAATTGTAGTGCAACATAAGACACAACTTATGGGCCAGCTTTAATGAATAAGAAGATTATAGGTTAAACAAATGCTTTAAAATATATCATATCATGGCTGCATGGACGCATACAAGCTATGTAAAGCGCAATAAAGTGAGGACGCATGAGCTTCTCTTGATGCTTCAGTTCTACATAGATGCTTCAACTGTGCTGCAAGGAAATTTAACCAATATCTGTGTGTGCAACATTGTCCATTTTAAACTATCTATATGTATATATATAATTCCTACTGCGAGTTAAGCTACGTAGCACTCCATAACTTTTCCTTTTATTAAAGGCAATTTTTCAAACAATCAACGTTATTCATTTTCTGTCTCATGACTTCGTGCCCGCAATTCTTGGTTTGGCTCGATCACAATTGTGCAGCCCTTATTTTGGAGGAATCAAAAAACATCAACCAAAATATATTTTGGAACTGCTTCTCGGTGATATTGCCTTCCCTCAACTGCCACAACTTGAGATGAGTCATATAGCAAGTTTCGCGCATACCTAGGGCCTACCCTTGAAGAAACTGGTCCGGCTGTGAAATGCTCAGTTTTATCTCAAATAAATTTTTTGGTTTGAGTTATCTTACTTCTCGAGTCCCTTCACAATCAAGCAGACCCAATGTTCCCCTTAGTCCTTACTTTTGTTATATTATAAAACAAATTAAAAATTAATAATGAAAATAAAAATACTAATAACTGTTGCGCAAAAAAGACAGTCCCACAACGTACTTGAACGCAATATTGCTTTTATTTTGTTTTAGAACCGAGGGCGTACGTGAACTGAGGGCGTTAGCTTGCTAAGCTAATCGCGATGGAGATAGTGCGTGTTTAAGTTATATATAAAAATTTGCTTTTTACACGCTATGTGTTGGCATATTTATGTACGATATGCGATCGTATCTATTGTTGTGTGCATATGTTTTGTGATTGTATATACGTCACATGCTTTTCACATGTCTTTCAACTATAGATTGCTGCCCCACCGCGGATGAAAAGAAGTATTTTTACACCCACACACAAGCTTGAGCAGTTGAAGGTTGTTTCCCGGGGCTCTCTTGCGATTGAGTCGGCCTCCACAGGGAATTAGAATGATACGCCATTAATCCCTACATCTAGCTGTATTCCACTCAGTAGCTCTATCGCTTGATGACAAATCGAGCGCGGGGCGCGACGCTATTGCGCACGACGATGCCTCGCGTAGCGGCGAAGTCAGCTGATTGCGCCGGCTGCCTTGCTTCGATTTGCTTCAGAGCAAAGAAATGTCATACATTGAAAGATTGCGTACTGCACTATGTCAAAATGTTACTGCTTTGTAGCCATCCTATGATTCATTGAGAGTTGATAACTCTGATATCACTACTGTAGAGCTTTGCGTCGGCGACACGCACCGAACGTGAAACCGCACTACGTTAGTCGTAGAAGCAGTAGGAGGCTGTCGTCTGCTAGAACAAAAACAAAACAGACCTTTGAAAATATTCATAGGTTGTAACTGGTTTTTTGAATAACCGTTTATCACTTTTAAAGTTATTTTGCCAGATAACGTACTTTTTTTCAGTTCATAGCAGCGACAGATGTTTTTTTTTATTTTCCTCACACAGATATCCAAGTCAAATTCATTCACAGCTAAAGCCACATGTTGTTTGTCTTCTTTGTTAACGTAGGCATACCGTTTCGTTGCATCTCTCATGTGTTCGCGCTGCTACACACGAGAGCACGAAATGTTAAATTTACGCAAGGAAGGGCCGTTCCTCGTTCGTAAGATGTGCTAAGATTGCGCCCTATTCCCGCGGTTGTTCGAGTGTGGATCAAGTGCGAGTCGTCCAAGGAATCGGCGGGTTGGGCGGGCGCTCGAAGGACTCCGAGGTGACGGCTGACGCCTGTGGTTGCTTCCCTCAGGACAGTGTGAAAGAAACTAAAGGTAAGGAGGACACTTTTTTATGTATAACCAAGTATGCCGCTCAGTGCAAGTGTGTGTTGCTGCACTCGAACGAGGCGTCGTGAAACGGCAACCTTACGCGCCTTTGCGAATGCGGTTGCCGATTCGCTTTGACAACGCTAACGCCAGCAGAGCCATGGCGCATCGGCGCGGCCTTACGCCGCGTTCACACTGAGCATTCCGGCCGCGAAAGTGGTCCGAATCCGGTTCGGCGGCGGCGAGATCCGCCGAAATGGCCCTCTCCGCGCCGATCGCTCCCGGACCGATTTTTCCGGCGTCTGCCGCCGAATCGGCTCGCCGCGGACCAATAGGGGGCGCTAGCCGAGGAACTCGAAGAAATGGCGGCCGAGAGCAACTCGCTTGTCATGTCGCAGTCGAGTAGCGTGCGCGTAGCTGAAATGCTCATCGAATTGGTTCGCAACCACCCGGTCCTGTACGATAAATGTCACCCGAAGCACAAGGACAGCTTACTTAAGGACGACTTATGGGGGAAAATCGGAAGCGAGCTCGGAATGACTGGTAAGTGCGAGTTTATGTGCCTATATTGCTTTGCTCCTTGTGCTGTGGAAGTACTCATGCTTCTCGTCCGCGTTGCAACGTACGTGGAAACGCACGCGTTCTGGCCGTTTGATCGTGCTCTTCAGCGCGCTGTTTGATGTCAACAACGGAAATGCTAGACAGACATCGAGCTCACTGTGAACGATGGGCTCAGCGATGCAGGTACGCTGCAGGGGAGACAGCGCGGGCATTGTGCACGTCTGTTCACCATCCTGCTTGCCCTGCGTTGTATTCACGAATGCCGCATGAGTTGAAGTTGATTTGACACCGAAAGGCAGCACGTTTGTGCTGGCTTGACGCATTGTAAAGGCGCATCATTCGAAGCACGTTTGTGCTGAATTGAACATGATAGCAACCTAATTTAAGGTCTAGAAACGTTTCCCAAAACGCTGCTTAGCTGGTTGAATAGGGCGAGTGTGGCTATACTTACCAAAAAGAAGTAATGAAAGCATAGGTGTTTTTCTAAAGCAGGTACACTCTGCAGCAGGTCCTCTCCTCCAGAAATAAAAATTTATCACTACGCGCAGGGTTAAAAATAGCGCGCATTTGAAAGAGCGAGTCATACAGCTATGCATACTTAGATTGTCTTGTGCATTACGTGCTGCTCTTTCGTCCCGTAAATATATGCAAGCAACTTACTGTTTTGTGAACCTAGCGACATTCACCTTGTGTTGGTGTAAAATTCTCAAGGATGTGAAAAGCATGCCTAATACGTAAACTGAATTCTTCACAGGAATGCAAGCACATGCAAAATTCAAGAACTTAAAAGACACCTTTACGAAACACAAGAACAAAATTAAGGGCTCCATGAAAAGTGGTGAAGGGGCTGCAGATGTTCCCACCGTCAAATGGGTGCATTTCGAGGCAATGATGTCCTTGATGGGTCCCATACTCAAAGAACCAATGTAAGCCAAATTTTGTGATCCTTTTTATTTTTTATAAATCAATCAATGCAATGAAAGTGTACACAACTTCAAAAAAAACGCAAAGACATACTTTTCTCCGGTATGCAGAACTGCCGGCCACAATTGCACATGCTAAAAAGAAAATCACAGTTTGTTTACTTGCACAACAAATCAAGAATTCATTAATGCCCCTACAACGAAATACGTCAGCTGAGAACAAATATTGCAGCCACGATGAGCTGATAGAACGGTAGATCACTACTGCATAAGATTCTGAGCTTAGTAGTTATGCTGTTTAGCAATTTTCAGAGTGACACATCAGTGAACACGTACACACAAAATGCAAAGCACAAAGTAAACGTTTCATGGTTACTGATGCACTGGCCTCACTGCTTGTTGATGTCAAATAAGCTTAACAAATAAATCAGCATACTTTTATTTACAAAATCATGAAGACTACAATGAGGAAGCAATTACACCAGATGACATTAACCTGTTTGATTAGTAAATGTTTATAAAAAGAACACAGCGTGCTCGCTCCTTACTTCACATTTCACAGCCACACTAAGCAAATGAATGCTCTGGACGATTCATAAGGCAACCTTACCTCAAAGTTTGTGCAAGTCGGTGCTCGGGACTGATTGCTTTCCGGAAGTTGGTGTCCTTCTTTTCAATATGATGTTTCACAAGGTGCAACAGCGTGCCGAAAGTACGTGGAGGCATCCTGATGTATCTACGGAGATACAAATGGCACTGCGTGAAGCGCTACAAAACACCTATGCACCCAAGGGCACCTAAGCGAACGTTGTAATCAGAGTTGAACTCACTCTCGGTAAAACTCCACGTCTCGATCTCGTAGAAGAGGTAGCAGTTTGTTGGCCTGACCAAGGTTGGCGCGTTCCTGCAAAGCAGGCCGGACCCACCAACGTCGCTGGCGTCGTCGTTGCTTCAGCGACGTTTTTTCCTCTTCTTCATGCATTGCAAGGCTGCTGCTTGCCAGAAGAGCTAGCAGCAGGGCTGCTTCTTGCTCACTTGACAGCATAGCGGCTTAAGATAACAGTTTAACCGCGCAAAGCAAAAAGATCGAGCTGGTCACGGGCACACTGGTGTTGCGAGCCGCTGACAACATCCGGGGAACGGCTGACCCGTTCAGCGCTCGCCCCGTACTTTATTGTTCACTCGGCAGATGGCACGCTATGGCTATATTCGGCGAATGCGGAGGCGTGGGGCGCATCCAGTGCGAACAACGCTGCGTTTCGGCGGCAGGAGAATTTCGGCCGCTGTAAAAAGCGGATGCTTCAGTGTGAACTAGGCATTACTGGAGCTAATTCGAGACACCTGCGGCAACATGCATGTGTATGGTGATCGATTTTTTCATATGTGCAATGTAGTGAGGAAGACGCACATGGTGCTTGCTACGTTGTTGATTAAACGAAGCCTGCAGTGCCATTTGATGCAAAGCAGCATTTTGTTTACGTTCGCGGGCGATACAATTTGTAACTTGGCTCGATTCACCTAGCCAACCGCCTAAGTGGGTTGATTAGCATACGTTCACGGTAGAGCGTTATTATGCCCCGAAACAGTGGCGTGTGCTTGTTGAAAGATATAATGTGTGTGCCTAGTGTAGAGAGAGAGAGAGGTGTTCGTGCAATCTGCATGTGTACCTGCAAGACGCTTTTGCTTGTAACTAATAATGTAGCGGCCAGCACCTACATTGTACGCCTGACTTTGAAGAAAACTTGCATGCACAATGTGAGATTTTGTAATCTGCCAGAGTTGCTTTTTATAAAATAATACACTGCCAGCATGTTCAAAATATGTTTCGCTGCTGTGTGGCAGGGGTGCGGTTATCACGCTGTTGTGTAGTTGCTGATGCAAGCACTTATAGTTTTGATGCGTTAATATTTCTCATCTAACTCATCAGGTGTTTGGCTGTTTCAGCACAAACAAGGTATCTTCCAGCCCGGTGACCATGCAATTTTTTTCTGCACACTGCGCAGACACCGAAATGTACCCACTCGCAGATGGTCGCGTCAAGTGCATATTTACCTTGACTAAAATGTCGAATCAAGTTTTTTCATCGACCGGTCCCTGCCCTGAGTGCTAACATCTTGGCAAACAAGACACATTGTTATGGACACTGCACACACCACACACAATATTCTCAGTTGAACCGATATTCTCAATACCTTTCAATGCACACTACATGCCGCAATCAACAGTGCACATTTTTGAAGACTATGCCGCTGTTCCTCGCACAGGCCATTACGTGTGTTCACTTCTTCAAGATAAACAGACAGCGTGGCAAATATTTTACCACACAGTTTACCACACAGCTAGACGTTTGCTGACACATACTACAGCTAATGTCGACATTGTAACGTGAAGTGTAAACTTTGAAAAATTAAAACTTGCCCCAAACACCGCACGACTGTACCGGGCTGAGCCACCAGCGGGAGTGTTTTTCCAGCCACACCTTTTACATGTGCCAGTGACATCATGCTGTGACGTACCTTGGTAGGGGCCTATCGCTGCATACTTTATGTGAATGAGGGTCCTGTTAGTGAAAGCAGGCATTGTCGATTTCGTAACTTGTTCATTCCCAACTGGACCTTCATTTGCACGAGTTGTCGGACTGATATTCAGGCGAACTTTTGTGCAATAAATTGTACAGTTGGGAGTCTGTGCTTGCCCCATACTGTTGTTACTGGTGTTTCTTGTTGTTACTTTGCACTGCTCATTACTGCTCACCTACAGAAACTAGCCTATCTTGCCACTGTTTTGGACAAGATGCAGCTGGCAAGTGCGATAGTGTTCATAACTCTAAATTCTCAAGCAAAAATTATCAATTCATATTCAGTTAGTTGCATTCATATCAGTAGATTATAAGAAATCATTGATTAAACATGAATCCATGTTCCTTCACATAATGCTCACAACTTTTATATCAAATTGAATGGTGTTTATAAAAAACATGAATTTTAGCTAAACTTCATGCTCTTTTCTCGAACAGCTCACAAATCGCTATTGCATGTTTACTTGCCTTGAATTGGACTGTGTTTGAAATACATTGCAATTCTTCACCGGACTGCCAGTACACTTCACATTGGGGGAACATTTATTAACCATGGATTGATTAATTAAGAACGGAAAAAAAGAAGCGGCAGGCCTGGATACTTGATAATGGCATCCGTTTTGCTACCCAGCGCATTATCATGCAAACTTCCTATAGAGTGGTTATGCGTCTTGCATGTGTGTCTGTAAACCAAGAACTTTGGGTAGAACTATATTTATCTTGCAAATGGTTGCAGGACTGTGGAGGCTGTAGGGCTGCTTAGGAATGGTGGAATCCCTGGACATGTGTTCAACCTTGCTGCATCAGCTCCTTGGTGTTTTCACGGCATCTTTACAGATGTGTTGGGTGAGTAAAACAAGCATGTTTCAACACAAGGAAAAGTATAATATGGCAGCACCTCTTGTGCGTGCCTTACATCCCAAGTATATCAAATATTTATCTTGCACCTTGTGGCCTGTAATTTTTAAAGAGACACTTCTTTTTGCTTTATATTTGAGTCTTGATGCTTCGACAGCAATGTATTTGTGCTTGACAGCAAGTGTTCTTGAACAAATAACTGATCTCAATAATGACAAAACATTCTTCATACTTGGTGCTTAGCATAAGCTAGCACATATCTGTAGCAGATTCAATCATTCATTTTTTGCTGGGATGATAATGGGCAAGTAGCAAAGGCAAGTTCAGATTGGAGTGGTCGGTGACGTCTGTTTAGGCTCTGCCATATTGCTTTGCAGCCAGAGTTACTTGTGGCCACATATACAATGAAGCCACATGACGTGCATTCTAAATGAGATTACCATGTCGCATTTCACTGCATCTTAATATGTGCCAAACAAATGCAGATATCATTAGCTTGCCACTATAAAGGGATCCTACACCAACACAAGGTTGAAATTTAGTCGTGGTGTTGCAGCTGTGTACGACTCTACAATGGATGCATAGCCGTGATAATTTGTCTGTATGTTGTCTCAATAGTAATGTTACACACATTGTACGATACAAAAGAGGTCCTCGCTTATTTTGCTTTTTTTCGCTATGCTTCTTTCTTGTCTCTTCTTGCCATGTGCTCCTCCTCACTGTACAAGGAGCAAGAGCAGTGGGCACACAAACACGTATTTAAAAAAAATGTTGTAAGGTGAGCACTGAGAAGCTGAACACTTTCAAAAGGCTCAAAAAGGTAAAGGTATTGTTTCTAGCTACTTTTTGGGCACCCATAGCTAGTTGTGCTGCTGCTGTTAAAAAAAGTTAAATGTTAAAAATTATTTGGAGGTGGTTTGGCACCCATAATTGCAGTTACATACAGAACTAGGTTTCAATGCGTAAACAAAATCTGTTCACTCGAAATCAATCCTAATGATATCTGAAATTCAGGAAATATTCACAGAAAAGCTCAGGAAAAGGCTAAGTGGTTGCCCCTTGAACGTGAAGGAGATACCCTTCTTCTAAAAGGTCAATAGACAGTCTAGTAGTCTCGATATTACATGCATTATAAAATATTCTGGTGTGGTGCTTTTCATGCATGTTATAATGAGAGGGGTTTTAATAGAACTGTTGTCACTTTGACCTGCGTTGCTGAAATTGTTCACATAGTTATAATACATGAATGACTTCATGCCTTTTGATTTTATGCAAATGGTTGGCTTACCCAGTCGGTTTAACTTGATTTGGATAAAATCATAAATGCTCAAAAATTTTTTTTACTATGCAGCAGGTTTATTTTTAAAATACGCGACCATTGATGTGAACGCAGTTGGTGGCGTGCTTGATTAATCCTTCACTATCACCACTCTAACTACACCTGCTACAGTGCATAGTGTGACAAAAGTAATGGTACTTAACATTACTGGCAGCATACACTTTTATGTCTCAAAATAGGTTAAAAAGCCTGGTAAAAATGTGTTTATGTTTTTTTTTCGCTCCAACTAAATATTCTGGTCTACTCAAAGTAGTTTCCACTCTTTTAAGTTCCTCAAACGTTTAGGTGTTCAAAAGAAGTATCAATGCCATATACTTTCTTTGTCAGCCTACTCACCACTCTAATAATGAGAATTACCCGACAACATTACCCAGTAAAATAAAGGGATGTTATAAAAAGTAATGTCAATTCAATTGTCAAAAAACGTTGCCAAGTTACGTTTTTGTTCACTTTTCTCTTCACACTTTTGTTAAAGTTACTTTTGATAACATCCCCTATAATTTGTTTGGCATCATTTTCTGCTAGTTCTCATTATAATGTGTTCAACAAAGACAACAAACCCTTAAATTTATAGTTCTTTCCTTTACTCATGAATCTGAAACAGTGAATCTCAGTAATCTTAGCGGTGTGTGACTTGTTTTTTTTTAATCAGTTGTGCATGTGTTCAAGTACATGCATTTAGGTGGGAGGGCGAGCTATTGCCTCCTCCTGTGACTAGCAGATTTTCTGAGAACGGACAGATGCATAATGCTGCCAAAGAAGTATAGGGATATTGGAAGTAATCGTTACGTAATTGCAATCGTAATGTAATTGCCAGTAGGCAAAAAAGGTGTCCCACACTCGCCATAATGGTAACAGGCAGCGCTGACTGACTCTTCCATGTGTAAATGCACATATATACCGTACAAAATGGAGAGGGATAGCCGCCATGGTTGCTCAGTTGATAGAGCATCGGACATGTTATTCGAAGTTCGCAGGCTCGGTCCCTGTACAGGGCAAGTTATCTTTTTTTTCCTGCCCCGCCACGGTGGTCTAGTGGCTAAGGTACTCGGCTGCTGACACGCAGATCGCGGGTTCGAATCCCGGCTGTGGCGGCTGCATTTCCGATGGAGGCAGAAATGTTGTAGGCCCGTGTACTCAGATTTGGGTGCACGTTAAAGAACCCCAGGTGGTCAAAATTTCCGGAGCCCTCCACTACGGCGTCTCTCATAATCATATGGTGGTTTTGGGACGTTAAACCACACAAATCAATCAATATCTTTTTTTCCTTCTACTTTTCTTTCTTCACAATTGCAACACTTCTATTCTTCTTGAAGATTTTCTGGTGTAAAAAAGGTACCTTATAATCTGAAGAGGCAAACAGAATGTGCCAGTGTACGAGTTAGCTCTTGTAGTGGTTACAAGTAAGATATGTTGTGAAGAATAAATCATTCTGCCACTTGTCTAAAGAATGGCTACAGGACATGGCGCTGGATGCACTTTGTTATTTTTGAATCAAGCTATCTTGTATTCTATTTTTATAAATTACATGGGATACACATGACGGTATCACACACTTTAACGCCACAAAGATTATGCAGTGAACAATGTTATAAATGCGAAATTGCATAAAGATAAGGTGAAAACTGCACCCTCAACGAGAACGTACAGAAAGCACAGGGTACAGGCGTCATTCCTTCTGCCCGTGCTTTTCAAGTGCGAGCTGTTTTCACCTCGTTCTGACCAACTAACTAGATTGAGATGTGTTGTTGTAGTGCAAGAGGATGCTCCACGGGAAACTAGGTTTGTCTCAAAGTCTGTGTGTGTCTTTCAACCTATATGGTGCCCGGTTCAAGAGTTCATGCAGACCAGATCGTGTAAAACAGGACCGTGTAAACAGGACCGTGTAAAATGGATCGTGTAAATAAAATGGACCATGTAAATAAACAGGATCGTGTAAAATGTCGTTTTCGTGTGCAACTGTAGTTGTGGTTGTGCTGAATGACCTTTCTTTATATACACTACATAACAAACTTGCTTGTTTAGAGTCGAGTGCATCTTCGGATCGATTGTAAATGTTTGCATATACGAGGCCTTAAGTTTTATAAGATATTCCTCAGTGTGCCACGAGGAATTGTGTGTTCAGCGAAAATTTATATATCATTATATACAACTCTTAAAGCCTCGTCTACAACTTTATGCAGGTTGACCTTGAGCAGAAAACGAGGAGCGGCAGCAGCCCCCAGAAAAGAGCAAGCACCCTCCAAGCTCCCGAAGCTCTCTTCGACAGGAACAGCAAGGTCACTGTGTGGCATTGAAAACCATTGCAAGGAGTGCCTTATCAGTACACTGTGCTGCTCTTTCATCGCAGAAGACGAAGTTGACCACTCCAGAGGAACTTCACGCTGTGTATTGTGAGTGCTTCAGTGGTTTTGTTTTTGTCCAGCCAGCAGTTAGGAAATCATGTGTCAGATTCAGCCAGGATGGCTAGAGGGAGTCGGGCAGGCATGTTTGGACATTTGTCTGGCCAAGTAGTGCCAATTTTCGCACTGGTCCTGTTGGAGTTACTGCCACAATCACAGAAGCTACGTCACCTCTCTAAATGTACAGATGTGTCGGGGAAGATTAGCTGCATTAGGTTTTTCTATAACTGATAGCTGCCAACATTCTTCATTATACAGGAGTTTTGTTCCTCACTTATGGGTGTAAAGCCCTCTACAGAAAAAATGCAACACGTCTACTTCCAGCAGACTCCAAGGCCCTACTTGTAGGTTTTTTCGGCTTGTATCATAAGCACCTCATTTGGGGTACATGAACGTTTTATAAACATGTACAGCGAAAATTTTGGGTGGCTGGTCGTTTTGTCGTTATCTTGTTCCTCGCAGTATTCTTAAGCATGTTGTGCATTACGTTGTCAATCTGGTTCATGTGCATAGAAGACATTACGAAGTTTCAGGCTACAGTATAAAAAGCCTGGAAGCAAGCTATCAATAATTTTTTAACAGAGTTGCTTAATCTGACACATGATACATCACTAAACTTTCGTGCGTATTCATCAATGTAAGCTCGTCTTAGTGTTATCCAAAATGAAGATGTGAGTCGACAGATGGAAACAACTAGTGGGGTAATCAGGGTGAACAGTAGAAGTGCTTCAGACAGGCTGGCCGATGTTGCGATAGGAGGACCTATTTTTTAGAAGTCACCTTGTCATCCTTGGCGTGTTTGTTTAAATGGGGTCAGTAATGACATCATCTTTTGGTATAGGCGTGTGTGCCTGTTGGAAATGTTGGTCTCTGAAAAAAAAACCTATAACGCAGAAGAGTGCAGCCGTTGCTTATTTTCAAGTTAGGTTGCGCTGATACAAAGTGTTCTCCTGTCGGAGGTAGGGGGTAAGGGAAGCAAGAAAAAGATAAATGATAGAAAAGAAGGAAAAAAGAAAGAAAAGGGGAATGCAAAGTAAAGTAGTGCTACACTGCTCCTACTTTGCATCCCCCCTTTTTTCTTTTTTTCCCTTGTTTTCTTTTTTCACCTTTTTTGTTACGTTTGCATTGTCCCATCTAGTGCATGAATCAATGACACATGGCTTTGCTATAGCAAAGATGCCTATGTGGTGTTGGATTGAACAGTGCATTGTACTTCATTTAGTTAATTACAGACTGATCAGTCTTGCAATAAGTGCTTCCTGTCTATCACCACACATGTTCAAATTGAAAAGTTTGTGCTTGGCTCTTAGTATGCTGGTATATAGCTTCTGTCTTGGACTACTCAAAATGAATGTTATTTTGCTGCTGTTTATGGTAATGAATTTATCCAACATGAAAATATCTTGCCTTGTGAACTTTGTCGGACCTGCCTTTCTTTTTCTTTCCTATGCAGGCATTGTATGTGAGGGAGGCAGTAACAGAGAGGTGATAGCTTGAGCTTCGGAAGAATAAATGCTGGCAGTGAGGCAATTACGCATCAAACATCCCAGCCATTTTGCCAACCGTCCTAAATGTGTTTTGAAAAAAAAATATTGTGCTCGTTTACTGTATTTTTCTGAAAACAGCAAAATGCTAAAGTGTATCGCAGAGAACAAAATATTAGGCCACGTTGGTGCCTTCTGGACTTCCCAGGATGTCGTCTGGAAGTTGTTTGTAAAAAGTAAAAGTGTTTCAAAAATACTGCCTCTTCTACACCAAATTCGGTCTAGGTATTAAGTAAAGGTGATTGTGTGTAATGCATGAAGCTCAGTAATATTAGTGCAATTTTTTCGCCACATCAAAAGCAAGGAAGCAGTTCTCTTCATATGGCAAGTTATATGATTACACTTTGTCTTAAAGTAGAAATGAATTTTTGAAGTTTTCTTATGATGGCTGTTTTCTGCATTTGATGTACGACAGCTTCCGTTCCGAAGTTTCCCATGGCCCTCAATAGGAGACTTCAAAAATCATTTTCCTCATTTAAACAAAAAGTTGTAATGATAACACTTGCCATGTAACAAGAACTGTTTATTTGCTTTCAACTTACACTATAAAAGTAATTTTCAATTAGACAAACACACAGCTCAAATTGCATCTCAATGTGGACAAAAACGATTATATAGTGATATTTGTAATCTGGACCTAACATTATTTTTTTTCGTAAAATATAACTTCTGTGCAGTGAGTATTTGTGGCTCAAATATTCATACAAAATGCAGTATTGCCATACAAGAAATGCAAACGATAAACAGTTTGGCTGAATTCTTCAAAGCCTATGTAGCAGAAAAATTGCACTAATGTTTCTTGGCTTCAAATACTTTAAGAAGCATCTTTACTTAATATGTAGATCAAATTTGATATGGCAAGAAACAGTGGTACTTTGAAATTTTTCTCATAAATAACACCCGCACGACATTCTGCGAAATTCTGAAGGTAGCCACGTGACCACTACTTTTTTCTCTTCAAAACATTTCTGCAAATAACTATTTTCAGAAGAGTAAATTACCATCATTTTTTAAACTATACATCTGTGATGGTCGCCAGGCAGTATGGTTTGTATGTTTGGTGTAGAATAGTCCAGTGCGAAAAACAACAAATGGCTGAGCATCCTTTGACGCTCGGGCAATTTCGAAAGCATTTGTTTGTTAGCAGCAATTCAGTTAAGCCCTTGTCTTTATGCTTAGGCCCAGAAACAAAACACAAGTAACCAAAGTAGTCCTAAGAGTCATGTAGTCTCGCTGTTCCAAGGCTTGTGGAGCCTAATTTAGTGCAAGCTTCACCATTTTTTGAAAATTCAGATTCAACCAACAGGTTTTGGAGGCACAGTGCATTTTCAGCTAACTTGTTTCACACCAGTTACTTAGATAAAAAGCGGAAAGTAGAGGTTAAAATACCATTTTAAAGGCATTGTAGGTAATAACAAAAATGACTACTTTCTTTTTTTATGTGGTGCTTTGCCTGAACGCTGTGCTTTTTGTGGTATAGTTCATTGTCTAGTGAACATAGGCCTTAAAAACTAACATTAGCCATGTTGAGGTCGATTTCTTGGTTATAGTCATAGTAGCCATATTAAAAATTATGACTTCAAACTTGATTGTTCTTTTGAAGATTTTTTCCTTGCATAATGATATTTGAGAGTCTTAGTCAATTTTGTTATAAGAAAACGTGATGTCATAATAGGGTCACTTTTTGTAGAGTCGTTCAGTTCTACCTTATCTTTTACATTCCTAATAGAGCAGGTATTTTCAATATCAGTATTTAAAATGGAATGAGCATGCTGTATGTAGTAAGGTGTAAGCACTTACAGATAGCACATGCACCCAACTTTTCTGTTGGCAGTTTATTTCTGTTATTCTTGATTTATATGTGGGGTTTCACGTCCGAAAACCACTATATGATTATGAGAGACGCCGTAGTGGAGGGCACTGGAAGCTTCGACCACTTGGGGTTCTTTAACAAACACCCAAATCTGAGCACACGTGCCTACAGCATTTCTGCCTCCATCGAAAATTGAGCCGGGGTTTGATACCGCGACATGCGGGTCTGCAGCCGAATTTCTGTTACTCTTGCTCCACTATATGTGTGCAGTTCGCTCCCCTATATGTGTGCAGTTCGGTTATAGTTATCTGGCTACCACAGATTTTTAGTGGCACCTGCCTGGTCCTGCTTGTTTTCATGGTGATTTTAACCTTCATAAGTTGCATAGGTTTAACTCTCAAAATTGTTTAAGATGCCAATTTTGTGCACAAACTGTATAGTGTAAAGGCAGCAGATGTACATGCAAACACTATTAAATGTACATTGAAAGCTTTCACTTGCAGTTCCTAAAGTTTTACTGTGCAGGAAGCATTTAAATCATAATATCATTAGGACATACTAAGCGATTATCTCTATCATTGAAAATCGTGACAACCTAGTTATTTTCACTGTGATAAGCATGCTGTTTTTTTATGTGGCAGAACTAATTTATACACTCATTCCTTCTATTATTCACATATGCATAACATGAAGGATTGTGTGCCTTACATTTTCAGTTTCATTATGTGTGTTATATTTCTTGTGCATGTAAACTATTGTGCTAACACGTGTCTCTGACATCATTTGTGCCAATTATTTTCATTTCCAGGTGCCTTTGAAGGACACATAAGTTCTATGGCAGTGACCTTGTAAATTTACAGTGGTGCCGAAGCCTCAAGCAGCATTTCGCCGATCTCCACAAGGCATTCATGAGATAAACACAGTGCCACACTTTCACAGTGCTATGATTATTATTTATGTTTAAACATTTCGTTCTAAAATTGCTGTTACATTGTGCCTCCATCCTGTGGCTTAGGTGGAGCTCGTGAAATTACGGTGCAGTCACCTCATTTGTGTACGATCAACACTGCAATGTCACTATTCACAGCTGGAGCATACAGACAAATAAAAAAATATATTGATTGTAGCAGGGCTGATGTGTATATTAATGCTTCTCTATTGATAATAATAACTTTATAAGTTCTTTAAGTCTTGCATAGAACACTGCATTAATGTGTTGCAATGTAACCACCATTAATGATCGCTAGCATGTTAATTTAGTAGTTTTGTAATGTATTTTATTTAAAAGGTAATTTTGCTTCCGCATCACGACAATTAGAAAGATGCCGATGATTCAATCCCTCATCATGAACATTTAAGAAATATTGTGATTTGTACACAGTATTGCATGTACTCAAGACGTGGACGTCTATTCAATTTACACAATATATTGCTTTGCACTAGATTCAGACGTAACATGCACACATTTCAGTAATTTCCGCATGATACGTCTTTCTATAAGATGCGGAGGCCGCATCATACGTCTTATGCGGAGTCCGTATCATACGTCTTATGCGGAGTCCGCATCATACGTCTTCCATATTCCAATAATTCCGTACTCGAGGTCTCCGCATCTTACGGAATGTTTCAGTAAGGATGCGTAATGTTTACAAAAGTGGATAGCCAGCACTGCCACCACAATTGAAGTTTCACAACAATCAGCATCGATTTGAAAAGTCGATCCGAGGTCTAGCGTGGCTCTCTAGTAAAATGCTGGATTGCCACGCAGAATGCTTAAGTTTGATTCCTGCTGGGACCCTAACATTTATTTTTTTGCATTCATCGGGTCAACTCTGCCAATTGGAGTTTTTTCATAACGCTCACGCGTTATAATTGCTTACGTGTGTTCTCATTGTTCGTGGGTAGATACTAGAGCGTCAGTCATCAGTCGCACATACCCGCACACCAGTGGCATGTACCCACCCATGAATAAATGCCACTGTCTGCAGGCAAATGTTTGACGACGTACAACACGAGATTGTCACGAAGGCGAGAGAGGCTAGGAGAGAAATATCAGAAGCACAATGGAAAGCTCCAGCATTCCCAAACAGGGTACTGTAGTCTGCAATATTCAAAATTGAAAAAGTTATGTGCAAAACAAAGAATACACAAAAAGCGAAGCTAAACGAACAGTATTACCAACGGCAATGCAAATTCATTTTCTTTGAAAGCAACCAATCAATCGAATCAATTGAAATAGACTGGGTAGCAGGAAAACCACCGAAATCCCCACAAAGTACAATGTTTAATTTCTAAATGTAAGATAAAGTGACTGAGCTAAGATAAAGTAACTTTTCTAATGCTTGAGGTGATTATTCCCACTATATAGATTGCTTATTACGAGATGATCACCTCACTGAAGACTAATTCAAATAATCAATAAAAAGAGCAACGCTCAGAACAAAAAATTCTAAAAATCGAAATACAAGTCAAGATATTTCAGCGTTAGCATTACATTACATATAAGGAAGAGATAGACGAACTTCAATTGAACATAGTAGTCTTTACAGTGATATTCACCGCAGTAATGCAGTACAACAGCGAAAGCCCTGCCGCTCAAATATCTATCTATCTACCTATCTATCTATCTATCTATCTATCTATCTATCTGTCTATCTATAGAGGAAAAAATAGAAAGAAGGAGAGAGCGCCTCCTGTGCTAAACAAAATGAAGATGAACGATGCACAGGACCTCGAGCTTCTGAAGCAAGCTGACGAACGGCAACGGAAGCCTCGAATATCGCTATGCCGAGTGAGTCCGTGCATACAAATTGACCTGCTCGCCTGCTTACAAAGCCCCTCGGATCAAGAAAACGGGCCGTGGCGCCTGTGCCGGACAACCGTGGCACATTCGAGGTTCGGCCGCGCAGGTTGTGTAAGACTTCTCTCGCAAACCTCGACTATCCCGTTTCATTGCATGTCTTTAGCTTCAATCTTCGTAGTGTTGCACTTGGTTTCCGAATCTTCCCCCACGTGGTTTACGGCTTTGTAAGTAAGCTTCACTGCGGATCTTTGTTGCTGGTTGGCTCTGCCAAACTTGCCTCTACTATCGTTCGTCTGAACCGCTTCAACTGTTTCTTGCCTGGGGATGAGCACCTTGTGTTCTTAAGGCAGCGCGGAGTGAGCTACATTGTGCCAACAGTTCACCGTAATGCAGAGAGCCGAGGAGTGATTGTAGTATATTGCTAGCAAATGTTGGACATTCAGTACTTACGAATTGAAAGAGTGCAATGTAGGGCTAAGCGGCACATACATTTCTGTTGCCACAGTAATCACTTCGGCTAGTATAGCCGTTATGTCAACTCAAATGTGTACTTGGGAACTGGAAGACGTAGATGTGAGCCAACATCATCTACAGAAAGCCGATCCGTCACAAAATGTCATGGATTTCCATAAGTTACATTTGCAGTATTTTCACTATTTATTATGCCTTGATATATTACATACTTTCTTTGTAGAAAGCATATCAAGAGCTTTTGCAATTCTATATATGTGTTGGCTGCAAAAGGCAGCATATCTTGAAAGGGCGTAAACCAACTTCAGTCATACTCTGAATGTCTTCTGCTCTACATGTGTGAAGTGGTAGCCTTTTATGTTATTGCAGTGTTGCAGCCATGATTTAATATTATATTAGTTACAGCATAACTGACCTGTCTTCTTCACGTGTAAAGCATTACAGCACTTGCCGCTCTGCGACAAAAAAAATTGAGCGAGACCTGTTTAGACTCTGTTGTTTTGCATCCTTCAAATGCTCCACAGCTTACTCAAACTGCTTGTTAATAGATTAGTTTCAGCATCAACGGCGGGAGTGTCTCGCGCAATCTCTCTGTGGACATTCAGCAATTGTTTCCACCTTAGCAGCCTGCCTGCTGAAAAGGTGAAAAAATAAGAGCATTGTGGACAAAGCTTGCTTCGTAAAGCAATCCAAGCCGAATGCGACCAGGGCTTGAAGGTGACCTGCACCCGAGAATAGGCGGTAGAGGGAGCCGGGTACCCCAGTTCCCCCCCCCCTCTATACTTGGGCGGTAAGCGTGGTCGGTAATCGGTATTAGTAAGCGTGGATAATTATCACGGATACCATAAAGATTTTAAAGAAATTGAAACCCACGCTTAGAGGCGTGAGATTGTTTAGAATTTAGGCGCGATTGGTAAGCGGGGAGAAATGTCAAGCATATCTTAGGCGTCTAAGAAAACTTAAAATACACACTTAAGTAAGCATGAGATTTTTGAAGTGTAGGGTAGATAAATAAATAAATAACTACGCAAGCAAATTAATAAAATAAATAATTGCACCATAAAGCTAAACGAAATCATGTGAACATGCGAGGCAGCGTGTAATAACGCTTACACTGGTGGCAGCTTTGACACTGGCTACCATCGCGGCATCACGCGGAAAAGAAGCCTCAAGAGGGGCAAAGCATGCAGTGGTGGACTGCTGTTTCCTACTGGAACATGCCAATCACTGCTAGTGGGCAATGAAAGACAGAATACTTTGGTTGGATACAGAGACCTGCACTGCACTTTTAGTTAACGCGCGCGCTGTGAAGTTTTATTGTTTAACGACGTACTGAAGAAATCTTCTACTGGCACGACCTTGAAGCTCAGGGTCTGGTAATGAGGGGCGGCCATGAATGGTTGCACAGCACGGCAGTCAGTAGTTTCAATCATGAAACTCGCTGTTGAAATGTTATTCAAGTCTGTGACAATAAGTTTTTCTAAACAGCAGACACTGCTTTCTTCGGCGTTAAGAGGCGAGACAGGGAGAAGCGTAGAAGAAGAGGGAGAGAAAAATGGGTGTGCATGTGCAATGGAGCTCTCATCGCCATTGGTAGGAACGCCCAGAGGGAGAGAGAAGAGGAAGCAAGCGCCGGTTAGAAGACGCTTTTAAAGATTGCTCAGCGCAAAAATTAGGCGAACGAACACAAGCGACGAAGACCAGCGCTGTCTCTTCTCTTGTGTTCCAACTGGAATACTAACTAGCTCATTTCTACAGTTTAGCCGACGCTCCATAGTATTGGAGAGGAAAGAAGGAGGAGCGGACGCTATGCAAAGTAAGGGTGGTCATGCCACGCACCTGATTGAGGTCAACCTTTAGCTGCTTCGCATCTAACAAATAGATAAATACATAATTGTGGCATTAGTGCAGCTTCAACTATAGTGAAAGTGAACGCTCGTAAGACGAAACATGTATGCTACTGCCTTTCGCTCATTGGTGTGAACTGACTTCTAATCCGTATCTTCCTAGAGGCATGACGTGCTTAGAAATGTGGCAGGAAAAAAATATGTGTGGACCCTTCTGCCAAGTGGGAAGTTTTGGAACGCTCGTACAATATGAAATCCTAACTGCCTGTTTCTTTATTCCTTTAGCTATAACTTTTTTCGAATGTTTACAGCGTCTAGTTAAAGTTCTAGTCCCAGGCAAGAAATTTGGCATTATGCATCGCAGAACGTGGCCAGTTTTGTGAGTGAAAAAATAGGCATCGAGCTTGGCGAAACACTTGGCATTCTTTCCCGGCACTTGGTCGGAAAGTCCCTTACATCTTCCATGATGCCCCATCTTTCGGCCATGGAAAGTGCCTCAAGCTTATATAAACAAGAATCGCGTATCGAGGCCATACTGCACGTTCAAATGCTATTAGAAACAGACGAATCCTTTGCTATTGCTCTTTCGCGTACTTCCTTCCTTGGCGTCCAAATACCAGCAAAACAAATTTACTGCCCGACGTACGCGTAGAAACGCTTTTTTCGTATTATCCCCGTGGACCCGACGAGACACAGAATACCAATTATGAAAGAGTCTGCTTGTACATGTACTTGTTGTCATACAATATTACGGCGTACACCAAAAGCGAACAAGTGCGATGGCCAAGGGCTTTTGCGCTCTGTCTTCTTATTTATTGGTACTGCTTAAGGGTAACGTTCATGGTAAGGGTACTTTCCATGTGCTTCGACTTTGTTTCCGGGAAAGATGGATTTCGCTCAATATGCCCACCCACGAACGGCCCGTCTCTGCTTTTGGCAGTAAGCTGACGAAGTCATGGAGCATCTCTAGTGACATGGAGAGCATATAAATATAAATTTTTTACACATGCCTGAACGAAGCGCTTTATCTTGACACAAAGAACTCGAAGAAGCGTTAGGGACTAAAACGTAGTCGATGAGAACGCAGGAGACGTTCCTTCAATCCATCTCTATAAGAACCAAGTAGAGACAAAAGTAGATATCAAAAAGGCGGCCCAATGTGTCATTACTGTAGGTGGTTGGCACTGGCTGATGCGTCCAACAGCATGTGCTATTTTCTATATGAAGGACAGAGTTCGCGCGATCATATTGCGGTTCAAAACATAATAATAACAACATAAAATATGCAGTTACCAGGACAGGAATCGAACACGTACACTCCCTGGATTCGACGGGTTTTGTGCCTGAGACGAGAACCCTCTTTGTATGAGCCGAGTGACTGCTTCTGTCGCGGTTCGCATAACAAGTACATGATGATCGCATTGAGCTTCCTCATGCGTCTTAATCTGGATGAGTCAGTTTTAGTACCATTGCCGCTGGCTTCTTGGAATCGTTTTTTCGGAGCTGTTGAGGGGCGCCACAGTTTATCTTAAGGATCGACATCGCTTCTTAGTAACGTCGAACCTGGATGGGATATATAATTTACTGGTGTACAAGCCAACATTTCTTTCAGCATTTATTCATTACTGGATAATTTATTTATTTATTATTTAATACGTACCTGCTTTGCCATAAGTCAATACAGCAGGGAAGGTAAAGTACACATGGTCAAACACATAAAAAAACATTCATAAAGCATGTGAAAATCATCAATGGAATCAATAGAGAATATTTCTGGTGGCAGAGTGTTCCATTCTCTTACAATTCTGACAAAGAAAGAGTAGCGAAAAGCGTCACCCCCAAAAGGTATCTCGCGTATTTTAAAGTACTGATCGCGTCCTTGAGAAACATAGCATAGAGTGGTTGAAAATACAATTGACGGATGATCCCCGTTCTCGAATGATAAATGCTGTGAAAGGATTTTATTCTGAGGTTTCGACGACAGTCTTCAAGAAGATCCCAATTTAATGTTATTCTGCTCTATGTCACACTTAGCATTCGGTCGTACTTTCCAAGAACAAATAGAATATCTCTATTCTGCACTTTTTTAAGTTTATCTGTAAGTCCCTTAGTATATGATTCCCAGCAGACGCGCGCTTACTCCAGTGTACTGCGGACGTGTGTAAAGTAGAGCTGCTTTCTAAGTTTTTGGGGTAAACTACTGAAGTCACGTTTCAGAAAACTTAATGTCCCTACCGCCTTGTTCCTAACATAAGTGACATGTTTATTTAATCTCAAATCAGTAGCGAAAAATACACTTACATATTCATATTCCGTGACATGTGAAAAACTAAGGTTATTAATTGTGTAACGATTTCCGCAGTGGGAAAGTTTCCTGGTAAAGGTGACGTGGACGCTTTTTTTTCACAATGAACAATTTTCATTTTTCACAAGATGCGGCAATAAATCTAAATCGTTTTGCAGTACTTCTTTGTCAAGGTCGCTATTGATGGCTTTATATAAATAATCATCTGCAAACAGTCTAAATGATGATTTATTATCAAAAATGATGTCATTTATAAACAACAAAAGTAAAAGTGGACCGAAGAATGATCCCTGTAGTACACCAGAGGTCACAGCAACATATGTAGAGGAACAACCGTTCAGAGCCAAATACAGCTATGCGAAGAGCCATAGACAGCTTGAGCGAAGATACTCAGCTATCCAAGCAATAACCCTATCATCCAATTTGTAATATCAAAGTTTAGCGATCAAGAGACTATACGTAACGACGTCAAAAGGTTTTCTGAAATCCAAAAATATACAGTCAACACTTTGCTGCTTGTCGACAGCTGAGGCAAGGTCATGAGTAAATTCTACCAATTGCGTCATACAAGAAAAGCCCTGCCGGAACCCATGCTGACTAGGATGAATAACGTTATTCGCAACAAGGTGAGACATGATGCTGCTATAAATCACACATTCTATAACTTTGCATACCATACAACTTAATGACACTGGCCTATAATTCTCAACTCTTTCCCTCTGTCCACTTTTAGGATCGGTACCACGCGGGCCAACTTCCAGTCCCCAAGAACAATGCCGTCCTTAAAGTAATTTCGAAATAAACGCAAAAATATAAACACAAAGTGCCCAAACAGTTATTAAGAAATGATGCCAGAATATCATCCGGACCACTCTCTTTCGTGCGTTTCAAGCTTTGCAATAATCTTTCGACTCCCGTCGCACTGAACAGAACCCCAGACATTTTGTCGACTTGGACAGAAAAATCATTAATTGTAACTGCACTAGCACCTGAAAAATCAGACTGAAATACTGATGAAAAGTTGTTAACAAAAAATTCGACCTTACTCGGATCACCATTAATAATTCGGTCGAACCAGTGCAATGGTGGAACAGAAGTGTCCTCCTTACCGTTACTTTAAACGTATTTCCGAAATTCCTTCGGATCGTCTACCAGCCTTTGCCCTAAGTGAGCGAAGTATGTTTGTTTGGCTGATCCAGCGAACTGTCTAAAACTACGTTGTTTTAACTCTACTAACTATATGTAGTGACTATCCATTTCTGAGTCTTGCTAAGCCGATAGATTATTCTGATTTTTCCTAATAATGAACTGAGCTGCCTGTTGAACCACGGTTTATCTTTTGAACTTTTGGACGAGAGTGTTTGGACGAGAACAAATTTAGCATGCAGTTAAAAAAAACTTCTCTTTAAGTACTCCCCATAACTCTTCCCCGTTTAACTCATCTGCCAATGTGTCAAAAGTAGAAAAGCAAGATTCAAGAGCTAGATTTAGTGCAGCGTAGTTAGCCCTGTTATATGCATACACTGTTCAAGGGGCTTTTTTGATACACACACATTTCGAAATGTAGCTTCCGCTACAATAACCTTATGATTAGTTAGGCCGGGCAAAGTACATATATCTAAAATATTGTTCGGCGCATCACAAAGCAACAAATCAAGCACGTTACCAGTATCATCATTACGGGAACGATCTCTTACCAACTGAGGGAGACTGTTTTCGTGCATACATTCAAAGAAGGCTTTGTATAAACCACCTGTTGTACCACATGCGAGACAATTACCCGACCCCCAGTCCAAAACGGGAAGGTTAAAATCTCCTCCCATTATAATGTGATCACACTGAACCGTCTCAAGAAAAGTAGTCAATTGAGCAAACTGCTGACAAGAGGCACCAGGTGGTCGGTAATAATAACCAATCAGAAAACATTGACCATTATCAGCCCGCAACTCGCAAAATACAGATTCACATTCCAAAGCCCAATCAACTCGAACACAAGGCAAGTCTGATCGTACAAGAATAAATACACCACCACCCCTAGATTCACGGTCCCGTGTAAAACAGTGATACCCAACGGGGAACAATTCTCTATCAAGGATAGTGGCATCGAACCTTGTTCAGTGCCTAATACAACTGCAGGCTGAAGGGAACTTGACAGCAAGTGAAAGTCGTCATCCTTATTTTTAAGGCTTCTGCAATTGACGATGAGTCGTCTTAGTTGATGCGTCACAGAAGTCAGCAACGGTGGTCACATTTGAATTACGTCACCTGTAGTGCTGTCAATTCGATATTTTTTATCACCCAGATGATATCATCATCATCATCATCATCATTATCATCATCATCAGCCTGACTACGTCCACTGCAGGACAAAGGCCTCTCTATGTTCCGCCAGTTAACCCAGTTCTGAGCTTGCTGCTGGCAATTTATACCCGCAAACTTCTTAATCTCATCTGCCCACCTAACCTTCTGTCTCCCCCTAACCCGCTTCCCTTCTCTGGGAATCCAGTATGTTACCCTTAATGACCAGCGGTTATCCTTTCTACGTGCTACATGCCCGGCCCATGTCCATTTTTTCTTCTTTATTTCAACTATGATATCCTTAACCCCCGTTTGTCCCCTAATACACTCTGTTCTCTTCTTATCTCTTAAGGTTACACGTATCATTTTTCTTTCCATTGCTCGCTGCGTCGTCCTCAATTTAAGCTGAACCCTGTTTGTAAGTCTCCAGGTTTCTGCTCCATAGCTAAGTACCAGCAAGATACAGCTGTTATATACCCTCCTCTAGAGGAATAGTGGCAATCTACCTGTCATAATTTGAGAGTGCTTGCCGAATGTGCTCCACCCCATTCTTATTCTTCTAGTTACTTCAATCTCATGGTTCGGCTCCGCGGTTATTATTTGCCCTAAGTAGACATAGTCTTTTACAACTTGAAGTGCACTATTACCTATCTCGAAGTGCTGCTCTTTTCTGAGGTTGTTGTACATTACTTTCGTATTCTGCAGATTAAGTTTGAGACCCACCCTTCTGCTCTCCTTGTCTAACTCCGTAATCATGAGCTGCGATTCGTCCCCTGAGTTACTCAGCAATGCAATGTGATCGGTGAAGCGCAGGTTACTAAGGTACTCTCCATTAACTCTTATTCCTAACTGTACCCATTCCAGGCTTCTGAAAACCTCCTGTAAGCACGCGGTAAATAGAATTAGGGAGATTGTGTCCCCTGCCTTACACGCTTCTTGATTGGTATTCTGTCGCTTTCTTTATGAAGCACTATGGTAGCAGTTGATTCCCTGTAGACTTCTTCCAGAATGTTTATATATACTTCATCTAAGCCCTGATTCCGCAGTGACTGCATGACGGCTGCTGTTTCTTCTGAATAAAACACCTTCTCGTAATATATGAAGGCCATGTATAGTGGTTGGTTATATTCTGAACATTTCTCTATTACCTGATTGACAGTATGAATGTGGTGAATTGTTGAGTAGCCTGTTCGAAATCCTGCTTGTTCCTTTAGTTGATTGAATTCTAATGTTTTCTTTACTCTGTTAGCAATTACCTTCGTAAATAGCTTGTATACTACAGACAGCAAGCTGATTGGCCTGTGATTCTTCAAGTCCTTGTCATCTCCTTTCTTATGTATTATGATGATGTTAGCGTTCTTCCAAGACTCTGGTACTTTTCCTGTCAGGAGACACCACGTAAACAGGGTGGCTAGCTTTTCTAACACAATCTGTCCTCCATCTTTCAGCAGATCTGATGTTACCTGATCCTCACCAGCAGCTTTGCCACTTCGCATGCTCTCCAAAGCTTTTCTGACTTCTTCTATCATTACTGTTCGGGTGTCATCTGGGTTACTGCTAGTTCTTATAGTACTAAAGTCGTGGTTGACTCGGCTACTGTACAGATTTCTGTAAAACTCCTCCGCTATTTTAACTATTAACTATCCTATCTATATTGTTAGTTATTTTGTTTTTTTTTGTTGTCCCTTAGTGCATACATCCGATTTTTGCCTATCCCAAGTTTCCTCTTCACTGCTTTGACGCTTCCTCCGTTTTTCAGAGCGTGTTCGATTCTCTCGATGTTATACCTTCTTATATTGCATACCTTACGCCTATTAATCAACTTCGAAAATTCTGCCAGTTCTATTTTGTCTGTTGTACTTGAGACTTTCATGATTTTACGCTTCTTAATTAGATTCTTAGTTTCCAGGGAAAGCTTGCCGGTGTCCTGTCTAACTACCCTGCCTCCAACTTCCACTGCACAATCCTTAATGATATTTGTCAGATTATCATTCATTGTATCTACGCTAAGGTTGGTTTCTTCACTAAGAGCCGAGTACCTGTCCTGAAGCGACACTCTGAATTTATGTACTTTCCCTCGCAGTGCTAGCTCATTGATTGGCTTCTTGCGTATAAGTTTCTGTCGTTCCTTCTTCAAATCTAGGCGAATTCGAGACCGTACCAATGGTCACTGCATCGTACCTTGCCAACCACTTCCACATCCTGCACGATTCCTGGGTGAGCACTCATTATAAAGTCTATTTCTTTCTTTTTTTTGCCATTAGGGCTCCTCCATGTCCACTTGCGGTTTCCTCGTTTTCGGTAGAAGGTATTTCAAATCCGTAAATTATTGCGTTCTGCGTATTCTACTAGTAGTTCTCCTCTGGCGTTTCTATAGTACCGATGCCATATTCTCCTACTGCGTGGTCTCCAGCCTGCTTCTTCCCTACCTTTGCATTAAAATCGCCCACCACTATAGTATACCGTGTTTAGTACCACTACCAACACTATAGTAACCTTACTCATTGCCAATTCCACGTCTTCATAGAAACGTTGAACTGAACCGTCATCATGACTGGATGTAGGCGCGCAAGCCTGTACCACCTTAATCTTGTATCTTTTATTCAATTTAATTACTATACCTACCGCCTTTTCAATAATGCTATAGTATTCCTCTATGTTGCCAGCTATGTTTCTATGAATTAGGAGCCCCCCTTCCAGTTCTCTTCTGTCTGACAAGCCCTGATAGCAAAAAACGTGCCCATTCTGTAGCACCGTATAGGCCTCATGTGTCCTCCTAACCTCACTGAGCCCTTTTATATCCCATTCAACGCCCTCTAGCTCCTCGAAGAGTACAGCTAGACTTCCCTCACTAGACAAGCTTCTAGCGTTAAACGTTGCCAAGTTCAGGCTCCAATGGCGGCCTGTCTGGATACAGAGATTCTTAGCACCTTCCGCTGCATTGCAGATCTGACCGCCGCCGGGGTCAGTTGCTTCGCAGCTGCTAGGGACTGAGGGCCGTGAGTTATTTGACGTATGCATGTTGGAGGTAGTTGCCAGATACTGCACCAGGGTGGCCAATCCCTCTCTGGTGAGGGAGTGCGTAGGCCGCACACCAGGCCTCTTAATGCAGTTCCATCACCACGCGGATTTTTTTTTATCCGGTTGGGAACTGCGCGGCACCGGGATTTGAACCACGGACCTTTTGCATGTGAGGCGGATGTTCTAACCACTACGCCATCACCGCCTTGCGATGGCGTAGTGGTCTTCTTCACTGCGGGTATATATATATATATATATATATATATATATATATATATATATATATATATATATATAGTCCAGTAGATCCTTCGTGAGCGGTCACAACGTGGTTTATTTCGACGTTTCAGCCTAGAGTCTGGCCTTAATCAGAAATAAGGATACACTTTGTTGGTGCTCAGCTTTATACAATCTCAAATCAGAGGGCAAGGAAAGAAGGAAAAAAAGGAAAGAAAAAAAGAAAAGAAAAAAAGAAAGAAAAAAAGTGAAAAATAATATACGGTTGACGCCCCTCGGGTGCCCCCCTTCCACTTTTTCTTCCACTTCCCCCCTCATTTCTCTCCCCCCACTCCCCTTCACCTTTCTGATGTCAGCAGTCTGTGTATGTTTCCGTTCACTAGCGCATTCCTCCCGATCAGACGGCCCCTCCTGGCACTGGCGGTTCGGTGTGGGGCAAAAAAGAGCTTTTCAGGAAGTCCTAAGCCTTTAACTACTCGGGGTCTCGTAAACAATTCTTCGTAGAAGGACGGGGGCCGCGTATTGTGGCTGAGGCTGGTCAGCGGGCATTTTAGGAAGTTCTAAGCCTTTAACTACTCCGCGCCCTGTCAACATTTCGTCGGAAAAATAGGGGTGCCCCGTATTGCGGTAGGCTGTGCAAGCGCGTGCAATGCGAATTCCTTGCCCGCTTCTAAATTACGCGTGTAGTGGGGGCCTCCCGGCTGTGCACAGGGTTGCTGTTGGGCATGTCGTGCATGGCACAATTGATTGGGTAGTGAAATAAAACAGAAAACAGACGACAGCTGCACTTAGGAAGAGTAGTTACACTTGGAATTGTTTTGGGTTGTCCAGTGCCCTTCGCAGCTGCAGTGCCGTGAACTCAGTTACTATTTTCATTGTTGCCGTTATTGTTTTCTAATGCTTTAATTGCTGCAAGTGTACCAGGATTCTCATTTATTCCTCTATCGATGGTGTTAAATCGGTGGATAAGGTATGACTCTCGTTGTTCACGTTCTCGATTTGATTTAAATCCCGTCTCTAAGAGCGTTACTGATAGTTTGTCGAATGCATGGTCGGGAAGATTGAGATGTTTTGATAGAGGTAGACTTGGGGCTGATTTCGCATGGGCTCTGTGATTATTGAAGCGAATCCTAAATGGTGTTTCTGTTTGTCCGATGTACTGCATACCACACACGTTGCAATCGAGTAGGTACACCACATTAGAGGAATCGCATGTTAGGTTTCCTCGTATGTTAATCGAAAACTTGGATTGCGTGCTGGTTGCTTTGTCTGTTTCTCGCATCGCCTTACATACAAGACATCGTGGTTTTAAGCAAGGGCGGCATGAATTATTTGGGGGGTGATGTGTTAATTTGGGAGTGGAAAAGGGTGTCTTTGAGGTGACGTGGTCGTCGGTAAACGACGCCTGGAGCGGATGGGAATGCGCGTTTCAGACGTTCACTTTGTTCCAGAATGTTGTAATGTCGTTTAAGGTTTTTGTTTACATTGGGGAAGTTTTTGCTGTAAGTCAAGTAGAGGTTTGTTCGTTGTGGGTCTTCTCGTGGTGGTCGCTTCATAAGTAAGTCTTCACGCTTTAGTTTTCTCGCTTTTTGAACAGCGTCATTAATTACATGTGGGGGGTATTTTTGTTTCTCGAGCATAAGTTTTAGCCTCTGTGAGCTCGTGTCAAAGTCAGCGTCTCTAGAGCAGATTCGCTTAAACCGGTGAGCCTCGCTGTATGGAATACTGTTTTTACAGTGGCGGGAGTGATCGCTTTGGTAATGAAGTTATTGTTGTCGATCCGTTGGTTTGCGATATAGGGTTGTAGAGAGCTTCTCTTCTACTATCGTTATGGTAACATCAAGAAAATTTACGGTAACTTGCGAGTATGTGTGTGTGAAGTGTATGTTCGGATGTACAGCATTGTAAGTGTCTATAAAGCTGAGAAGTTCGTCCTCGCTGTGGGTCCAAATAAGAAAGATGTCGTCTATGTATCTTCTGTATAACATTGGTTTCAAGGAACTTTGTGCGAGAAATTCAGATTCTAGCTTTCCCATAAATATGTTGGCATAATTAGGTGCCATTTTCGTGCCCATAGCGGTCCCGCTGATTTGTCGAAAATAATATATATATATATATATATATATATCACCACTACGCCTGTATAAATAACCACCCAGATATAGGGTATCAAATCTTAAAACAGATTTCTCGCCTTCCTTACGATTACCTTTCCGTACGCCGAAAGCTTTTTTTTCTTTTTTCACGAACTGCAGTACGTGAAAAATCTTCAGATATGCTGTATGCAGTCCCCCTTAAGTTATACGCTTTCGTCCAGGCTTGCTGTCGCGTGTTAAAGGAAGACAATCTATTACTGGTCGTGTTTTATTTGCATTGTATGGCTCTATTCTCTGGGCACGCTCTATGTTCACAGAAGTGAGCCCAAGTTTCGTGTGGCAGGGATGAAGGATTAGCTCCTCAGCCCGAGCAATAGTCTCGCCTGCTACTGAGTCCTCTATCCCGTAGAAGAGCAAATTCTCCCGCCTTTGCCGATTTTCAAGGTCTTCTATTTTCCGGAGAACAAAGGACATCGCACCTTGCTCCTCTTTCTGATTTTCTTTTGTGTTATCTATTGCTATTCGTAATTTGTCTAGGTTCGGGATATTTTTTTTTCTAACGAAGCCAGGCGTGTTTTCAATTTAGTTATGTCAGCATTGGTTTGTTTTTGGTTTTCCTCAATTGGTGACAGTTTGGAAAAAATTGCAGCCTGTCCTTCGAGTAAGCGCTCCATCTGTGCATTTGAAGGCCCTGGGTTTCGCTCGACGTCGCCCCCGCACAATAACAAGATTAACAAATAAAATGCAGCACTCCGGAACATCAACAACTGCCGTCTGCGAATCATTCTGCGCGACATCTCACGATGCGAGCACTTCAATGGCAAAGAAAACTGGAGCGGAACCGGCGGCACAAAATGACACAAACCACAAATGTGGTGGGAAAAACCAACCTGCGCGAGCAGCTAGAACAAGATTAAGGGCACTGTCATGTCGCCGGTTCAATGCCCCGTCGAAGTTGTGCCGCTGCAGTCTACTTGGAGCCGTATGTCACCAGCCACGCTGGCACTGCCCAGTGTCCATGGTCAGCAGCTGAACAGCAATGAACTGATTAGGCGGAGGTATGCCATTATTATAAGCGCACAAGACAATATTATCCAAGTGATACCAAAACTGACAATTAATTAGTGTTACACGTGGGTGGGTTATCAATACCACAGGCATACATTTTATTGCGACGAGGTAGCCTACTGCGCCCTATATATAGGCATATTGCTAACATTTTCTGGTATTTGCCATATATACTTGTTCCTACCTATGCCAAACCTTCCAAACTAAAACGAAATAATTGAGAGAAATAAACTGCCGGACGTGTCTTAGAAAAACCCACAAACAAACGGAAAGCAATAAAAAAGAAAAACCTACGCACCTCTACCAGAAAAATAATTAGTATGCTCTCATGGGCCTGTACTGAAACTCATACGTACAACTCACACATGCGCATGGCCCACTCACGTTCTACTTCATGCGTGGTCATACTCATCTCTATGCAGCGCCCGCGTTCATACCCACGTGACTTCACACACACACACACGGACCTACTCATTTATGGCCACTTGACCTTATTCACGTAAGCTCGAGGTACACGCTTTGCTACACACTCAAGTCTACCTCTATTCAGCGATAAACACACCTGTCAGTATTCCCATACATTTACATGGACGTTTACAACAACGCGGACCTGCCCATGGCTGCACACTGCTTGTGGCAGCATATTTGTGGGCATGTGCGCCACAAACGGTGCGCCACCAACAGCGCACTGCTTGTGGCGCCCTGTTTGTGGCACCAGATACATTTATCCGCATTAAACAAGACTTCGCACCTGCAAAGAGTTTCAAGGACTGAGCAGCCAGTTCTGAGCACGTCATTTTTTTATTCATGTAGCTATTTCTTATTTGCGCGATAGTGGTTACGGACACCAGCAGCGGCGGACAACACGGCGACAAAAATGACCCTAATAGGGTTTGATGAAATATTTCGCTGTAAAAGACACCTATGACAGTCTAGGCGCGCACATGGTTTTTTTTTCTGAGGGTTGGGGGCGAAGGTTCGTCGAAACGTCTGTCCCCCTGCTGTTATATCAACGTACGGGCTGACTTTGCACTACCCTCGTAAATGACTATGGGGATGGGTGCCCCCCTCCCTCATCCACCCTTGAGGGCACTTCTATTTTGACAAGTTGTTTACGCTAGAGCTGTGTATGTCTGGGCGTTCTTTACTAGAGCCCTTTGTGATTCAGCGGCACACGGCGTGTGTCCGGCTGCTTGTCGTTCTCCTTGTGATATCTTATCTTGTTTCAATCACATTAGTTATTTCTCCATTGTGGCGGAACTATCACATTGATATGTATATATGTATATCTATGCTCGTTACAAAAGTTATTTACTCACCCTGTTGCCTGGGTAGTAAACCAGTAAGTTGTACCAGAATAGCCTCCTTTCATTTTCGTTTGCATCCCATTCACCCTCTCTTGCCGGAACAAGACGTATACTGTATTTAGCTTTTGATGGAAGTTAACTGTTTCCACCTATTTCTGAACAGGCAAGAAAAGGAAAAAGTCGCAAAAAACGCCGGTAGACCAGGAGTGTCTGCAATTGTGGCTTACGAAGCATCTTTAGATGCCGACTATATATCTTCTGGTAAACCGGTGTTAAGTAGGTACCGTTGTGTACGCCCGAACACGGGACACGCCAACCACCTTTGAATCTGAGCCATTTCTATTCCATTTCCTCCAACCATGAGCAAACTTCATAACCATATGTAGTACGGTTCCTTGGTTTGCCACGTACACCTGACAAGAGGCTGTTGTCGAACGCTCCGACTTGCGCTTATCGCGGATAACCATCCTCTGTTTTACTCGGTTGATTGATTGATATGTGGGGTTTAACGTCCCAAAACCACTATATGATTATGAGAGACGCGGTAGTGGAGGGCTCCGGAAATTTAGACCACCCGGGGTTCTTTAACGTCTGTTTTAGTCGAATCGATGATGCTGGGAGAGACGGCGCTTCGGCGAAGGAACGGTGGTCAAATCGCGAGTGCATTGACGCCCCGAGGGCATTGAATGAGCAGAGCGCTGACTATTCTCGGTCCTATGCGTATGCGTAGGCTCCGTTTCCTATGCCACTGTTGCTACCACTTTTCTTGACCCACTTTTCTTTCCTCCTCTCTCCTATTGCTCAGCTCCTCCTTTTCGGAGTCCCGACTCCCGTCGACCGTAATTCCGCCACCGCGACACCACCGTTGAATCCACACGCACACGCGTTCTACCTCACCGCGTAGACCACACGCGCGCATTCTTTTTATTCTCCCATCACAGCCACACACTTCGCGCGCTTTACCGTGCACTCGCTAAACCTCGCGAAGGGAAGGAGCAGCGCCATTTGAGACAAATTCTCCTCTGTGGAACAAGCGCACAAAGTTTCGAAAACGAGCGGGGCCTTCGTCCTGCCCCATTGGCCGGCAGACGCATCTCGCGGCGCCCCGCCCCTGTGCAGTTCACGCCCCCCGACGGCAATGAGGCGAACGTGTAAGTACACAGCAGGGTGCACTCGTGGTAGCGCGTCGGTTTGCTGTTCTGCGGGTAGCATTTATTTTGAACGAAATATGGTTTGTTCTAACTCGTCGTATGCTTCGAGAGTAAAAGCGAAAAACAGAATTGAGCAGCGGTGAGGAACGGCGCAGTGTACGACGACGCGTGTTAACAACGCGAGGCCTGGGCTTCGAAAGTGTTCGGTGGTGTTGTGCTCGTCGCGCTCTCTGACTCTCGCATCGTTGTTTAGGTGCTATTCCCGCTGCTGAAAACATTGAAGTGGCGTGCGTGTGGTATCGTCAACTTTGAAAGCTCATCGGCAGACGGGGCCTGTGATTCAAGAAGGACCAAAGTCGTCGCTCGGCTGCACGCGTCATCTGCTCGCCTTGTTTGGAGTTGGTAATATTGACGAATGAGAAATCGAGTAAAAATGCGTTTTGTTCAGTGATTCATCAATTGGACTATTGAAGTCTGCCTTTCAAATAACTGACTTTGTTCTGCTGTAATTGAGGCATAAGTTTGAGATATACTGTACGCTGCGGCATATTGGGGGTTTACATTAGTGGCGAGCGTGGCGACCCCCCTCCCAGATCACCTTGACGGGGAAGGGGGGAGGGGATGAGGCACTAAGCGTTGACGGTAACAACTTTATTCATTATACGACAGAGTCATGGCCTTGGCCTAGGCCTACCCCGAGAAGCACTGGAGGCCCTGTCTCCTCGCTGCCTCGCGGGCTTGCTGGATGGTCCCCAGTTGATCCTGGAAGTTGGAGCTGCGCAGCCGTCCACCGCGCCGCAGGCTGATCTGGGCAGACTGCATTTTCTTCTGCTAAAACAGCACGTTCCCCGAGATGATGCCTAGGTGATGCGTGAGTCCAGCGGCACAGTTTGCAAGTATCATATAAATAGACATCCGGGTATATCCTTTCATATAATGAACAGGCGCTAAGCCTGCCGCATATTCTTTTGGTCAGTGGTACCTGCTTCCTGGTTTAAAAAGCAAGACTATGACAACGCACATATCTTGGCAAAAGTGGTTGCAGCACTGGCCCGTCTGGCTCTGTGTTCTAGCAGAAAGTGAGCTTCATCCTTTTCGTCGGACACACACGCACATTGACAATATGCATCACGGCAGCCTACATTTAGTAGAACCCATGTCGGCAAAGGCGCTGTCTCGACACATCTAGACGTCAATATCATTGGGCGAGTGGTACGGCTTCAGGCGTGTGACGTGTGCGATTTTGCTGGCCTGAGGAGTGAATGAAGACTACGAAGCAGCCGGAGCGATTTCATAAATTTTAAAAGTGACAGGAGAAACCACATGAAGCACTCTGTATGGCCCCATATACGAGAGAGCAGTTTGTCAGGCAGGCCAACTTGCCTGGTCGGAGACCATAGCAGAACCTACGAACCGGGCGAAAAGTGCACTTCACGGTGTCATTGATCATACCGACACCGTTTGCTTTCTCGGGAGGCCAGAAGGCGCGCACGATGGCTTCGCGTGCGTGGGCGGCCCGGCTGATGGCATCCAAGGTATAATCTCTGGTCGGAGCTGCTGGCAACGGAATGACTGTATGGAGGGGCAATGTGGGTTCACGGCCGAACAACAGGAAAATTAGGGAGTAACCAGCTGTGTCATGGCGCGATGAATTGTGTCACGTATGGTAGAGCGAGGTCCCAGTGAGAGTGGTCTAAGGACACGTACTTTGAAAGCATGTCAGATAGGGATCGGTTCAAATGCTCGCTCAGTGAGGCCGTTTGTTTGCGGATGGTACGACGTAGTGAACTTGTGGCGCATTGCACATGAACGTAGGATGTCCGCTATGAATCTGGATAGAAATGTGCGGCCTCAGTCCGTGATCAGCTGACGTGGAGCACCATGCATGTTGCAAGGTCACGTCGTGTAGAAGAACATTGGCGACGTCTGTGGCGCAATTTTCTGTAAGGGCGCGTGTGATGGCTTAGCGTGTGGCGTAGTCAGTGGTCACAGCTATCCACCTATTGCCAGCTGGAGACAGGTGAAAAGGCCCATGTAAGTTCAAGCTGACGCCAAAGAACGGTTCAGTAGGAACGTCGTGAAGTTCGCGGAGTACAGACGAGCGGAGGTGTTTGGGTATAGCAAGCAGCAGAGATGAGCCGTCTGAATGGAAGTTATGACGGTATATAATGTAGCATTCTGGAGTACGAACGCACGATGGAATCGGTTCGATGGAGAAGAGTCGAGGCGATCGATGATAGCCCCTAAGGCTGCATCATGGCGTTGCACGTCGGCTATGTGGGTCAGTTGGGAAATGAAGCACACGCATGCGTCGTTGTCAGGTGCATCGGTTGGTTTGCCTACTGGGTAGCGAGAAAGGCAAGCAGTGTCCTGATGCAGGCCTTCAAACTTGTATGTCACAGAAAAGGTATATTCATGCAGTCACAGAGCTGGGTGACCAAGTCCACCTGTGAGATCTCTCAAGGTTGAAAGCCAGCAGAGCGCGTGGTGGTCCGTGACGACGAAGAAGTTTGGGCCATATAAAAATGGACGGAACTTTGAGACCGCCCAGACAAGAGCAAACCATTATCGCTCCGTGATCGAATAGTTGTGCTCTGCAGGTGTAAGTAGGCTGCTAGCGTAGGCGATAACGCGGTCGTGCCCCTGTTGGCGTTGGGCGAGAACGGCTCCGGTGCTGTGAACACTGGCATCCGTTCGGACCTCAGTTTTGATGGATGGGCCAAAGTCGTAAAGCGAGATGAGGCGAGAGAATGCTGCAGCTTGAGTGGATCCCACGAAAATGAGACGCCTTTCTTTAAAAGACCAGTAATTGGTTGGGCGATTGCTGCAAACTCTTTCACGAACCGCCTGAAGTAGGAACAGAGTCCCACAAAGCTCCGGACATCTTTGGCAGATCGGGGAGCTGAGAAACTCGTGACGGCACGAATTTTCTCAGGGTCCGGACGCACACCAGACGCATCGACAAGGTGGCCAAACACTGTTCTGTCGGCGGCCGAAGTGACACTTCGAGGAGTTCAAATAGAGGCCAGCATTGCGGAAGAACTGGAGAATGAACCACAGACGCTCAAGGTGGGTCTCAAATGTAGAGGAAAATACGAGAACGTCGTCTAAATAACACAGGTATGTTGACCATTTGACCTCGTGTAGCAGAGAATCCATCATGCGTTCGAACGAGGCTGGCGCGTTGCACAGACCGAAGGGCATAACTTTGAATTGGTACAGGCCACCAGGAACAACGAAAAAGCTTTTCTTGGCCTTTGTCGTCCACGGCAATCTGCCAATAACCAGATCGAAGGTCGATGGATGGAAAGTAGCGTGCGCCATGGAGACAATCGAGAGCTTCATCAATACGGGGCAAAGGATACACGTCCTTTTTCGTAATTCAATTTAGATACCCGTAATTGATGCAGGAACGCTAGGTGTTCTCCTTTTTTTTAACCAGGACGACGGGTGACGCCCTTGGGCTTGATGAGGGCTCAATATTGCCTTTAGTTACCATCTTGTTCACTTCCTCTTGAATAATCTGGCACTCTTATGCGGACACGCGATATGGTCGACGGTCAATGGGAGCAGCATCACCTGTGTTGATGCGGTGCTGGACAAGAGAAGTTTGGCCGAGTAGTTGTCGTCAAGGCCAACGATGTCGCGGTAGGAAGCTAAAAGGCGGATGAGGGTGGCTGATGAGGGTGTGATTGGGCCAGTAGTACTTCAGGAATCGGCATGACGCTGTAATCCCCATCCAATACGGGTGAGGTCGTTGTGAATTCGGCGAATGTGAGGGCTTTAGGCGGAAAGCTGAGGAAATCTGTGGCACAGAGGCCACGTTGAGGTTCAGGTTGAATATCCCGCTATGAATGCCCAACCTTTCAATTGTTTCATCCCGGATGTGTGTCTGTTTGTTTCATTGTAGCCAGTAAACCATAGCACATACCCTACACGTGACTTCTTAGCACATACCCACAGCGTCTCCTACACGTGAGCAATATATAGAGCCAGGAAAGACTCACTGAAGGTTGCGTGAGATATGAGCAGACGCGCAACGACACATACAAAACACCGAAGCACACTAGTTCAGGTATGTTCTTCCTGCGCAGTGTTTAGCGGAAACACGGCAACAGACGTCAACACCAAAACACATAGCGCTCAGAAGCGCTCATATCTTTATATGGTTGGGTTATGCTCCTATGGGTTGCAGTGCTCGACAGAAACATCCAAATTGTGTACGTGACATAATAAAGAATGTGGGCGATTAAAAATGCCGCCTCCAGAAAGTAACCCATTATAATAGCACTAGAGTAATCAAATACTTCCCACGTTACTTTTTCGTGGTAGCATGAAGCAGTATCGTACAAATTATCAGACACACACAGAGCAATAGTCCAGAGCACTTGTTTAAGAGAGCAATAGTACAGAGCACATATTGTGCGACTTGCCAGTGATTTATCGATAGCAAAGAATATGTCTTGAATAATTGATTGTATAATATGTCGGGTTTAACATCCCAAAACTATCATAGGATTATGAGAGAAGCTGTAGTGGAGGGCTCTGGAAATTTTGACCACCTGGGGTTCTTTAACATGCGCCCAAATCTGAGCACACGGGCCTACAACAATTCCAGCTTCATTGGAAATACAGCCGCCGCAGCCGGTATTTGGTCCCGTGAGCAGCCGAGTACCTTAGTCACTAGACCACCGCAGCGGGGAAAAGGATATGTCTTGATACCTGGAATGAAGTCGTTTGCGCTCTGTTACGGCGCGAAGCCAGAAAGATAATCAACTTTCTTGTCACATGAAGAAAGCGAAGGTACACTAGCGCATCTATTGCCTGACAGTTTCATTGGCTTCCAATATTTGTCGAGCGCTTTCATTCAGGCAGCGGCCTGTAATAGAACATGCGCCAAACTATACGCTCTAAGGCGAAATTCGGCAAAGTTGGACTAACTGCAGTCGTTAAACCAACGGACGAACGGTTCGTCCAACAGGGACTAAATGCGTGACAGTGCGTGTCGTGCGCAAACGCCCGGCAACGAAGGGACCAACGGGGAGGGCAACTGCGCCGCGATCGCCACCTGTCGATGCTGCATTGCAATGCTCGGCGTGGTCGGTGGTCATGAAAACAAGTTATATAGGCTATACGCCACTGTGAAAGCGAAGCGCTATGTAACGAATAGAAAATGTTATGAGAGGCAAGTAGTACAACACGCAGTCAGTGCATACAGCAAGCGCCCTCGCGTTTCCACCATGCCGGCACGGGCGGGCCGAAACCAAGTGAAAATTGCCGAACACGGGCAATGCGGATAACTCGCTTCATTGTGCTGAATTAGTTCGAAGTACAATGAACACTGACAACGCTAATAAAAGTAAGCTGTTGATCAGCGGTCGTGTACCCACACAGTGACCACAACTTCAAAGCGATATATAGAAAAGTAGGCTTCGTACGTCATCGGTATCAAGCTGGCTGCCGGTGTGAGTGCATGGCCGGCTCAAGCGAAGGAAACGTCGCGTACAAATTCACAGAAAATGTAGCTCAGACAAACTTATGTCTTTTTCTCCATGCGACAATCGTTATCAAAAACCCAGCGTGTAGGCGATTGTGCATACGACTAATCGTGCTGCCGATGGTTCAAAGGGAGCGACTTACCAGCACGCTGACAGAACCGTGCCTGCAAACGGTCTCGTCGCTGTGAGTATACAAATATCTACATCACTCCGTAAGGCACCGCGAACATGGGGAACTTACCTACTGTTAGTTTGTGACTCTAAAATAATGACGACGAAAATTCCACGCGAGCCGCATGTTGCGATCGCCGGTGGTCATTTAGCCGTACTCGTCGTAAGCCTAGCGACGCCGTCGGCAAGCCGACACGGTATGGCACCGGCGGGGCGCCTGGCTGCTTCGCCGGCTTTCCCGCATAAGCGCCGCTGCTATGTTTGTGTTTGCGGACTCGTGCGCCAGCACTGCGAACGCTGGTTCAGCCGACATTTTAGAGTACCAGCTGATAATTCGTATTATCGAGCTGCAGGCATGTTGAAGATTAGATGGATCCAAATTAAAAGATCGGTGCGCATCGCTGCTACAAATTAGCCCATGTAATTTTTTGCGTCAAGGTGTCAATGTTTATTGTTTTTTAAGCCGAGTAAAAGTCACCCACTGGCACTAGATGGGAGGTCAAGTACTGTGCTATATATACCGCTAGTCTGTTCTCTATAGTATAGCGCTGGCAGTCAGGGTTCGCGGTGTTTTACTTTGAAATAATAGTGCGTATGTATATAAGTGTGTGTGTGTGTGTGTGTTTGTGTTGCATGAATAACATACTATGTTCTTCAGTGCTGATTGAATTTGAATAAACATAAAATATACTCCAGAAACGCAGTGTCGGCATTTTTTTGCCATTGGTCCAGACGGTTCAACTGTTAGTCCCACTGGAGCATTCTACTGGGACCAACATTTAAACCAAGTGTATTAAGTGCTTGGGGTAACAGTTGAATCCTTGCAGTTACTCCCACAATTAGTCAAAAATTGGTTCAAAATCTGTGGCAGCAAAATTATACGCCTAAAGGACCAATGACATACCCCACTTTAGTTATTTTCGGCTTTGATTGTAGATTATACAGGTACTCCTTCAACGTGTAATAATATGACCCATTTTTTTAACTTGAGTGATTGATCAAATAATATGTGGGGTCTAACGTCACAAAATAATCATATCATTATGAGAGACACCGTATTGGGGTTCTCCGAAAATCTTCACCACATGGGGTTCCTTACCGTCCCCCCAAATCTGAGCAAACGGGCCTACAACAATTTCGCCTCCATGGAAAATGTAGCCGCCGTAGCCAGGATTCGACCCGGCAACCTGTGAGTCAGCAGCGTTTTACTTTGAACTTTGTAATTGTGCGTTTTCACGATTTGATCAAACCACTTGCTTTCTTCACCAAACTTTGGCTGTAGGATAGTTTCGTTCTATTCACAGAATTGCGGTGCTTTGAACATATTTAATCCCGCGTTCAATATTGCTATCTACATCATTCTGGTAGCAAGATCCGTCCTTATGCACAAGGGTTAACACCAGATTTTCATAATTGTGTTCGAAGAAATCGTTACAAGATGTAACTGTCATCGTTCAGCACCATAACATTCCACTGGCACCTCCGCGTATGTTTGATTATAAAAACCTTGAAGGATGGTACTACTGTGTTTACTCGACTGTAATGCAGTTTTTGTTTTCATATTTTCGCTACCTAAACACTACCTAAAATTTTTCGCTACCTGAAACAGTGACATCTAATGCTTAAAACAATTTTTTTCGTCCTGGTGGGAATGAAAAGTTATCTCTCGCATTCTAATCGGGGTCGCGTTGCAGTAAAGGACATTCGCAATTTCTTGTCAAAAACGAGCTCGGGCTTCCTTGTGCATCTCTCGGATATTATTTATTTTTAGAAGTAATAAGAGTGCCCAAGCATAAAACATACTAGTTGATGATAGTGGGAATGAAGGCCAGAAAGCATACAAAACGCTCATAGCCCATGTCAGAGCAGAAAAATAAAAGAAATCATGGTGCTTGGTTGAAAATTATGCTGCTGTAACTATCCTCTCAGGCATGAATGATTTCTCGAAGAATAAAGTGGGCTCTTATGCTGTGCAGTATTGTGTGCCAGAGGATATCAGACAACTGCTAGAGACGGGCTAACGGAATTGCAGCATCTATAGCATGAGCCCTTCGAAGCCCCTTCTGAAAGGGGGCCTTTATTTGCATATGCAAATAAAGGCTTTCTCGTGGGCCGCTGAGCGAGCCCTCCCTATTCGCCTATAGAGCTGCCCATGCTGGCTAGATAACTTCTGTATTTTCCCCCCTTCTTACTGTGTTCCTTCCCGATTCTCGCAATTTCTCGTTCGGAAGAAGTTGCCAGCGACTGCAGATGAAGAAAGTGCCAAGGACAGATTGAGCCTCGACTCACAGTTTTCCGGCTAACGCAGGCGCTTCAATGCTCCAAGCGGAAGTAATGGATCCCGAATAAACTGGACAACAGTATGCAGGCTACTCATCATAGCGGGGAAAGTGCGCGCAACGTGAGTGATCGTGGGCTTGTTGGTTGGTATTTCATGATTGAAGCTGCTCAGCGTGGAAGCAGACACAGAAACACAGGTCAGACGATGACAGGCACAGACCAATATAACCTGTCACCGCTCATTCTCGTCTCCTCTGTGTCACTCTGTCAACATTAACGCTGAGCAGTTCTAAGGAGACTTTAAAGAGAAAAAAAATTCCGCCATATCCACGAAGTGAATGATGATGAGTGGGCGAAGCTTCGGAGGTAAACCTGGTAAACCATGAATCCTCTGTACATTTTGCCCACTCGATTTTATTACATCGCTCCCCCTAGCGTACGTCGCCGCACTAAATCGAACGATTGCCTTCAACCAATGACACGCGCCATATGTGACATCATTCCTATTTTATAAGATCTCGCGTCTTTCATCAACTACAAGTACCGCTTTCTAGTTTATAACATCTTGCATCTTTTCATCATCAGCTACAAGTACCCAAGTACCACCATCTAGTAAACACTACAAGAACTAAACGAGAGGTGGCTACATACAGGAGACGGTACCGCCATCTAGTTAACACTGCAAGAACTAAACTAGAGGTGGATAGATACAGGGGACGGTACCGCCATCTAGTGAACACTGCAAGAACTAAACTAGAGGTGGCTACATACAGGCTACAGGGGACGCACAGCCCACGCCTTAAGGAGCTTCGCCCCTAAAAAATATAGTACTAGCAAATGAATATTTTACGATACCAAACACAGCAGCCTTGCCACGAGAGGACGCTTGATAAGCGACAAAACCGCCCATGGAAGGAAAATATAGGTCGTGGTACTGTTTCGAAGTTTCCGAGGTGGTCGCCATGACGACATAGACTTTAAGGGTGTCTGTTGTAACCTGCGTATTTCCTAGTCGGGGAAAAAAAGGAAAATACCCTGTCTTCAGAGGGAGACAGATACTTACCACACCAATTTCTTTCAGTCGACATGGTAGAACATACGGAAGAACACGGACATTTTGACGTGATGTTTGGAGGTTTCAGCGGGAAATTCGAAACTGAGGCTTCTGACATGTCTTTTTTCATCAATTATTATACTGATAAGGGCCAGTTTAAGGAGACAAGGGTTCTCACAGTAGAGTTTATCAGTGTAAACTAATCGACTGCCGTACTTTACAGTCCTTTAAGATATGTGGCCAAATGTTTAGAAAAGGGGCAAACAAACATTGCCTTTTTGCGCTGCTTTCACAAACAATGCGTAATTGAGTAAGATGTCTGATTTCTCATAACTTTAGGAGTCGGGTCCTCAATGAATCACACTTCACTGAGAACATCATCAAACTGCATCACTTCAACTATGAGTGCTCTTTCTCGAGCGATTGAAAATGAATATCTTAATATATTATTTGTGGTGCCACTCAGACAAGCAAAGAAAAAGAAGGAGACATGACAGTGTGTGAGTCTAATAATTAGTTTTTTATTGAATATCCGCTTTTAATCTATAAATTCTTGTCTACGTGGCTGTCTCAGTGCATTGACGAACTCAAGAACAGCACTTCTTTTCTGATAATACTAACGATGGTGAGCTCACACATTTCACCCCTTGATGATTATGGTCTTTGCTTCGATGATTGCACGAGTGCACTTATCCTTGAGGCAGCTACTTATGATACATTTCGAATACACAGCTGAACAACCACAGTCATTGAATTGTGGGGACAGGCGCCTTTCTCAGTACCGAGTGACGTTTTGTCTGTGTTCCCGTTAACAATCATTAACATATCTGCCCATTTGGCAAATATATTTCCTCCCACATGCCAGTGGTAAACTATATACCACACCTTCTGCGTATGCCACGAAAGAATTGTGGTGTTATTTCTGGCATACAGCCAGCTTTTTAGAGGCAGGGTTCGTAAATTTACAAAGGTAGATTAGCTTATCAGGTGCTGAAAAAATCACCGTTACGCCAACCTGTCCTGCCGGTGTCAGCTGATGTGTGACCTTGTGTATATACGAGATTACTGCCACCTTCTCATTTTTTTAAAATGCGCTGGCTGGTTCACCATTAGAGCGGCGTACATTTGCGAGCACAATGCACGCTACAGAGACCAGCACAAGCGTATACTGTGTCCTGCCAAGCACAGCTTGTTTATGCAGGCTGGTTTCTGCTGTGTGAATGCAAGATTTCCGGACGGCATTTGTGAAGCAGAGGTTGACAAGGCCGCGCTTCGACAACTTTGAATCGGAATGATTGTACACAAAAAGTGGCTTATTCGCTCGGGGTGTTAAGCCGAGTACGCGGGTTTTTCACCGAAAAATTAGTCGAAAATCGAGAAACTGCGAGGCATTGCTTACCGCTAATTCAAGGGTCAAAAAGAGCGGGCGACGCAAATCCAAAAGATTTTTAAAGATCTTTGCTTCCGGGTCATTGTCACTTGGGGATAATTTTGCCAAGGATGATTTTGTAATCGTAGACAAATCTAAAAACTCCTAAACAGGTCACTTTGGACTGGCGTCAGGCAGAAGCTCATGCATACATCTTGTTTCAGAATAAATGCTTTGTCGTTACATTGTATGTGGATTGAATCCAGATAGGATGTGAGCAGCTCAGAAAGCTTGCTACGGTCAAGCCAGATGTGTCTGGAAATGCAACTGCTCGAAAGTTATTTATGCATATTTCAACACATGTGAACAACAAGGGCCGTTGCAGCTCGTGCTCGTCACCTCATTGGTGAAACATGAACGAAGCGCAGTGGAGGGCCTCGGCGGCTTGTGCAATCTCCAGATAGGGAAAAAGACAGACACACAGACAGACGGACGGACACAGGGCCGGACGCATGCACGGACGGACGGACACGTTGACTGAAGCAGGCCGAAACACGCACGACGGACAGACACCCAAAAACAGAGGTAGACAAACGGACAGACATATGAAAGAATGCTCGCACAGACAGACAGACAGACAGACAGACAGACAGACAGACGGAAGGATGGATAGACAGGCAGACAAAGAAACAGACAGACAGACAGACGGACGGACGGACGGATGGACGCTTCGCTCCACTCTTGATCAGTCACTCCGTATATATGGTGTGATTTTTTTTTCAATAGAGAGGAATAAGACCTGTTCAACGATCAGTGCGAGAACGCATAAGAAAGAAGAAAGGGGACATAAACAGGTGCTACCGTCTTCAAACGAATGGTTTATTGAACAAACACACAAGTGTATATTGCAGCAAAGCACATCACCTCAAAGCGCACGAAAAATCATGTAACTATCGCCAATAGGTTAATCAGAAAATAATAATAGCATTTGATAAAAGACACAAAATTGCACGAACATATGCAGGACCTATGGAAGTAGGTCCCTGGTGCGATCAATCAATGATGTGATCAATGTCGTCTAGAAAATTCAGCTCCTGGGGCGTCAAGGCAACCAGAGGCTTGCTAACACAGCTACCCTTGGAGAGAATCTAGGCCTCAGCAATCCCTTTGGTTTTATTATTGCCTAATCTAGAACTTTGCTCCAGGAATTAAGACGTCTAAAAGACGTCTATGGAGCGAATGTTCGCTCCATAGACGACTGCGAATGTTCTTTGCGCCGTCAAAAGAGCTAACGCATAGAGTACATAAATGATTCCATTGACAGTGATTGCGCGTCTGAACGTTTCACTAGAATACGTTATAGGCTCGTCTGTAAACACACCGCATTTTGGTACTATGAGCGCGTCATGTACAGTGCTCAACTCGGCTGTCTATAACGACGAAGCGTCGCGCGCGGAACAGCACGAGCGACATCTGCAGTGGCAAATACGTAACATCTGAGCATGCGCGGCGCCAATGATGTGCTTGTCCTGTAGTTTCCGCCCTTCTTTATCACCGCGGCCGCGATGGCTGCTTTGGCCGTCGAAGCGCTGTAAACATTACAAAGTCGAAATAAAACAACAACAAAAAAGAAATATTCTCGCTTCGTGATATCATCACGGCGACAACGGTTTTACTTCGTATTTTTTTCTTGTTTTTGTTTTGTTTTATCGCGAAATCGCTCAGAGTGCTTTCGATGGCCACAGCGGTTGTTGCATCCGCAGCGATAAACAGCGGTCAGTATTGCGAGGCAGGCACATCACTGGCGCTGCACATGCTCAGATGTGGCGTAATTGCGACTGCAGATGTCGCCCGTGGTGTTTCGCGCAGGATGCTCTCTCGTCATAGACAGCCGAGTTGAGCACTGTACATGGTTAGAGCTCAATAAGGCACAGTTCTTACATGCCTCATAGAACAAGAAAACTAATCGTCGTCTTCTCGCATCAGCGTCATTGGTGTCAACAAGAACAACCCCAAAAAATGTTTATCGCATGACATCGTTCCATTGGGAAAGGTCCACTGATCCCAGAGGCCACGCAAAGCAATACGAATTACCGAAAGCTGACAATGCACAGTCATTCAGGTACAAGAAATGTTAGGATGGAGGCGGGATAAGCTGCCAGGTAGAGTAGAATTTATGTTTTTTTATTTTATTAGGCTATATTTTACACTGCAGTACAGAACAAGGACTACCAACTTAAAATAATCAGTATTGACAGCCGTTAAGTGATTGATGTTCAAAATAAAATATAGAAATTGGTTATTTGAGGTCAACAAACACAAATGCTGCTTCAAAAAGTGCTGTTTTTCTCATGCATATAGGTGACAAATCATTAATAAAGAGAAGTCAAATTAAACATCAAGGAATAAAGACATGACACCATTTATTCTGTAGCAGACACATGAAAATTTCTTTAGTCAAAGGCACATGAAAGGATTTCTTTCCTGAGCAAGAAGTATAGAGGGGGCAATAACTTCTTCTCACAAGACGTCTGTGACATCTCTTATTTAGTACGCATTGGTGTTTTGGATCTGTCATCAGAAAGACACAAAAAACAATTAAAAAAACTGGAGGTGCGCTGTGTGAGTTATGTGCACCAGTTAGAAACGCACGGGCGAAAATATTGCCTCATACAATTTGTTCAGGTATTTCGAAGTCAAATACACATTTTTAAAGAAGCATAACTACTGCCACCAGGGAAACGAAACTCCGGAACTGACCACAATTGGGCACTCTCAGCATACAGCCCTCGTACAGGTACCTTCAGATACTCCTCTTTTTCTAGACTAATTGAAATGTGGCAAGAATTACCTATGTCTGTTAAGGAACAGATTATTTTTTTGTGAAAATTTGAACAAATCATAGATGATTATCAGTATTAAAGTATCATCTTCATCCTGATGCATCCTGTATTCCTGTGTCCAAGAATGGTGTTTTTTTTCTTCTTCTGTTTTTTCGTTAACATCTCTGTTAAGATCCCGCAAAAAGTTTACACAATTTTCGAAGGAACAAATAAAATAAGGAAATTGACCGAGAAGAAATACGACCTGAAACACGATTCGCCTTTGAGTCGTTGAGCCGAGCGCGTAATAAGCTTTGCGTGTATTTTCGCATGATTTGAATTTGTAATCCGTCCCTTGATTCTTGGTGTAAGGTATAAAAGTCTGACTGTCGTTAAATACATGACATATGTAGTCATTGAAGCAAATAAATGTTAGCAGTCTGCATTATCGTGGCTCGTACGATCCTCATTGGCCGATGTAAAAGTTGCAGGATGGCTCGTATATTCAGCAAAATATTACTATACTCGGGGACGACTTTCTGTGGCAATGAAGGGAAGGCTACAGAGGCAAAAAGGGCATGTGTCACCGCCCTGGAGTATAGTGCCATGAATGCGTCCGTGTTTTTCGCGTGAAAGTAATAAAGGAATGGAAGCATATCCACGGGGTGAATGATGGAGAGTGGGGCGAAGCATCCGTCCATCCATTCGTTCTTGCTTCTGTTTGTCCATGAGTCCGTCTGTGTGATCGTCCGTGCGTCCATCTGCCCGGCTGTGCGTGCATCTGTTCGTACGTCCGCACGTCCATTCGTGCTTCCGTCCCTGTGTTCATCCATGCATTCACCTCTGCGACCTTCCATGCGTCCATCCGTCCGTGCAGCCATTCGTGCGTCCATCCATGCATCTGTCTGTATGTTCGTTCATCCATCTAGTCAACGCTCCAAGTACCACCGTTTCGCAACTTTTCATCATATATTCCTCATATAGAAGCACCACCATCCAGCGGACATTCCAAGAACGAAACAAGAGGTGGCACACGCACACTTTCTTACGGCTCACGCTTCGGGTCTGCATCCCACCTTCAACCATCTCGAGTTCATAATATATACTAGTTCACTGTATTCCACTGCGGCCCAATGCTCACTAAACCTTTCTAAAACCAAGGAGGCTACACCCAGCGAGTATAATGTAGCAATCCTTGATTGATATGTGGGGTTTAACGTCCCAAAACCACTATAGGATTATGAGAGACGCCGTAGTGGAGAGCTCCGGAAATTTAGACCACCTGGGGTTCTTTAACGTGCACCCAAATCTGAGCACACGGGCCTACAACATTTCCGCCTCCATCGGAAATGCAGCCGCCGCAGCCGGGATTCGAACCCGCGCCCTGCGGGTCAGCAGCCGAGTACCTTAGCCACTAGACCACCGCGGCGGGATGTAGCAATCCTTTCTTGTCAGATAGTGCTCAATGTACATGCCAATGGCTGCTAATGGGGAATGAGAGACAGGGGAGTTCAGCTTTTAGTTAACGCGCCCGTTGCGAATTGTTTATTGTTCAACAATGCACAGGAGAAATCTCCCACTGGCTCCATTTTGCCGGTCAAAACGTAAGACTGGTTACGCACTACAACTACGATGAAGGACGAACGGGTGCCGCTTTAAGGAGCTTCGCCCCTAAAAGAACAATACTATATTGTACGAGATGCTGTTTATAAAAAGACGCTGCACGCGCGGAGGAGGTACCATTATTTATTGTTGCTTTCTGAAGAGTCATTCCGCATTTTTGAGCGTTTGAAAACGTCGCACGTTTTATGTGCACGTCACAACCAAAAAGGTGTGCTCGTCTTTAGGTGAGTGCGCGTCGCCCTCCAGCTATTCTGAAGACTCGCCGAAGGTTAGCTTGTGTCGAATTTATCTGACAAATCGCTGTGTAAGCAGGCATATAGCGTTGTGTGCAGCGGACTTACATGGACGCGGCTGTAATTCGAAACGCGAGCCGAAGAGGACTACATCGCGGAAGAGTACAGGAACAGTAGCTCCACCCAAGTAGCCCAGCCTTCATTGCCACAGAAAGTTGTCCCCGAGTATAGTGTACTAAAGACCAACATTGGTGTTGTTTGTTGTTATGAGGGGTTTAACGTCCCAAAACCACCATATGATTATGAGAGCAGCCGTAGTGGAGGGCTCTGGAAATTTCGCACCTGGGGTTCATTAACGTGCACACAGATCTGAGCACATGGGCTTACAGCATTTTCGCCTGCATCGAAAATGCAGCCACCGCAGCCGGGATTCGATCTCGCGACTTGCGGTGAGCAACCGAATACCTTATAGCTATTAGACCACCGCGGCGGAGCTGAAGAGCAATATTGATTTGCGATGTAAAAGACCATACTAAAAGAAATTAGCACGTATTGCAACAAATTGCGTCCGACATGATGGCGGTGTAGCGGAAAGAAAAAACGTTCAAACGAGACGAGTATCCTTGACTTTTATTGTCACAGAAAAGGTCACTTTGAACGCGATACTTTTTCATGTGCAGTGTAGTAATTTAGCACATGCCGATGCTTTTATTATAAGGGGTAGCTCTAAAAAACGTTTTGAACAGTGCGTAGGCGTCACAACCGTAAAGTTCACAACACAGCTGTCACCTCGTAAGTGGAGCGAACGGCGTTGTGCGGGTGAGCAGACGGCGCTTTGCCACCTTACGCGAATTTGCGCGGGAACGGGATGACGACAGTTCACGCGCTCATACCTAACTCAGAGTGGCGCTGTTACATTCGCTGTCTAGACAATGGCACTTTTTTATTTCCTAATACACATACGGCGGCACAAAATGGCACGTCGCTTTTCACAGTTTTACGATGTCGAGCCTAAATAAATAAACCAATAGCCCGGCACCTCGGAGCAGACGACAGGAATCAAAGTAGGCTTAAGCGGAGCAAGCAGCCGTAAAAAATAGGGTCGTCTGCTTTATTTCCCGCTATTTGCCACCGCCGTTCACAGTCTAAAAAAAACAACTCTACTTCTGAACCTTTACTTATTCTTTTATTCGGATGCTTTGTTTCCTATTTGTGTGCATTCTGTGTACTCTCAAAGATCACGGCCGATTTTCGAAGCCTCTTCGGTCGTTTACGACCCACCATTGTCCCTTTTATTGATAGTGCGCCATGTCAATTGGCACGCCATAATCGTTAGGCCTACTTGGTGCGCTGCCGTTGGCGAATGGACGCTCGGAGCACGCCTCTGAATACTATTAGCCTCCCGAAGAGAGTGGGCCGTATAAAACGTAGCTCCTGCGTACCATTATGCTTTTGCTGGGGTCTGCATTGAAGTGTATGGGGTTCTTGCACTATTTCACGCCTCTGTTCGAGTGAAATGAAGACTCAGTCGACGCGAAGAAAAAAAATGAAGCTCTTAGTAGATCGGCCTGCTCTTTTCATTGCCATTCGATGGTTTACTGCAGCACATGAGCCATTTGTCAATTCCTCGTCACCTGTGGAAGCCTTAAGGCTTGTGTTTTTCCTCGAATGTGCACACACACACACACACACACACACACACACCGCGTCACGGCAACGCGTCGTTATCAGATGCGTCTGCTATGCTATTTCAATGTCGTCTGTTATTGTCAGCAATTTTCAGTCTTAGGTCCTGCTTTGCTACCACACAATTTATGTCAGAAAATCTCTTCACAAACTGATACATTGCTTCCATTTTAGCACCGCATATGTTCTGTAATAAGTTTTTTCCCCTCTCATTTATTACAGGTTGTCCGTACACGGTAGGTGTTAATATTTCGAATTTATTTACCACGCAGCTCTTAAGAGCTGCTCGGCTTAGCGCAATTACGAACAGCTTTATAAACGCTAACCAAAATGTTATCACGAATTTAGAGTCACTTCAATATTTCCCGCAATCTGAAAAGCTTTTTTATTAAGTTTATTTAGTTACCTATTCATTCATTCTGTTTACTGCCTCAGGGCAATGTTAACGTGAGGCCACTGAACTAAAGGTTTTATCAATACTGATGGTTGGCCTAGTTGGTACTTGGTTAATGACTTGATTTAGCCGCAAATAATACACACTCAGAGTAAAGAAACACTCAACGCTTGTGCTTGTCCTTGAGTGTTTTTTACTGTGTGTGTATTATTTGCGGCCAAATCATGTCAGTGAACTATAGGCTGGTTGTATGGTCCATGGAAAAGCTCCTGCGGTGTTGTGTCTCAAACTTTGAATGATAATAAGTGGTTAAACTAATTGACTAAGCTTTATAACTGCTTAACGTCTTCAGCCTGCCGATTAGTATCATACATGCGGGTTAAATCAAATACGGACAGTTGTTTGTTTAACTGGTCGTTCGGCTAGCTGATGCATGTTTTGTTTTCTTCTAAAAGCGGACAGTTTTCCGCCTTCTGTAGCGTTGATATTGAAGCATTGCTTCGGTATTGTAGTAACAGTTATTAAAGACACACTAGTAGAGGCTGCAGATTTTATTTGTGTTCGTGCTTGAGCGAAATAGATTCATTGGCAGGACAGATATTTCGAGGCGAGCACAATAACACATATTGGACGAAGAAGGTTATCTAAGTGCTGTTTCACAATGAAGAGCTTCTTACCGTTTTCGATATTCACACAGTACGAGACATCTCTTATATGTTTAACTTCATAAAATTAAATGCAGGAAATATGTTGTGTATTTTCTGTTCCGGCAGAAACATTAAGACAGTACGAGACATCTCTTATATGTTTAACTTCATAAAATTAAATGCAGGAAATATGTTGTGTGTTTTTTGTTCCTGCAGAAAAATTAAAACAAGTCTACTTAAATTGAAACTGAGTAAAGTGCAGTTTTTTTTTGCTGCTGGCAATGTCACTTGGCCTATTCCAACAATGCTTTGCTATGCGGATCCGGAAACTAAAACGCCTCAAACACGCATTGCGTTGAATATACAAATAAGTTGCACAAACATTGTCGGTGTTCTGGAGTAAAATTTTGATTTGACCTTTATATAGGTAGACGTTTGTTGTTTGAGCTGGAATCAACTACTGAAAGGAAGGGCAAGGAAGGGCAGCAAATATACATGCAAGAATATGTTTAAAAAATAAATACCATCTTTATGCTTTCGTACGTGCAATTTTTGCTCAGTAAGTCCAATGCCGATGGCTAGACTTGGAGCGAATGGTCCTTCCAGACAATAGGTGCGAAGTTCTGAACTGTTGGCAGCATTTTCTTGTTTTTGAAATCAGTTTAGGAACTTTAAAACACTGTCCCGCCGCGGTGGTCTAGTGGTTAAGGAACTCGGCTGCTGAACCGCAGGTCACGGGTTCGAATCCAGGCTGCGGTGGCTGCATTTCCGATGGAAAAGGAAGCGTTGTAGGCCCGTGTGCTCAGATTGGGTGCACGTTAAAGAACCCCAGGTGGTAGAAATTTTAAGAGCCCTCCACTACGGCGTCTCTCATAATCATATGAACGTTTTGGGACGTTAAACCGCACATATAAACCAAACTTCAAATCGCTTGAGTGCTTATTCTGAACGTATTTTCAGCTCACTTTATGCCCTGCCTTTTCGGGGAACCTCATCATCTTCAAGGAATCATATGGCGTCCAGTATTTTCATTCGAGTTGTCTTTGCTTTCACATATACGTAGAGAAAGAACATTATCATCCTGTGGCGCTAAACTCAAAAGAAACATTGAATAACGTAAGAAATGTCAACCCTTAACTTTCTATGTCCTAGTTGTGCATATATAGGACATCATGTTGCTTGGAAGTACGGAATCGCCCAAGAAAAAGATTTCGCGGAACGAAAGCACGATGTCAAAGCAGCATCACGAATGAAACAAATTGGGTGCGGCTACTTCGACTATTTTAATGGCGATTGTTTCTACAGAGATGGTTTAATACATTTGGCCAAGTTTGCGCGAGACTGATTTATGATTTGGTTAATTGTGATAGAACGTTAACATTTAGTTCATGACACAATCATTAACTGCCCCATTTCTTCACAAATGTTTTAAATAAGAGAGATCCTCAGGTGTGTTTTACAGTCCCGTAAAACTCAGCCCAGATTAGTTTTTTATTGGTGGGTTTTAAATAAAAAGCCTACATATCTGTATCGGAAGCTGGTTTGCCAATATGGAATAAATTTTCTGGTTGAGTGTGTGGGCTGATCATAAATAGCGATGTGACAAAAGTGAAGATAAACACTGTGCGATCTTTCTGCTTCTGAAGGAATGCATTTTGGGAAAGAAAGCGGCTGTAGTGTAGCCCCAAATATGAAGAGATGGGAGTGCGAGAGGAGAGTGTTATTATATAAAGGAAAGTCCTGTATGTTTCGATCAAGGATGGAGCGTTATGTTTAGTTCGGTATGCCTTTGAATTAGGAGTAGAAAGGAAGAAAGGCGAGAATAAGAAAATGCATTGATCGAGATGTGGAGTTTAACGCCCCAAAATCACCTTATGGTTAAATTCCCTATATAGTGGAGGGCTCCTGAAATTTCGACCTTGTGTGGGTCTTTAACGTACACCTAAATCTAAGCACGCGGGCCTACAGCATTTTGCCTCCCTCGAAAATGCAGCCGCCGCAGCCGTGCTTCGATACCGCGACCTGCGGGTCAGCAGCCACGCGTACCTATAGCCACCGTGGCAGGGCGATAAAAAAGAGCAAGTACGGAAAGCAAAATGAATGCGGTTGTGCATGAAAGATGGCGAGAGATGTTGCTGACATTAAAATGTTGCGCTATGCACAATTCCCCATCACTATTTACGAATAGGCACATGCTAACGCCATAAATTCTAAAACAAAAACGTTAATTTAGCGTCACAGAAAGGTGATTGAATAAGCAGATTAGCTAAATTGAGTGAGAACACAGGTTGCCAAATAACATGCAAAACGATATCCGTTCATTTTAACAGGGTGGTCCACCAGGACATTTAGACAGATAAAAAAAATGTGGTTGAAGGGGGAAAACAGGGCCTCGCCCCATCATTTTATGCATCTTTTTTCGGCGTTCTTAAGTAGAAAAGTACAGATAACAGCGTAAAATTTTAATATTGCAGAAGCCATTGATTAACACCTAAATACCTTAGGGCTTTTAAAGGTGTTGCTGCTATAGTACGGACCACAGGCGACAACGCATTGTTCGAGATGCTTAGCGATGCAACAAAAGCATGGGAACCCAGTTTTGCGTTTTTGCTTATTCGGGAAAGTGACATCGAAAAGTTCATCTTAAGATGAACCAACGCTACGTCACCAACATTTTTTTCGTCGCAAACATTTACTGGTCAGTTTCGTGTTCATTCCACACACCTTTACACGCATCACATCCAATTGCGAAACTCGTGGCCCACCAAAAGAAAAAGAAAAAAGAAAAGTACAAGTCACGACATCCTCTCGTTTGTGCACACATACAAGTTTTTTGCGACGATGAAGTACCACACCACCAGGCGCCCGCAGTTACGTGGCGCCGACGTAACTTTTTAAGCGTAATTAAGTACGCAAGGCTCTGAACTCACCGCATCCATCAGGCATTCCTCTGTGAATCCGGAAATGTCACGCTCTAAGAAACCTGCTACAGCAGTACCCTGCCGTGGCTTGCTAGTGCTGCAAGTTGGCCGCACGTTCTGACACTTATCTTATTGTTACGAAATCGCTGCCATGTTACTATACAATCCCCACCGTGCCACTCCACGGTGCTTCGCTGCTATAATTAACTTTGGCAGTGTATGTATACTTTACAAGCGTCTCTGGCAACGTAAACCATCAGCTCTAATCACTCTAGCCATTAGTAACACAAAAATGTATGGGATATATATATATATATATATATATATATATATATATATATATATATATATATATATATATATATATATATATATTACAGCAGTAAGGCGGCGTCGACATCGACGTGCTGTTACAGGGCCCCCATATAATTGCTATTGCACCGAAACAAAACTAAGGTATATGTGTTAGCATTTTCATCATTGTGTCAATCCAACGTAAATATTTTCAAAGAGAGCAGTGGGACAGTGAAGCCAACCAATTAACAGACAAAATCGAGGTGAAGGACCGGCTTATCACGGTGCATCAGTCTCGTTTCTTTTTATCTGAGTCATCGAGGGCAGAGTATCGACACAAAATTGAGTACACAAGCACTGCAGAAAAGCTCAGCTTCACTTGCAATATACGATCTGCTCCGTGAGGACACAGTGGACTTGTTTGCCTGTTAGGTCAAGCAATAACAACTCCATCCGCTCGACCGCAGTTCTCCGCTATGCGTATGCCGGCATTTACGCTGTGAGCACCAGGTGTCGCACTCTGCGCTACAAAGAGCAAGGGTTTACGAAAGCGAGGTAGCCCCAACCGCGACCTCCAAATTAGAAGTCATGACTTCATGGATTAAGGCACACACCAACTAAATTACCTCCATCCTATTTTTTTTTTACTCTATGCCAAAAAGACAGAGAAAGTAACAATCTATCTGAAGGTAGAGAGGTCGGCCTGAGCTAGTTCGCTCTAGCTTACTACTCTGCACAGGGGATGAAGGAAGGAGGAAGAAAAGAGAGATGAAGGATGATGATGAGGACAAGAAGAGGTGATGCGTATGTACAGTAACCACTTAGCTTAACACCCTACAGTGTATAGTATCTAGTCCAGTTGTTTGATAAAGTGTAAAAAAGCTTTTGTAGCAGTTTTGACACTGTTTGGTCGTTGATTGCTGACAGCATGTGGCTTTCACTCAAAGGCGTTCATCCGATACTTGCCAATGTTGAATTTAGCAATTTTCTTGGCGCCACGTATATATAATGGGCAGTCATAAAATATGTGAGCTGAACCACGGTAGTGCTCACAATTCGGGCTGTCCGCACGGCCGCTTAGGTGGGTATAGTGACGAGTGAAGGTGATGCCCTGTGAATCCGGTGTAGTATATTAGCATGTCTTCGGCTGATTTTACCGTAAGATGAAAACTTATATCGGGTTCTGTCTCCCGCAGACGCTTGTTCCGATGATCTGGAAGCAACCAGTAAGTGGCAGAGCATTCGCGCATGAGCGATCTCAATGTGTTGACAACACTTCACGAATGCGGTACTTTGACGTGCATAGGAGCGTCGTATACTGCCACTCTTGCTTCGCTATTGGCTATTTCATTACCAACCAGGCCGCAGTGTCTCGGAATTCATTGTTATGTAATCAAGTGATCACTCCCGTGTGCAAGGTTGAATGCTTGGACGATTGCTTATGGTAACGCGTGAAATAGGCCTCTTCTTGAGCAAAAATGAATGGCTTGAAGCGCTCATTTTGCATCGGACAGAATCGTACATTTACGTGGTGCTTGGTCGTTCACAAATTTTATGGTTTCCTGTATAGCAACAAGCTCTGCAGCTGTCGAAGATGACCTGTGATCTGATTCATACTGGTGGGAAATACCGAGCTGAGAATCACGAAGGCTGCAGCTGAGGCGGACGAAGTTACAGAGGCATCTGTGTAGATGTGCACAGAGTCGCTGCATCGGTCATCCAAAAGGTGAGTTGCTTGAAGGAAATATAAGAAACATGTGACTTATACGAAATTACGCGTATGTGAAGGCACACCAGTGGTTTAGTCAATGTCCATGAAGGCAATCCGGGGATTACGGCAGGTGCAAAGCCTGAAGAAATCATGTGCCTATGCGTATCGAGGCATCGTGAATAGGTAAAGCCTGGTCGGTCCACTGGCAGCGAAGACAACGGGTGCTGTGCATGTCGGTTCAGCAGGCGAAGGTGTACTCGAAGAGGCTCACGGGACGTGTAAACCTGTATAGGGTGTATAGAGTAGGGCCTGGAACTTTCAATAGCAAAAGGGACTGCATTGGCGTTTACGAAGAAATCAATGGCGCGGTGCTCAATCTTCGCTGACGGAGCAGTGACTCCCAAGGTCAAGCACATACCGCTATTTAGTGGTCGTCATTGATCACAACCTGTTCTGGTTGAAGTATGTGATTGCACTGCGGAACAAACTCATCAGGTTTGTATATGTTCTTCATGGTGTAGCAGGGCTGAGATGGGGTTCTTCAGAGAAAAGTTTTTGCAGTTGTACGAGGCATTCTTTGTGGGTTATATACGGTACAGCTCACCTGTACTTTCCGGCATGCATGCAACGTGCCTTCGTACTTTGGTGAGCCTTTGGACATGTCAACCAGAGGTGCATGTCAACCTCTGGAACTATGTAGGAGTTCTGTACCCTATGTCAGCCATCACAAAATCACCAGCCGAATCCCCCTGATGTCAATGCGATTTGCAAATAATTAACAATTAAAATCAGCTGAACGAGTCATCGCAAGCTACACACATAATCCCACACCAAGCATGGTTGTTTGAGCTCGTGTGACGTAAAAACAACAGTAAACATAAGTACTACCAGTGAAAACTAAGAACACCGATTGCCTTATTTCATAGTTGTTTCTTACTGCGTTGAACATGTCCAAAACTCGACAATGGTATGTAAGTTGCGATACATATTTGTCGTTTCTGCTTGCTCGGAAATGACCGATGAACACGACAGCCGTGGCGGGAAAGGTTTACGTCTTCGCGATTACCTTAATTGCTCGTCGTCAGTGTTGTTTGGTCCCAACTTCTCCACGCATACATTTCATACAATTTGTCTGCCAAATGCAGTATAACCAAGCATGATTCGTGAAGTCGAGGTCTCATCTGAACGGTACCATTGCTTCCTTCGCAGCAGCTTTCTTTCGGTCTTTCTGCAAGCTGGCGATGTGAAAATCACGTCATCAGGGTTGTAAGGTGAGATGGAGTGTTGGGATGCGAAATTACGAGTTGTAAATATTTGCTTAGCGAGCTGTATAAGAAAAGTTCTATACTACGTAGCACCCGTTGAGTAGACCACCCATGTAGTCGCCCGCTCTGGAGGCGCCTTAAACGCCTTATTTTTTCATGCTTCGCTGCCTACAACATGAACCCAGCAAGCTAGCATTGTTTCTTTTCCTAAACGACGTGCACTCGTAACTGCCATACCAGCTGCAAAGCAGCGCTGCCGGATGATGGAGAGCGGGATGACCTTTCCGTCATCCAGCTTGGACACGCGAAACAATTGAGCGGAGTTATTGCAGGAAAACGTGGCTGGCGTAACACATGAGTCGTAATACTCGACGGATATTAAGGAGTCGCCAAGTGGCGCTCACTTAGGCTCGATCTGTCTCCGCTGATTGCGTGTATACTAGCTCTAAGTGCTTGCTGAGTGAGCGCACTGCAGAATTGAACCTCCGTGCAGTTCAGGTGCCTTGGCATTCATCCAGAATCTCACGTCATTTCTACAACAACAACAACAACAACAATGACGACGACGACAACAACAACAACAAAAACAAAAACAACGACAACATTATTATTATTATTATATTGTTGTTATTATTAAACAAATCTGGTGTCTTATATACCGAAATTAAGATACCATTATGAGAAACAGCGGTATATTGAAAGCCTCTGGATGTTTTGACGATCAGGTGTTCTTCAACGAGAAATGACATCGCCCAGTACACAGGCCTCTTGCATTTGGCCTCCTCTGAAACGTGACTACCGCGGCCGAGGTCGAACCCGCGACCTTCTGGTCAGTACACTAACACCATGGATACTTCTCCACCCCCGCAGTCATCCGGAAAATAAAACCGTTTTTGCAAAGCCACATGCAGTATATAATGCCGTAAGGGGGCGGAAAATGGAAGGGAATAAACGAGGACGGATGTTAGGGCGCGCAGGAGAGAAACAAGGAAGGGTGAGAGGAAAGCGTTTCTTACTCTCATTTTTGTTAGATTCGGAAAACTGCGCCTCATTGTTCGAGAATATTCATGATCATTGCAGATCGTTCTGTTAGGAGTGCGTGCAAGACGTGGATACTTGAGATTATTGAAAAGCTTGTGCGAAGACCAGTGATTAGGCTGGATTATTTGACGACACATGCTTAAATGCCAGCGCGCTTCGTCACTTGTTAGTTGATCGACGGACGACGCTCTGTTCGCCGATATCAGTGCCAGTGGCTTGCTGACCTTCCTTTTACGTGGCCACAAGTACGGCCCAATAAACATTTTAACCGGAGCACCCAGTCTGCTCCCTTCGTTCACGTCATGACCTTGTGACAATATCACGCTCGTATATAGCATATCATTACAGCGAGGGAGTGAAAATTGGAAGTGGTAGTGAGGAAGGGATATCTAAGGGTGAGCAGAATGGCAAAGAAGATGGAGGTCAAAGCATACAATAGCCGTTTACAGTGAGTACTGCAAATGATTGGAAAAAGAAAGCGAGGGTGCGGAGGAGTAACATCCGAAGTGACGAGGAGCCAACGTTGATGTAAGAAAGTGCCACTGCATCGCAAATTAAAGTTTGGCACCAAGCATATCAAGTAGAGAGCAGCTTTGAAGCGTTAGCTTTAAAAATAGCAAGCGAATCATTGTTTTTCATATCTAAGAGATTTCCTGCTGAGTGATCATTTGTATTGCTAAAGATGCAACTTTGTATTCGGAAGCCTGTACTGAAACATTCCGTCATTTATGTATTTTCTGTCACTTGACGTAACCACTCACTTGTTTAATGACTTTGTCCCTGAGAATTATATTACCTGAACGAATAAATAAATAAACCAATAGATAAATAACTAAATTCACGTGATCCGTTTCCGTATATATGCAAAAATACCGACAAGGTACGTCATGGTGCAAGTGCGATTCAGGAAAGCGCCAGCATGACTTGCGTGGCGAGCAATAACATTGTGGGTTGCTTTCATGGCTGCGTCATTGTCGTGTTATATTGTACAGTGCGATAGATATATAGGTAAGTTCGATATAGATATTCTTGTTTCCCAAAGCCTAGTTAAGCCGGGTTCAGCTACAGGGGCCCACCAGCCCTGCTTGATTGTTGCGCAATGCAGCGCTGGCTGCGCATTTCTTGTTTTTTTTTGATAAGCCAGTTTCTGTGATCGTGCAGAAACGACTTTATTGGTATGCATTCACGTGAATCGTCATTTAATCTGAATATTCTCTACCACCATAGATACTTTGTAGCCTCTTTATTGGAGATGCCCGCGTATTTGTTACAAAATCGGTGGCTTGCAGGCAAATCATTAATAGGCCACATGTCTCGGTCGCAAATATAATGATCTCTTGCGTAATAATAACAAACTGTTGTTTAAAAAACGTGACGACACATGCGTTTTCCCTATATTCATAGAATAGGATCCTATTTATGGAGCCAACCACGAATATTCCTCGGTGCAAGAGTAATTTGCAATCTCTCGCTTTGATTAGTGTGCACGACGCAGCATAATTCGCCACTGTGACATACCCTCAGAACTTCTATAAGTTATACCCGCACCCACGAGCTAAGTACCACCACACCTTAGCAGTTAAGTTACCAATGCATTTGCATGTACGCGTGAATGCGCGAAACAAAATACTTATTGGTTCGCAGCCTTTACTGGTGAATTGCTTTGGAGCCAGCGCACAGGCCTTATTCAAAGGTATTTATCATTTTCTTTGTATATAAGCCAACATAACAACCAAGCTAACGATCCATACTAACAAAGACTGACAAAGATTACGATCAAAAGGAGAAGGACATGCGAAGCTCGAATACATCAAACTACGCACGAGAAGGTGCCATACTTATGGGCACAGGAAGCGACGCTTCCATTAAGGTGCCGACAGGGCAATGTGTGGGTTCTGCTATGCCCTCGCTCTGGAGGCAGTGGTCCGGCAATGAGAACACAGCTAGCTACGGGCTGGATCCCCGCTCGGCGGATATGCGCACTGTACGTTACAAGGCACGCAGAAGATATGGAGCAGCGTCACAGTCATATGCACATAATATGAGCGATTGGCTCATGCATGCTTGCTGTAAAAAGCCGGCTCTTCATCGTCGTTAGAGTAGGCCTGTCACGTAGCTGCCAGGTAACCCCTAAGACTCAGAAATGCATACCTAATCGTCCAGTTTCACTCTAAATTTGGCGAGAAAACTACCACGCACATACTCACTCATCACAAGCTTTCTTCTTGAAGCATGAACTGAAGTAGAGTTCTTTAGCTTCCATCACCAGTCCATCAATCAATCAAAAGTAATCCACGACCACAGAAACATCGTACTTCGCCATCGTCCCTCTGAATACGTCATGAGGGCCTTTTATCTTGCACGCAGACTTCTTTACGTCCCCGTGTTGTCGGATATCGGATAGAATCTGTGCATTCATGGCTGTTTACGGAACATAAACCTTTATGTCACGTAAAGTACCAGCAATATATGCTTTACGTTTGCGGCCACATCCCGCAAATTCACCTCTGTTCGTAGAAATTCGCGATATCCGCATTGCAGATATATCACTAGTCCTGTCAAAGTAAGCCGAAGCGCAAGCCCCAATAGCGATCACATTGTTTAAGCCAGATTACCAAACATAGGATGGTCTATAACACTGAAGCCATAAACGTGTGAGCCCCAACAGTCTGAATAAGTGGTGCTATCTAGCTGGGCAAAAATAAAACAGGCAATCATGAAATTGCTATTGGTTAAATATCGTGCATGGCTAATCCGGTGTAAAAAACCCCTCAGCGGGATTATGAGAATCAGTTACCTCTTTTATCATTTGACCTCGAAAATTTTATGCATAAACGAATGTGTTCATGGCTGTGGTTACACGAAGTGTCACAAGATGTAGACGCAATCGCTGCTGTAACCATGTATTTCTTAACCATTTTGCGCAAACGAGGATAATGTGTACAATGAAGAAACGTATCGTGATTTTGCCGCACTGGAGATTCAATCTTATCAAAGAAAAAATAAGAGTTCAAATGCAGTTAGCATCACCATTCATAGTTTGCAAAAACGTAAAGGTACTCTTTTGCAAATTATAAATTTCTTGCAATCTATAAAGTTTGCAAAAACGGATGTGGAGTTAAAACGTAGAAAACATGCGTTCCGGTAAGACGGTAAATGCAATCCGGTATTTTAGTAACTCGGTAACGTTAAAAAGTATGCGTACATGCTAAAGAGTATTATTATTCGTTAATCAAGAAATGCGCAAAAATCTATCGAGATATTCGCAAACATTGCGCAAGCCTGTTTTGCAAAGCGCTCAGGGTTGGGAAGCAGGCGTCGCCACTCGCCAAGGCTGATCGGCCTCTGTGTGACGGTGAGCGACCCTGTGACGGTGAGCGATCCAAGAAGCAACGCAGAGTGCATCCACTCCATTCGAGTTATGGAGCGCATAGCGCAAAACAGCGCCACCAATACCCCACTCGTTACGGCTTGTTTGCGCGTTACGTGTCGACGCCACCTTCCTTTCTCAATAGCACGCCTATTCTCGAAACGCCGAGGGCTGCACTCAGCACTCACGCTCAGTCGTGCTTCAAAGCGAAAGTCGCGATGCACCTTTAAAGAACAGTGGCGCGACAGAACACACAAGAAAGAAACGAGAGTGCATTCGTGCAACCTGCCGAGGCGACTCTGCACAGGCACTGCTGAGCGCTCCCGCACTCCCTCCTGCCACAAAGAGCGGTGTCTGTAGGCGCGGACCCCATGGGCGATGGCGGTGTCGATGCCGACGCAAAGGTTGGTGCGCGCATACACTTGAACATCCGCGAAGCGGACGCAGCGCCGCGCCCTTTGAAGGTTGTGCCCACCCTCACCGATGTTGCGTTCCCGGAAAATCGGCGGAGGCATCAAACAGGTGGTGAAGAACATCTCGGCACAGCACTCGACAGAAGGGGCGGCGGGATTTATGAGGGCAAGGTAGCCACCCATCTTTTGTCGCGTATGCCAGCAAGCGGCCATATGAACCACATCGCGGCGCGCGTTACTATTATCTGAAATATTCAGAAGAGCATACAAAGACGCAGCTACAGATATATGCGGCATACCCGTGTCAATAAATGTCATAGCACGCGCGTTTATGTGTCTCAAAACTGCCTTACGCAAATAAAAAACACAGTGAATGCTTGGTGAGACAAATTGGCATATTGAATTGTTTTACAGTTTTTCAGGATTTATTGTACAGCTTAAGGTCTACTCTCGCGACCTATAGTGGTGCTGCAGATGACATTGAGGTGACGTCACCTGTTGATATTGAAATACAACGGTTCAGCTGACGCTTTATTCAAGCAACAGCAAGATGGCGCCGATGATGACGGGGCGAAGACTGATGATGGTTATTGATAGATGAGGAAGATGACGTCCAATGAATTCTTACACTAATTTCCCCCGTCGACGGAAGCAGCCAGTGTGGCCGCGAAATACGCTGGGGGACGCATACGATAGGGCTTGAGACGCGAAATGTGCACAATCTCTGTCCCGCGGCAGCGTTGGTAAGTGGGGACATGAACAGGTGTGACAAGGTAGTTCACCGGTGAGGTCTGTTCGACAACTTTGTAGGGGCCAAGATAGCGTGACTCAAGCTTCTCGCATAAGCCAGGCGTTCGCGCAGGAGTCCACAGAAGTACATCGTCGCCAGGGCGGTAGAGAACGACGCGGTGAGTGACATCGTAACGATGTTTGCGATTTTCTTGGCTAGCTTCGGTGTTTACACGGACAAGACGACAGCATCGAGCAACATGGGACAGAAACTGGTCGCAAACGAATGAAGAAGATTTGACGGGACCAGAAAAGAATGAAACGTCGAGTGGTGATGTCAGTTGGCGTCCGTATACTAGGAAAAATGGAGAATAGCCTGTGGTTCGTTGAACTGACGTATTATATGCATACGTGACAAAGGGAAGTATGGCATCCCATTCGCGATGGTCCGGTCGGATAAACATGGACAGCATGTCACACAGCGTGCGATGATATCTTTCCGTTAAGCCATTGGTTTGCGGGTGATAGCTAGATGTTGTTTTATGAACTGTTTTTGATGCTTGAAGAACTACACTGAGCGTGCTTGAAAGAAATGCCTTGCCCCGGTCGCTCAATAAGAACACGAGGGGCTCTGTGACGTAGATAAATAGCATTCAAGAAGTTGCTACTTCCGAAGCAGTTCCTGAAGTGATGGAGGCCGTCTCAGCGTACCGGGTCAAGTGATCAACGGCGGTGATGATCCATCTCTTGCCGTCTGATGTAGTTTGGAGGGGCCCGAAGAGGTCAAAACTGACGACAGAGAACGGCTCTGATGGACAAGGAAGTGGTTGTAGGGTCCCGACTGGAGCAGTTGTGGGCCGCTTGCGATGTTGGCAAAGTGCGCACGAGGCAATATATTTAGCTACCGTCGTGGAAAGGCCTGGCCAGAAGAATCGACTGCGGATGCGTTCGTATGTTTTGTAGTAACCCAAGTGTCCTGACGTCGGGTCGTCGTGGGAAGCGTGCAGAACTTCAGTGCGTGGTGCGCGTGGTACGACAGGAGCCCATCGGTGGCCTTCCGGGTGGAAAATGTATCGATGAGTGGACTTGGTGGCACCGACCAGGGACCGATGCTTATTCCTGCTCTTTTCGTTGTGCAGATTACGCTATGGCCTAAAGGCCTCACTACCGGGCTGGTCACGCATCTGCACACAAATGGAACTACGCCAGTGATCACCGATGACACAACAACAGGGAACGAATCTGCGCAAGCGCCTGCGATCTTCTACGCACCTCTACAGCGCAGCTACCACGCCACGGACGCGATCTCGTCGACGCAAGCAGGCGCCCAACAGTATAAAAGCCTGGCTCATGACACGAGACACTTCAGTGGACTTGGTGGCACCGACCAGGGACCGATGCTTATTCCTGCTCTTTTCGTTGTGCAGGTTAGTAACAATTACTCGGTAACCTCATTAATAGACGATGATGTAACCCTGATGGTGCTGCCAAGTCCACGCTTTCTTGTTGCCCTGATTGCTGATTGCTATGATGTGTGTAAGCTACTGTTACTAACATCGGGTGATGTTGAGCTAAATCCCGGTCCGAATTCTGATTCGGAATCGGACACCCGTCCCAACAATGACCTTTTAAAACAAATACTCAAAGAACAAACTAAACAAATAAAACGTTAAAGGAAGTAGTGGCTAATTTGAAAAAGGTTGAACGAACTGTGGATAATATGGAAACCAGGCTCACTAAAATCGAAATTGATATGGAACGACTTAAACACTGCGAAGAAAAATTGGCCGAGTATGAAAGTAAGCACGCCACCATGAAAGGTGAAATTGGAAGTCTTGCACTCAAACTGGATGATTTAGAAAACAGAAGCCGACGTAATAACTTGATTATCTATGGTGTAACGGAAGAGTCTGACGAAGATGCTATCTTACTGGAAAAGAAAGTAAAAGATGACATTCTGAAACATACACTCGGTATCGAAGTAAAGACCATCGAAAGAATTCATAGAATAGGCAACCATAGAACCAGCCAGGGAAGGCCAATCATCCTACGTCTCTTCGACTACAGTGAAAAAAACAAAATCTTATCTTGCTGTTATAAACTCAAGGGTACGCCCTTATCCGTTTCCGAAGATTTTTCCAAAAGAGTAAGGGATATGCGCGCGCACTTATGGCACTCTGCGGCAAACGAAAGGGCCAAAGGAGCAAAAGTCAAACTGTCGTTCGATAAACTGAAAGTCAATGATAAAGTTTATACTTGGGACCCAGTAAAGAATGCTAGAACAGATATATCGAAGAAAGCGGGTCCACCACGAAACAACCGACCAACTTCAACTACGCATAAAACTTCTACAAATAAGAAAAACTCGAACTGACAGCACAGTACTAAAACACTTAGAATCGTTTCCCTCAATGCCAGAAGTGTGCTAAACAAGTTTGATGAACTAGAGAACATAATTTCGTCCTACCAACCTCACGTTCTAATAATAACAGAGACTTGGCTTCACTCCGGAGTACGTGACTCGGAAGTCGTCCCTCCCTCATACAGACTGCTCCGTAAAGATAGAGGGTCAAGAGGCGGGGGCGTAGCGGTAGCAATTAAAAAAATATCAAATCCTTTGAACTCGATGGCATTCCCGACCACGAAAGCGTCTGGTGCAAAATAACATATTATAATAAAAGTATAATTGTAGGAGGGGTATATCGGCCTCCTAATGCGGCACCTGACTACATTGAAGTGATTCATGATTATCTTTCAAAGCATACTAACTCTAGGTCAAAAATTATCCTTGCTGGGGATTTTAATCTTCCCGGAATAAATTGGAACAATGGTTCACATGATGGTCGTGACGTTGCTAGTTCAGAATTACTACTGGACGTAGCGTTCGCGTTTTCATTAAATCAACTAGTAACTGAAAACACTCGGATCACTGCGACGTCATCGTCTTTACTTGACCTAGCGTTTGTAAGTAGTACATTAGAAGGTTCTTCTGCGTCCATCGAGAATGGCATTTCCGATCACAAATCGATTACCTTAACCTGCCCCATTTCATGCGCGAAGAAATACAAAAAGCCACTACCTACTTACTTTAAAGATTACGCACGTGCAAATGACCCTGCTGTGCTACGTTTCCTGGAAACACAATTTCATGAATTCATTGAGCTTACAGACGTAAAAGAACTTTGGGCGCATTTTAAAAGCACTGTTAAATATTGCGAAGACACATTCATTCCGAATAAAAAGAAACGCATCAACCGAGAATACCCTTGGATAACGCGTGAGATAATTCAACTGAAAAGAAAAATAAAACGACGGCAGAAAAAGGGAACCAAAAACAACGTACGTGATCTTATCGGGACATTCAAGCATAAAATGTCAGAAGCAAAAACCCGCTTCTTTAACACTACGTTAGCTTCGTTTATGGCGCACTGTCCCAAAAAATTCTGGCGATACTTATCAGATGAACGAGACTCAATCTCACAAATTAAAAATTCGGAACAAGTCATTAAAGATCCCGAACACATTGCTAATGAGATGAACAAGTTTTTTCAGTCAGTTTTCACGAAACATACCAGTAATGCGCAACTACCTCCTTATACTGTGAAAATACCCATGGAAGAATTAATCGTAAGTGAGGAGGGCATACTTTCTCTATTACAAAAGCTTGATCAAAAGAAATCTACGGGCCCCGATCAAATCACTAACTCATTTTTAAGCCGATACGCTAATTGGACATCTAAGTATCTCTTTAAAATATACACGTTATCCCTTCAAACTTCACAAATACCAGACGACTGGTGCAATGCTGTAGTAGTTCCTATACATAAATCAGGCCCCAAACTAGAAATAAGCAACTACCGCCCAGTGTCACTTACAAGTTCGTGCTGCAAAATATTGGAACATGTAATTTTCAAGGCCATAATAACTCACCTAGAAACAAACGAACTTCTCTACAAACAACAGCATGGTTTCAGATCAGGCCTCTCAACTATAACCCAATTAGCTGAATTAACCCATGACATAGCCAACGCAATCAACGATAACGTCCAATTAGATGCTATATTTTTAGACTTTTCTAAGGCGTTCGACGTTGTCCCACATCTGGATTTAGTCAAAAAACTATCGGCTTTTGGTATTGATATCAAAATAATATCCTGGATCAACAGCTTCTTAACTAAACGGAAACAAAGCGTTAAAATTGACAATCAGCTATCAGAACCACTTGATGTTTATTCTGGTGTACCTCAGGGATCGGTTCTTGCACCTCTGCTGTTTTTAATGTTTATTAACGACATCCACTTTTCCGTTGAGAACACTATTCAGATGCGTCTGTTTGCCGACGACTGTGTCGTGTACACAGTCGTGCGCAATTCAGACGACCAAACTAAACTTAACAATTCACTTCAGGCAATTTATTCCTGGTGCAATACTTGGGGCATGAAACTAAACACATCAAAAACGCATTGCATTTCTTTTACAAATAAGAAAACCCCCCTTAACTATACATATAGGATTGGAAACTCAATTATCGATAAATGCAATCAAGTAAAATACCTAGGCATTACACTCACGCCGAACCTTAACTGGGAACCACACATTTTGGCCATGTGTCAGAAAGCGGAAAAGAAGTTATCTTTCTTGAGAAGAAAACTGCGCAATGCACCACCACATATTAAAATAAATGCCTACAAAACACTAATTAGACCATGTTTAGAGTACGCCGATCTCATCTGGAGTCCACATCAAAAGTACCTGATTAGTAAAATAGAACGAATACAAAAATTGGCAGTAAGGTTCGTATATTCAGAATTCGCGAGGCAGTCCAGTACCGCAGATTTACTCGCGAGGGCAAACTTAAAACAACTTTTTCAACGCAGAATAATGTCACGATTAAAATTCCTTTACCAATTATATCATGGTCATTTCCACATATCACGCTCTCATTACCTGCAAGATCCGCCTAAACAATCATTCCGACTAAATCATTCTAAAACAATACGCCAACCCTTAAGTCGTGTAAACGCTCACAAACATTCACTTTTTCCGTCGGCTATCTCCCTCTGGAACAGCCTACCCAATGACATTGTTTGTTGTAGTACGATTGACTCTTTCATCAACCGCATACAGTGTATTGAATTTGCTCCATGATTTTTTTGTTCTTTTTTTTTCTTTTTCTCTGGCAATGTATGTATTTCGATGTATCTGTGTACCCACTCCTGCTTGGGCCGTGAAGGGCCTGCAGTATATTCAAATAAAAAAAAAAGATATAGCACATCGTCCTCCAACTTGAATAGTCGGAGTTAATTCCAGAGCCTGGCATTAGGGGAATACGAAGCGCCGGTAAGCCGACCGATGATGTCAGTGCAGTAAGAATCGGCTCGCTGGTGAGTAGTAAGTACTGACGGACGGGTGGATGAAGGTAGGGAAGAAATGGCTGATATCGACGGGGCTTCCTCCGTATAGCCAATTTGACAAGGGGATGTGACGTGCGCCGAAAACTGCGGCAAAGGACATCGTGACAAAGCGTCGGCATCTTGATGATGTCTTCCAGTCTTGTAGATGACGTCAAAGTCATAAGATTGTAATCGGAGAATCCAGCGGTCAAGTCGTCCCGACAAGTTTTTGATTGTGGACATCTTACTGTCACATTTTACTGTCACAACAGTAAAATGTCAACCATGTAGGTACGGACGAAATTTTTGGATGGACCAGACAACAGCCAAGCACTCTTGTTCGGTTATCGAGTACCTCTTCTCTGCAGAGGTCAGAGTGCGGCTTGCATACGCGACAACTTTCTCGCGAAAGGCATGGTCGCGCTTGAGGAGTACGGCGCCAATTTCTTGTCCACTAGCGTAAGTGTGTAATATCGTAGGTGGCCTGTCATCGAAATAGCCAAGCACCGGTGGGGATGTCAGTGCCTGCTTGAGATCTTGAATTGAGGCTTCGCATTGATCATTCCAATCGAAGGAACCGGTACTGGCAAGGAGCTTGTGGAGAGGAGCGGCAATAGTGGCAAAGTTGCGAATGAAGCGGTGAAAGTACGATGCGAGTCCAAGGAAACTGCGTATTTCTTTGGAGCGAAAGGGTCGCGGAAAGTTGAGGACTGTGGAAAAGTTGTCAGGATCGGGCTGGATGCCATCTTTACTAACGAGATGTCCTAGAACTTTTATAGCTGTGTTGCCAAAATTGCACTTCTTTGTGTTTAGTTGAAGTCCAGCATTGGAGAGACATGTGAGCACTTGATCTAGGCGTTGCAGATGATCAGCAAAAGTGGAAGAAAACACGACGATGTCGACGAGGTAGCATAGACAAGTTTTCCACTTGAGGCTACGAAGAACATTGTCGATCATTCTTTCAAATGTGGCGGGAGCATTACATAGGCCGAATGGCATTACGTTAAACTCGTAAAGACCGTCCGGCGTAGAAAAGGCTGTCTTTTCTTTGTCTGCTTCGTCCATTGGTATTCGCCAATACCCGGACCGAAGGTCAAGGGTGGAGAAGTATTGGGCGCCTTGCAATGAGTCAAGTGCATCATCTATACGGGGCATCGGATACACAACTTTTCAGGTAATCTTGTTGAGCGCGCAGTAATCAACAAAAAATCGTACCGATCTATCCTTCTTTTGTACCAACACAACGGGTGATGACCAAGAACTGGTAGAAGGTCGTATGATGTTTCTTTTTAGCATATCGGTCACGTTCTCCTCGATGATTTTGCGCTCGGCCAGGGAGACTCGGTAGGGACGATGGCGTACAACAGTCTGACCGTCAGTGTCGATGCGATGATGCGCAATTGTGGTCTGTCCTAGTGCCGAAGCATTGGCGTCGAAGGAGGCCTGGTGTTTCGTTAGCAAATTTAGCAACGCCTCACGTTGAGAAGCAGAAAAGTAAGGATTTATCCCGGGAGCAAAGGAGGAGGAAGTAACAGACTGGGCCTGTTGTGGCTGAGCTGTCAAGGCGTCAAAAGAGACCAAAGATACCGGTTGGGTATCACATAACATGACACTGCTCTGGGGTAGGGTTCAGGCTAAGGATTATCGCAGCACTGTCTTTGAACCGCACCAGGCTGGAGGGTACTACAACGCCGCGAGCTAGACAGCTGCTGGAAAGGGTGATAAGGACGTCACCATTGGCAATATTTGGAGAAGTGATGATTTGCTCCTGACCCGGGAGCAGTATGAATTCGGAAGCTGTGAAGAAACGCAATGGTTTTTCGTCGACGCGTTCGCTGCCGTGATCGGTCTCGGTCATTTCGACTAAACGTTGACGGCAAAAAATTAATGCAGATGCTGATGAAAGTCCCAACCTAAAATTAGTTCATGAGCACATGAAATTAAGACAGCGAAGGTGATGTGATGATGAATACCATTAATGAAGACACGCGCTGTACATTGGGCCGATGGTTTAATTATTTTTCCAATGGCCCAATCAAAGATGCTCCAGGTAGGGTGTCTGCACTTTCCGCAATTCAGAACACAAGTCGGCACGCATAACTGAAATAGTTGCTCCCGTGTCCACCAAAGCCAACACCCGCACACCTTGCACAGTTACCAATAACATGTTTGACGGTAGTTTAGAAGGACTTGGCTCATTTTGCCGCGATGCAGTTTTCCCTCCAAAAACTGCACTGTTTAGTTTTCCGATCGCTGTGCAGCCAGTTGAGATACAGGCCGAAGTGGTGAAGCAGAGCGTCGGAGTGGCGAAGGTGAGCGTGGTCGGTATGCACTTGTATTGTTGGTTGTGTTGGAAATGCGCACAGGAGACGGTGATCGGTCGTTGGAACGACTGTCGGCATAACGGTAGTAACCTCGAGCACATGTGTCGTCTCGTTCAAAAGTGGAATAACCATGACGTTCATCTTTCTGCCGCCGTCGCAGACCCGGGAAATGTGTCCTCGAATTCGACAGTAGTAGCAATAGGCCGTGGGGCCCGCCAGGAAGGCTTGCAATTCCTCACGAATTATGGCTGGATTGTTGGATCGGAGCTCTATACTGTTTGCCAGGGGGTTGATTGATTGATTGATATGTGGGGTTTAACGTCCCAAAACCACTATATGATTATGAGAGACGCCGTAGTGGAGGGCTCCGGAAATTTAGACCACCTGGGGTTCTTTTACGTGCACCCAAATCTGAGCACACGGGCCTACAACATTTCCGCCTCCATCGGAAATGCAGCCGCCGCAGCCGGAATTCGAACCCGCGCCCTGCCGGTCAGCAGCCGATTTCCTTAGCCACTAGACCACCGCGGCGGGGCACCAGGGGGTTCTCAGAGTAGTCGGGTCGCAGGTGGATTGACTGCAAGGTATCAAGACGCTGGCATACAGCTACGACATCGGAAACCGTCGAAGGGTTGTGCGCGACGAGGGCGTTGAAAGTGGTAGGTCCGATACAATTCAGAAGGTTCCAGACACGATCACCTTCTGGCATCGTGTCGTCGATACGGCGGCAAAGTGCAAGCACATCCTCAATATAGGAAGTGTAGGACTCTCCGCAATGTTGAACATGCGGAGAGTCCAGTTTCTTGCGAGCAACTTCTGAACGGGCGGTCGGTGTGCCGGAAATGCGTCGGAGCTGGTTTTTGAAGAAAGACCGATCACGGAAGTCGCTCTCATGATTCAGGAATCACGTCTTGGCAACCTGAGAGACATAAAACTGGACGCGTGCTAATTTCGATGCCTCGTTCCAGTTGTTGTAGACATCTACACGGTCATAGTTGTCGAGCCAGTCTTCAACATCTTCGCCAGGCAGACCGGAAAAGATTGGAGGCTCCCGAGGGAGGTTGTTGACCGAGCTAGGATTGGCGGCTGGTGGTTGCGCCGGCGGGTGGTTCGGTTGGGCTTGCTGTTGTGCCATGATGCTGCGCTGGCGTAAGCGACATCCCGAACGGAGCTCCAGGAGCTGGCTTTGGATGGAGAGAGGTCGAAGAGATCGGGAAGCACCTCCACCACTTGCAATACAACGGTTCAGCTGACGCTTTATTCAAGCAAGAGCAAGATGGCCCCGATGATGAAGAGGAACGGGGCGAAGACTGATGATGGTTATTGACAGATGAGGAAGATGACCTCCAATGAATTCTTACAATATCTTCTTTGCATTCTGTAATGTGCACAGCTTTGGAATAGCTGTTCTTCAGCCTCTACACTTGCATGATCAACGTCATATAGAGAGATAGTGCTTCCGAAACATATTTGACTGGCCTACGCTGATTTAGTACTGGTATTCAGCATTTTATCATATTCGCGTGGTAGAGCTTGTAAACTTCTTCTTTGTAATGCGCCAGATGGAGGTGGCATTGCATACTTACTATGTGCGAACTGGTTGATACGAGGGAGAAAGAAAGAAAAGCAAGGAGGTAAGGAGAGGTGCTGCTCTGCGCGCTCCAGCTGTCTGCGACGCCATACCTAGGCCCATTGAGACAGGAATTATTATGATGCGCTGTCAGAAACGCGACGAATTCTCGTGGCGAAATTCTAAGGCACTTAGTATTACAGTCCCAGTAAGAAAATGAAAGAAGGCGTTGTTCCTTATGAGTTTTGCTAATTAAGAATATTTAATGAGTAAGTAATTATCTATTTATTCTACCACAAGTCAGCTTTAAAACTTGCATAAAAGGAATTCGTTAATAGGCCAAAAACACAAGCAGAGTTTGTTTTTTAATTGCATTTGTTTCGAGCGAAGAGAAAAGAATACATTTCACGTTGGTCTGGGAATGCGTAACGTCGAACAATCGTCGAACATGGTAGTGCGTTCAGCAGAGTGATCCTCTGCAGCAATACGCAGCATAAAGAAATAAAATGATCGTCAGCTATTCCTTCAGGAGGCCTGCATAAATGTGCAAACTAAGTTTAAAGCCATTTGATGGAAGAAGTGGTCCGTAACGTGCCGTTGAAATTGACGTCTTTATTTGTACAGGGAGCGTTTCTGCAAAGAGGACCCAGGCCGGTAAACACGACTGTGCTGAATATCTTCATCCCACTCAATGTTTGTATGTCTATTGAAAGAAATGACGTCCATGCAACTATTTCAAATCACCCAATTCTTTGATTATGTAGGCGCATCCTCATTAGGTCTCACAGGTTTCTGAAACTCATCGCATGGGATGGATATAAAAGCAATCCTCGCCACTGATTGTGGCGTTATGTACAACCTCTTTACTTTAATTCATTCGACTGAAACGGGAGACAAACAATGCGTCAAAAAGTCCAGGTTCCCTTCAAGAGACGCACATGCGTCACGTTTCTACCCCGTAATGACTATTTCAGTAATATCCTCACAGAGGAACGAGGAATGCCCTTCTCTTACTGTCATTTTTTTACTCGTTTAAAGCAAGTGACATCTGCCCATGAAAAATTACGAAAGCGCCAGAGCATCCGATGAAGAGCCGCCTTGGCATAGCATGTCCGTTCACTCCAGCGTTGACATGATGATGATGATGATGATGATTTGTCAAGAACAGTTGAAGGCACTTGTGAAGCGAGAAACATAAAAAGTCAAGCCTAAAACGTACAGTGGAAACAGAACACTCGAAGTAGTACAGACGCAACTGCTTTGCCATCACTACATATGACAAAACAGCTCTAAGTGCCCCCGTAGACATGTTATATATATATATATATATATATATATATATATATATATATATATATATATATATATATATATGTATATCCGTTTAACTTTACATACATGTAACTATATAAACCTATATATATTTATATATATATATATGTATATCCGTTTAACTTTACATATAAATATATATAAATATATATATATATACATATATATATATATATATATATATATATATATATATATATATATATATATATATATATATTCAATAGTGCAGACTCGAGTTCCAAGCAGGCTGGTAATACACATACAAATAAATTAGTTGTGAAACGAAACAATAAAGGGTGAAGAAGGTTGTTTGGTAGGATAGTTCATTCATCACATGTATTAGTAAGACAGTTCCATTCACATATGGTTCTTGGAAAGTACGAATACTTCAGTAGGTCTGTGCGAGCAAAATATGGGATCAAAGCCTTTAAGTATATATATATATATATATATATATATATATATATATATATATATATATATATATATATATATTGGTATGGGATATGGCACAACTGGAGCGTTGTCAACAAGGACAAATATATTTATTTCCCAACAGTTTCGGGAGGGGTCCTCCCTTCATCAGGGGAGATGAGTTATATATATATATATATATATATATATATATATATATCTGTGTGTGTGTGTGTGTGTGTGTAAAGTTGACACCCAATTATCCGCAATTCGCTTGTCGCCACCTTGCACAGTGCAGACGCAGTCGTCGCTTATAGCTTTCCGCACGCACTGCCTTCCAGTGCTGTCCTGCTCGTGCGGTGGCAATAGACGACACACAAACAGACATGGTTGATTGTTTGGCGCCACATGCTTATTACATTCATGACAGCGGATCACGAGAGGTACTGACCACAACAGACGGATGAGGATGAAATAAAAGCGAACGCTACGGTTTCTGAGTTACTGTCTTTCACGCCAGTGTCTTACGAAGCGAGAGCTTGCTTAGGCCCCAAACTCGGGTGCTCTCGACAGACGGGCGCCACGTTAGGTTTACGTAAATGATCTCCGAGGGGCGAAACGGACCTGATTTCGGTTAGCGATCGCGTCAGCTAGACCAAAGAAAAATACAAACGATGGGCGGCCAAATTGAGCTCAGATTACTCCCCTGTCACTTCACACAGTTGGGCTGGAAGTGACAGGCGAGTAATCGAGAGACCGCCGCCACGCGTGCGCTCGGGACGCGAAAATGGTCGGTGCTTCCGCTGTCGTTCGAGCTGCGGTTAAGTGGTGGAGTGGTTTCGTTGCCGTGAAAAGGCGCCTTTGCGCGGTGCCTACAGTGGCGCCGTCCGGAGTTCGGCCCTCACCGAGTGATACTTTTCTTCTTGTTTTTTGTTTTGTTTCTTGCGTGACTTTTTCGCCAGATGCGCCTTTCTAAGCAAGGCAATCGTCATGACAACGGCTCGCGCCTAGTACTTGCAGTGCCGTGTAGCAAGCCCTAATCGTGTATGGAGCCTTGCCTAAACGTTTGTTTCCGCTTCCCGTGCTTCGTGTTTGAAGCCATCTGTTGTGACTAGATACGCCTCAGGCAATGCACGATGCCGGACCTGATTGTTCTTCGGAAGGTTTTAGCGCTTTTCAGGTAAAGTAAGTATTCCACGTACATCTCACTTGTTCATTATCATCGATGACAAGCCGTAGTTTTACAGTGAAGAAGCTTCGTTCGATCTGATTTGAAAATAATCAGGAAGGCGAAGCGGGAGGTACTGAAGATGGTGGGTATCTTGTCGAAGCTGACTGGAAAGACTCGTTGAGATAAACGCTTATTGAATAGTTAGTGTTAAGTCAAAAATAATCCCGTAACAGGCACACATTTGCTACAAAATATGAGAAGGACGCTTGTAATATGTGTCCACTTTTCTTTACCGTATTGCAGGACACCAGCAAAGCCCTAATGCACCAGTAGTCGTGATTTTCTTTAGAATATGGACTATGGTTCTACACTTTGCCTATGTCAACTCATAAAAAATTGAAAGATGAATAATCACAGAGATTATGATAATAGTAATAATATTATTATGGTTAATATTAACAATATATTGCTATCACTAATAACGCAGAAAAATATAGAACATCTTCAGACACTTTTGCGTTAAAGACTCGTGTGCAAAGCGCAACTACTGTCGACGCCTGTTGATAACCTAAATACATGGCTGCCAGCCAATTGTTCTCACAGAGCGTTTAAGCTGCCTGCCGTGCTTGAACTTTGACTGAACAGTAATATCATCTAAACACACACACACACACGCAAAAACAAAGCGCTTACCCACGTGAATAGCGTAACACTGCGTTAGTGAGAAGCTCAGCCAACGCGACTCAGTCATTAACTTTCATTATATTTTTTCCGCGAGATTTTCCTCTATTTCTCTCTAACTGTTAATTTCCCTCGCGATGAACACAAATGTTGTCGAGGATGAATGCTTGATGGGCTAGTTGGTTCCATTTCGCTCATGTAACAGTGAGATAAACTAGAAAGGATCACGCATACATACAGCGCTCTGTATATCTGTGTCATACTTTCCACTTTTACGCGCTGTTACGTGTGTTGCTAAGGCCAAGAAGCGCAATAAAATTTTTGAAATCAAACTGCTGCTGGGCTGCAAAATTTTTAAGAAGCTTCATTGTTGGGAATTCCTCCAGATATTGACTCTTTCTGCGTCGTTACTCACATCCCTAGAGTGGATTTTGAAAGCCCGGGAATTGAAGGGGGATGCAAAGATGTAGCTTCAACATAGCTTTACCTTGAAGGATAGTAGCATTTGTGATTTAGTAATGCCTGTAAAATGCTCTACACGGGTTGCTAAATGCAAAGTGTTGTAAAGGAGAAGCGCTTCAAGCCGTGGGTCTCCTCCTCCTATAGCTCGTCGTCGTTCGTGACCGCTTAAATCAATTACTCATTCAGCTGGTGCAGACAGACAGACAGACAGACAGACAGACAGACAGACAGACAGACAGACAGACAGACAGACAGACAGACAGACAGACAGAAAGACAGGCAGACAGACAGACAGACAGACAGACAGACAGACAGACAGGCAGACAGCGGATGGAGGAACGTACGGACAAGCGGACAGACAAACACACAGACGGATGGTTGGATGGACCAACAAACGGACGTAAGCACGGACGCAGGAAAGGACGGACGGACGCTTCGCCCTACTCATCATGCACTCCATAAATTTGCTGTGATTTCTCTTGAGTACAGGCACATGGATAGTTTTATATCTATCTATCTATCTATCTATCTATCTCTCTCTCTATCTTTCTACGTCAGAGTGCTCTCTTTATCACCTTCTTAACTTGCGGTAGAACAAAGTAAATATGGGAGGGTAAGACGGTTTGACGAATATGTCTGGCTGATGATGGCATCATGATGATCATCATCATGATCATCATCGTCATCAGCCTGACTACGTCCACTGCTGGACAGAGGCCTCTCCCATGTTCCGCCAGTTCACTCGGTCATGTGCTTGCTGCTGGAAATTTATACCCGCAAACTTATTAATATCACCTGCCCACCTAACCTCCTCTCTCCCCCTAACCCTTTTCGTTCAAATGCTGTCACTTACACCTCAAACCTTTCCCAGATACTTTGGCGGCACACAGTCGTATACCACGGCTAACGATATGCAGGTATGAGCCACAGGTGACTTACAGTTTTGACCCCCGCCATAAAACGACTGACACTAGTAAATAAATTTGAAGAGCATTAGAGAAAAATAACAACGGCAGCGTTGACCCAATAATTGGGAATAATAAATTCAGTGTGCCAGCACGAATGGATCTCAAGCGTCCTGCTTTACAATGATGTTTCCTACCACAGTGTCACACCCGGTCCCGAAACTGCTTTGGTAAAAGAACCTATGCAGCTTTATTGTTGGTAGGACCTAAAGTGTGGTTGCGATGGTGGCTGTTTGATTTTTAAAACACTGCGTATGCACTTCTATGATACAGACGTAAGGTTGGGCTAATGCCAATTGTGTCATTCATCGATGTATGTGAATGTAGCACTAGCCAAGGATATATCACTCTCACAAGCACACAACGCAATACATCAGCTTACCGCTTCTTCTGTTGTTAATACCTACGTTGCTGTTAGCATCGCTACGGAATTGAAAACTGGCTGTGCAACTCATAAGCCTAAAACTTTTGTACATATGTTTAGTGTACATCGAGCACCTCGCTACTGGCGTGACTTACACATCGCTACTTTGAACTATATAAGCGACCGAACTAAGTGCGTTCACAATCAGGAATCAAAATATGGGACAAGTGAGGGTGTAAGTCACGTCTTGTTCGTAGCGAGGTGCTCGAAGTGGTAAAGGAGTGTGTCTACTCTGTAACAGTAGTCACCGCGTATGCAAACCATGCGATTGAAAGAACTAAAACAGCAAAAATTCGGCAAAAACCTTGTGCAATAAAAATCGATATTATATATTCGAAGTATGCGGAGCGAAAGTCAATGCACTGTAATTTTTATTAAAGTGAAACTTCAAGAAATGACACTAAAAATATGTACAAAAGTTTTAGGCTTATGTGTTGTACAGCCAGTTTACACTTGCGTAATGATGCTAACACGAACATAAATATTAACAACAAAAGAGCGTTAAGCTGATGTGTTGCGTCGTGCGCTTGTGAGAGTGATATATCCTTGGCTAGCGCTACATTTACACACTTTAATGAATGGCACAATTGTCATTAGCCCAACCTGACGTCTGCATCATATAAGTGCATACGCAGTGTTTTTAAAATCAGCCACCATCGCAAGCACAACTGACGTCTTACCACATTACAGCTGTATAGGGTCTTTTACCAGAGCACTTTCGGACTCGGGTGAGACTCTGTGGTAGGAAACTTGATTGTAGGAGACAACGCTATAGCGCGGTGAAAATCTCGCGCCGTTCGGAACCTTGCGAGAAGCAACGGTTTCCGCCCACACGCGAGCTCCCTAAATAAACGTCATTCCTTTAGCACTGTGTGCCCATCAAATCACCCCTCCTGTGTAGGCGGCGCCTAGATCGTTCATCAAACGCCTCCCCTTCAAAGGAAATCGTGGCGCATCCCCCAGAGTAACATAATCTCGGACTCACGGTGCAAACCTCCGGGAATAAGGTTCGTGCTGACGATGCCGTCTGCATTCGTTTCACATAGGACGCTGTCTGCTCTTCTTTTTTCAGGGGCTGAGATCTCGGCTAGGTGGGCGTTTAAATGGGATCTTGCGGGCTGCTGCACGCACGCTAGTGAACGTAGCCCATTTCGAATGCATACCTGAGGGTGCACAGATAGCTCAGTTTCCCCAAGGCACACAATTTGGGCTGAAAACATTTCTCGTTCTTTCTAGCATGCAAGCCTCAATTTGTCGGGTATATGTGTGCATGTTGCGTGCGTGACAGTGGAAAGCTTCGCCTCCCCTCCTAAGCAGGGAAGATCGTTTACCAGCGATGGTGGTTGTGCCGGAAATTTTATGCAAATCACTGTATCAGCTCTCTACTGAAAAGGTGGGCGTCGCTATGGAATTTGACGAAATAACCGGGAGCCGACACAGAAGTTCAACTCTATTCATTCAGCGTTACATCTCTCTTGTGCGTGATGGAACGACGCCGCTTTTGACAGAAAGGTGCGCGTTGATGACCGTGTTAGCGCAGCCAGATGCTGCGCCAAAACACGCCTCCTGCTGAAACGCTTCGCCCCGATTATGTGTGGATAAGGAGGGGTTGAAGCAGTTTACCCTTAGTTTACCCTTAGTTTACCCGCCAAGCTTTGTCGGTGGGGGAGCTCAGAAAAAGAAAAAAAGTTCTTCTGGTTGGATATACCAAGCTCATTCCAAATAATATGAAGCGCTTCGGTGAAGGTAAATGAAAAGATTGCTAGTTTCAGGAGAACTTCAAACTCTAGGAACGTGCAAATATAAAAAAATATAAGAAAAGCACAGTTAGGCCGCCAGGTTGAAGCAGTGATTGGTGCAGAAACTGGAAATTCATGTGACAAAATGGTACAAGCTTACTCTTTTGGATGTGATCTCGCATAACTCCACACAGCATTGGGTTGAGGGTATACACGCGCCCCAAAAAACAACGTGGTTTTCATGCTGTCAGTCTCATAAAGGGTATAGTTGACTACTTTACGAGCTATTCCCCGGTGCCCATCGAGATAACACGCGCGCCACACCTCACGACCAAGTTCGCAGCTGCTGCGCCAGCAAAGCAGCATTCCCTCCCTTCCCTCTCTTCCCGGCAGCCACTACCACTCCTTCGACTGGAGAAGGACGACCACTGTAGTCGGGGCGTTTCCTTTTTGCTTAAGGAGCCATCGACAGCATACCGTACAGGTGTCTCAATACTATCGGGTGATCCCTTAGTACGACGGAAATATCTGGCTTGTTTCAACTCTGCTTCAGTCACATATTTCCCCACCTTTGTATGCTTTTGATCACACGTAGAACGTATGGGGGCACAATAAATTATATCGATTTTGAATTTTTTGCGGTGCGTGGTGGTTGACGCCTAGGGCAATGGCAAAATCCCACTGACAGTGTCTATGTAATTGCTATGGCAATAAAACAGGCGTAATCTTCCAGTGAATCACTAATCATTTACGTAGTAGCGAGTAAAAAAAGACAGAAAGGAAGTACACCGGACAAAAGGTGGGCATTAACTATCTCAACGGAAATCACGTATTTGAAAACAAAACAACAAAAGGCTGCAAATTCCGCTACTTAGAGTGAACATACAACACATAGTGGGACAGATCTTTTTTTGTAGTGCCTCGTGACCCACCACACGCTAGCGTAGTCCTTTTTAAACTGCTTAATTTTATTGTCTAAAAATGCTCTAGGAGACTGGCTAATGTAGGCGTTTTCATGGTTTTCAATATGGTACGCCTATACTACATCGCGGACCCTCGAATATTCAGCCTCTCGATTTACGACATTGCACTGGTTTTTACGGAGCAGTCACAATACGTTCTTGGACAGAACACATATCTACGACTGAACATTAACATACGGGATAACTTTCATTCATTCACGTACGTACCAAAATCGGCTCTTTAAATTTGAAGCTTGGGATCAAGGTACTGCGATATCTTGCCTTTACAACTTTGGCTGTTCATTTCAGTCTCTGGCGAAGGTTCAAGAGCCTTTAGGGTCTAAACACTCCTCATGTTCGCACTTTCAATTTTTTCAAAGAGAAGAAAATCATCTGCACAATGAAACGTTTTTCTTGCACTACCCCATTTAAGTTACTCTAAAAAATCTTTGTCTGCTTTCGCCAGAAGAGGTTTGCTTTGGAAAGGTGCCATTCTCTAACCTATTCAAATATGAAAGCATTGAACAACTTCCTTGTCATTAAACACAGTGAATATTGAAGGCAGATATCTGGATAGCGGCACCAAAAATGTTGCTAGCAGATAAAGCAACGCTAGTGTATACGTTGTTGAAAGTTCTACCAAGTGTAACCAGGGCAGTTTATATTTGTTTCATCAAATCATCTGCAAGAATCCATGGCTGACATGCATATTGTTCTTTCGAACTTGTGTATTCATCACGCGTTTAGTATGGCTTGGAGCTTCTAGCGCCATCCTCTGTGTCAAAGATGTACACTCATAAACAACTGATATAAGAACAAGCTACAGTCTGGATAAAATGAGCTTTATTGCTCTTGCCACGGTATCACACGGTGATATCAGGATAATTTCGACTTGGACGGTTAATTTGTGGTCGAAATTATTTTCGACAGCTGCATAATTAGGAACAGTAAATTAAGAAATGGTTTTCTAGAGTTCTCGTGAACAATACTCACGAAAGCTGTGCTTAGTAATTTCCTGTGGACGTTTTATTTGCGCATTACTATATTCAGATTTGCTCATACCGAGGAGAAGGAATGAAAAATTGTTTAAACGGCATACTAAGGTTTTCGTGGGTGGAGCCCTTATTCCAGGGCCCCACTGGCCCGAGCGGCTCGCTCGGCTTTGTCCAAGGTTGGCCTCTGGCTTCTTAGGTCCTGCCTGGTGAGTCGCACCTCCCACGACCTTTTGCCCAGCCGCGGTGGTCTAGTGGCTAAGGTACTCGGCTGCTGACCCGCAGGTCGCGGGTTCAAATCTCGGCTGCGGCGGCTGCATTTCCGATGGAGGCGGAAATGCTGTAGGCCCGTGTGCTCAGACTTGGGTGCACGTTAAAGAACCCCAGGTGGTCGAAATTTCCGGAGTCCTCCACTACGGCATCTCTCATAATTTTATGGTGGTTTTGCGACGTTAAACCCCACAAATCAATCAATCAATCCCACGACCTTTTAAATTCATTTCGTGTGATGAGGGGTGAGTTACCCTCTTCTGGTCTTTGTTGGCAAGTGTGAGTGATGAACTGGAGTGTCGGTGTGTCACCGCACCAAGGGCAGCGGTCAGCAAATTGGGATGGCCGCAATTTGCTTAGCGTGTGTATGTTGGGAGGTGTTCGTCTGCATTCGTCTCCAATCGCTGGATTGCCAGCGGGTGAGTTTACGATGGGGTGGCGCCATCGTCGGCCGGGCCAGTCTTTGGCTCTCAAGAATATCTCGTGGGAACGTAGGTGTGAAGTAATCCGCCCTGTCGGCATGTCCGCGGCTCGGAAAGTCAATGCTCGAGCCACGCGGTCTGCCCGTTCGTTTCCTCCTACACCTTCGTGGGCGGGGCACCATTTGATGCCGTGGTTTCTTGGAGGTTGGATCGTAGCATGTGTAGGACGCTCTTGGAAACAACGCCTTTGAGGAACAGTTGGCAAGCCTATTTGGAATCTGTGACAACGTGCGCCGACAGTCTCTTGCACTCTGCTGCACGGATGGTTAGTGCTATGGCTTCCGCTTCTGCTACAGCCGTGCTGTTTGTACGTGTTGTCGCCGAAGTGATCGCTTGGCTTCGGTTGGTAACGACTAGAGCAAATGCGTTTTGCCTCGTTGGGTATGGGCAGGAGTCAGTATAGTAGGTGTCGGGGTTATTTCGTAGCCGTTCTAGTGCCACCACTTTTGCTCGTCTGTAGCCGGCATTAACATTGAGGTGCATGTTTCTCGGAATAGGGGCGACATATCTATATGGGTTGGACAAACCCTGCTCTTGATGGACCAATATCACTCACAGAAGTGTACACGGCGCATACCTAAGTCATCTGTGTTGAAGCTATCTTCCACGTACACCACCGGCAATCTTGTCATACGTCATACATGACCGGCATTTCGAACAAGCCATGCCGCTACACTCTGCAGCGTACTTATGAAGTTATGTGATTTTTTTAATAAATGAGATATAATAGTGGAACTGCAAATACGGCGCGTTTCGTTCACACATCGTTTTGGGACCTAGGGGTAAATGCATATTTCTTCCACTTCGTGTTTGCGACCTGCCGTGGGCTGGCTGGCGTACATTATATGTCAAAATTCATATTGGCTGTGTCTGGCTGTATCGAACAAATCTAAGGCATTACATTTTTGTGAATATTGACCATATATTGTCATATCGGCTGTCTCGTTGCAGCTTCACCGACATTTCTATTCGAACTTTGATATACAAGGTAAATAACACTGGCTGTGCTGCTACTTGTAGTCTTTTGGCTTCGTGCGTAGGATGATGCAGGTTTTGAATACGACAGTTTGGGACTTAGTAATGCCCTGACTTCTGTTTATACTAGAGTCAGTTAATGTCATCTCAACGAAATTTTGACGAGAGCACTTACGTCAAGGAACATGTTGCTTTTAGCAGCCAAACTCATAGAGATGCGACGCCGGTACTTTTTCTCTACACGTTGAACATGCCACTCATTGAGCAGAAAAGAACTTGATGCCGAGCTTGTCCGTGCGCATTGTGCCTGCTACTTTTGTAGTCATAAAGATAGTACTAACATGCAAGCTTCAGCCGACACTGAAGCTATTCAGTAACGTATGTTGTTGATGCAGGTTCGACCTAACTTGTGCATGGGGCTATCAGGGAGCTGTTGTTCTTCTTTTTGTCAGTAAGAACGAAGTCAAATCTCGCGGGACTCCCGCATTTCACGCACTCGTAAGTTACACAAACTGATGCCCTCCTGAACAAAGAATTAAAGAAGTACAGCCCGACACCAAGTTTTTCAGTGTGCATAAGCAATCAGGGTCCCCGAGTTTGTTCTGTCTATTAACGGGCGTAAAATAATGGGAATGGCTTGTCTACTAGAAAATACCAACAAATACGTGATGGGAGACAGCGCTTAGAGGTTGAGTGCATAAAATGAAAGAAAAAGAAAAATAGACTGCAAAGTAGTTAGGGAGATGGTAGTGTTGCAAGCTTAACAGAGGAGAGCTTCTTTTAAAATGCTAATGAGTGGTGGCGGGAAAACTACCCAAGAGTGCAAGAAAAGTAAAAAGATTCGGTCGTGCGGCGCAAACAAACGGCAAGATGTAGGACATCAAAGTAAAAAGTAAGACCCTAATGACCGTTTAATTGAATGGGTGATTAAGCCGTTTCGATTCCATTACAAGACCAGTGAAAAGTTTGTGAGAGGGCTGACAAATTTGGAAAGTCCAGAAAGAAAAAAGAACTGCGAATGCACTAAGACAAAAATCACTGCGAGCGTGTGGAGAAAGTGTAAATAAAAACGAAGCATAGACTTGACACCGTTGAATACCGTAGAAACTTGAAATGGCTGCCGTACGCGAGCTTGTAGACGCATTGACACGAAAGAACGACAAACGATGCAAGAAAAGCAAAACGAAATGGTGATGTAACATTATCTATTTTGCGAGAGCAAACAAAGTTTTCTTTCTATGTGTGCTGCCTCCGTTCAGTCAGTGCATATAGCCCGTGATAAGCAAACACTAATGTCCAAGCTGTGCGTACATTTAGTGTGCAGCAGGCTTTTCGAAAGCACATTTGACTTTCTAATTCGGGGCAGCCGTGTTTCGTCTGCTAGCTTTCCATTAGCCCTAAGTGGAACGGCGACTCCATCTGGCGTTCATTATTAGAAAACCGTGACGAAGTGCGTGCACGGTGAATGGCGCGGAGGTTAAAAGGATATTTATTCATGTGCGATTTCATCGGCACACTTGTGTGTGTTGCCTGTAAGTTACATATAGCTCGTAGGCTTGATTGATTGTAGGCCAGCAGTATCGTTGACAGATTGAAAACGCGTGAGCAAGCGTTGAAAGTAGACGACGTCCCCACTTCCAGATGTTTTCTACCGCCTGCTTTAATTTTTGATTAGAACGAATAATAATGCGCCTGGAGGGCCTAGCAGGCGACAAAGCTGTTCTTGTTGCTTTTTGGGCCTAAACGATCGTCCGCTCAATCTAAATGACGGTTGCGTTGTGTTTCTCGTATATACATGTTACACCACTTCAATATACCTACAGCATATAGATGATGCCGTTCATCGATTGTCGTGTTAAAAGCACCACCATAAGATTACGACCCTGCTTAACGTTCTTTTTGTATCCATGCCTGAACGGTCAGAACTCCATACCATGTCGTCGATTGTGCACCTCTGTGGGAAATGACTTGGCCCCTGTGGTAAATGACTAGAGCAGTTCGAAAACACCACGTGATATATTTGAATAGATTTGGCTGCGCCAGAGCTACAGATGCACGAGAACTTGTCAATACATAACGAGTGTACTTCTACACACGTGCTATCTTTTTTTGAGTAATATCCATGCTTATATTTCTAGCGTAATGATTTAACGGAGGCCGAACCTACCGCTTTTGTTTTTCCTATGATCGGTGCGATGCATGGGTTCCGATACCCTTCCAAGCCCCTTAAGCAGCCTGCTGTCCAGCCTGCTGAAGTACGCCTGATAGCTGCATGCCTCCCATTTATGAACGTTACAGGTGTATGGCTTCATGGCTGCGGCTAGTATGACATAACGTGCTGATCGATGTGGCCAACACTGTGAAGCGCCGGTCGTGGAACGTGCCCGACAACGCCGTCTCCGCCATACACATCGAGCGCCAGCTCGTTAACAAGCCTTCTAACAGAAATGGTCTCTCGAAGGTCGAAATGCCCTGTTACCTCCGAGCAAGCTTCTCTAACCTGATGTCGCTTTCTTGATATGGCTGTGATTTATTTATCTGTGTCGGTACCATGACATTTGTTGATAGCCGAGCTACTATGCTGCGTACTTTAAAGCGTGCGGCGTATTTTGCCGCAGTTATGATGGCGCGAGTACACCGTTATCAAAGGTTGCATTAAGTTGTGCTTCGTTGAAAAGTTTCAAGATTGTAAGAAGCGTTTCGCGGCTTTCACACATAAGCGATTTGAAAGATCTGGTGGATGTAAGCATGACTTACGTACGACGAGATTGACTAACATATGAAGGAAATTGTAACAGCCATCGCCCTATTGGTACCGATGTTACATTAAGTACAACATGAATTACGTAGCCTAGATATATTGACTTGCATCCTTGTTCTTTCTGCTCAGTCATTAGAGAAGGTAATTTATTTATAATTTGATTGTTACCTTAAGTGTGGTCTTTGCTGTTCCCTGTTTGCGTTCCATTTAAACTTTACCTGGGCCTCCATATAATTTTTGCTCGTCTTTTCATTCTGGTATGTCTTTTATGACCTGCTGCTAAAATTCGTTCTCTGCTTTATTGTTACTCTTGAACGTTCTGAGAACGTGGTTGGTTTAATATTTTGCTTGATTTCTTTAAAAGCGTGAAAATATTCTATCCACCACCTGTAAAAATCAGATTGATCATTTTTAAACGTGCTTCACGGTGTGTAGAAACGTAATTGGCCATACGGAAAATAATAAAATTTTTGCGTATTTGATGGTACCTAATTAACAGTTAAGCTCAATATTAGAAGATGCCATAATGAGCCGCGCATGACAGTATATTGTCACGTTTCTTAAGACAAACTTGGTTTATTGGGTTCGTTGAGTCGACTAGCCAAGCAGCAGCTCAAACAGATCGTCTTTGTCTTCTTCCACTGCCAGATCTCACCCAAGCATATTAGGTGGCATTAGTCCCCCCTTTGAAAGCATCGACTCGATGCTCGTAACGAAAAAAAAAATGAAGGCATACACACGCAGATACAGAGAACCAAAAGAGGGAGAGTGCCAGTACTCGCAGCGCAAATGAGGAAATTTCGCCAATGCTTGCGCCAAGCGCAAAAACAAAAGGCATCATAACACAGGAGAACATGAACAGCAGCAGCAGCAGCACAATGTCACGGCATGTCGCAACACATGAACCACAAGGGCTACTGTGTGAAGTAGGGCTTCAGCCTAACGACATGCACGGTTTCGGGCCGAAGCTGTCGACGAGAAGACGCTGCGCCGTCCGGAAATACCTCGTAGGTAAGATCGGTGACACGTCTAAGAACCTTGTACGGTCCAAAATAACGACTTAGGAGTTTTTCGGATAAGCCTGGTCGCCGGACAGGGGTCCATACCCACACTCGGTCCCCAGGGTGGTAGGTAACGTTTCGATGGCGGAGGTTGTAACGTCGTGCGTCTTCATCTTGTTGGTGACTGGTGTTTATGCGGGCTAGCTGACGAGCTTCTTCGGCGTATTGAGTGTATTCCTCAGCGTCTGGAGCGATTTCATTGCTTTGGTCACACGGAAGCATAGCATCGAGCATGGTTCGTACGTTGCGTCCGTAAACGAGTCTGAAAGGCGGAAATCGCGTTGTTTCTTGCGTTGCCGTATTGTATGCAAACGTGATGTATGGAAGAATTTCGTCCCAGGTTTTGTGTTGTACGTCAACGTACATTGACAGCATGTCCGCTATGGTCTTGTTAAGCCTCTCTGTCAATCCATTCGATTGCGGGTGATAAGCCGTCGTTTTTCGATGAGTTGTGCAGCTCAATTTAAAAATGTCCTCCATCATTTGTGCTGTAAATGACGTCCCTCTGTCCGTAATCACGCATGACGGGGCACCATGCCGTAGGACGATTTGGTGCACGAAGAACTGCGCGACTTCAGAGGATGTGCCACGGGGTAACGCTTTTGTTTCAGCATACCGAGTGAGATAATCTGTCGCAACTATAATCCATTTGTTCCCAGAGGACGACAAAGGGAAGGGTCCAAGAAGGTCTATTCCCACGAGGTCAAACGGTGTCTGTGGTGGTGCTATCGGCTGGAGCAGGCCTGCGGGTCTCACAGGTGGAGTCTTGCGACGCTGGCACTCACGGCAGCCTTTCACGTATCGATGTACACTTGTTGATAGTCGCGGCCAGTAATACTGTTGGCGTACTCTGGCGAGTGTTCGCGAATAGCCCAAATGTCCTGACGTGGGCTCGTCGTGGCACGCAAGGAGGATCTCGTCCCGCATTTCGGTAGGAACAACGAGTAGGAAGGCTTTGTCGCTACCACGGGCGTTTTTCTTGTAAAGAATGCCTCTTCTTAGACAAAAAGAGGACAGTTCGCGAGCAATGTGTCGAGAGACTTGAGAGTTCCGGCCTTCCACGGAATCAATAGCTGGGCGTAATTCGTCGTCTGCCCGCTGTTTTTACATAAATTCGGAATCGCTGACTGCTCCGAGAAAGGCATCTTCATCCTCGGAGCAGTCAGCGATTTCGAATGCAGTCAGCGAAGTGTGTTTTGATGCACTTTGGAAGAAGAGGCGAAGCAAGACCGAAACTCCTTTAAAAGGTCATGAAGTGCAGCCTTTCTCTTGTCTGACAGCGTCGAATTAATGTCGATGTGGTCTAGGAATCTTCATCCTCATGCGTTTCCTCGGACGCGAAGCACTCCGTGACGTCGGCAACAGGGTCTCCATAGGCTACGGTGGTTCCGCGGAAAAGGTGCCGGTGCTCGTAGTTGAAGTTTGTAACTAGTATTTGTGACTGCCCGTTACGGACACGCACAACACTTCGGGCAGCACATACACCTTGGAGTAGCAGAAGTGATAGGTTGCTTTCAGCCACCACGTCACCGTCCCGGAGGTCTTCACAAATGACTTCGATGGGAACAGTCGCTCGGGGCGGCAGCGTCACACTGTCGTCAGCAACACGCAGCGCAGGTCTACGGCAGTTATCAGCGTCTCGATCTGTTGCGCCTTGAGTCGAGAAGGTCACGATGCGTTCACGAAGATTTATGATGGCACCGTATTCCCGAAGGAAGTCCATGCCGATAATCAGCTGACGTGAACAGTCGCGCAGAACGAGGCAGCTGAGCACAAACGTTGACGCACGAATTTTAACTCTTGCCGTACAGCGACCCAGTGGTGTTACAACGTGTCCTCCAGCAGTTCGAATTCGCGTTTCATTCCACGGCGTAATCACTTTCCTGAGATCTTTTGCTAGCCTCCCGCTGATAATCGAATAGTCTGCACCAGTGTCTATCAATGCATTGACCTGAAAACCGTCAATCAGCACAGGTATGTCAAGTGACACGCGGTCACTGGGTTCAGATGTGGAATTTCGGCGTTTCTTCGGTACTGCGATTATTCTCTGGTTGAATGTCTTCCGTGTTGCGTGCAAGCGTCGATGGGAGGTCTTCCGCACTTTGAGTCCCAGCGACTTTGCCCCCGAAGGCCGCTGCCTTCAGTTTTCCCGACGGGGGCTTGGAGAGCGTTCCCGTGCCGTCACATCGAAACGTGACCCAGTGGCTGCGGGTCTCCTCGGAGATGGTGACCGTGATTGACGTCGTCTAAAGGGTGCACGCTGTTGCGCGAGATATTCTTCGATGTCCCTCGGCCTTTGACCAATTTGGGGACGAGGTGAATTGACGGAAAATCCACGCAGGCCAAGTTGCCGGTATGGGCATTCGCGGTAAATGTGACCAGCCTCACCGCAATGATAGCAGAGGGGTCGTCTGTCCGGCGTACGCCAGAGATCAGACTTGCGCGTTGGTGCACGGCGACCATCGATGTCCAAACCAGCGTGCGCCGACTGAATCGCGACTGACGGCATCATTGTCTGGATCGGGACGTATGGAACTGTCTGAAGCGGAACGTGCGGCACTGTCTGGATCGGGACGTGCGGCATTGGCTGGGTCGGGACTCCTTGACCAGAACGAGGCGTGGCAGATCGCAAGGCTTCCGCGTACGTACGGCGGCGACTGTCAGTAGACACAGGAGCCGTTCGCGGATCAACCGACATCAGCGGAAAACGATGGGCGTGCAACATCTGTTGGACCTCGTCACGGATGACACTGGTGATAGAACCAACATCGATTGGTCTTGTCCCATACATCTTTTCCATTTCTTCCCGGACGACAGATCGGATGATCTCGCGAATCCATTCGGGGCTCTTGCTCCCAGGGGTGGTGAAAATTCCGGGGGTTGAGGCAGTATTCACTTGACGGTCAAACAGGGCAGACCGTTGGTGCAGTACTTGCTCCATTGTTGCCGCTTCAGTAAGGAACTCAGCAACACTCTTAGGGGGACTACGCACCAAACCAGCAAAAAGTTGTTCCTTCACACCACGCATGAGGTGGCGCAACTTTTTTTCTTCTGCCATAGCAGGATCCGCTCGCTTGAAAAGCCATGTCATGTCCTCAACGTACATCGAGACGGTCTCGTTTGGCATCTGGATGCGTGATTGTAGTGCACGCTCCGCTCGTTCGCGGCGGTCGGGACTCCTGTAGATCTCCAGAAGTCGACGCTGGAACTCGCGCCATGATGTCAGAACATCATCCCTGTTCAAAAACCACGTCTTGGCACCGTCCTTCAGGCAAGTGTACACGTTCCGGAGCTTCGCGGCATCATCCCAGTAATTTATCGCTGCGACACGTTCGAACTCACTCAGCCAGTCGTCAACATCTTCATGCTGCTCTCCATGAAAGGGGCTAGGCATGAGCGGGTTCTGGACGGTGCAGTAGATCGGCGTGGAAGGCGTCGGAGCTTGCACGGGATCTTGTGTCGAAGTCATAGTCGCTGCGTCAGTGGTTGGTGTCTCAGGTGGTAGGCCTCGTTGGCGGCGGCTTACTCTGTGAACAGCAGTGTCCACGGGTGCAGGGCTTGTGTTCCGGCTGCTGGACGGGGTCTTGGGCATCGGGTGGATCGTAAGACGTTGTAACCAGCACCTTCACCAGTCTTGTCACGTTTCTTAAGACAAACTTGGTTTATTGGGTTCGTTGAGTCGACTAGCCAAGCAGCAGCTCAAACAGATCGTCTTTGTCTTCTTCCACTGCCGGATCTCACCCAAGCATATTAGGTGGCAATATCCTATATCTTTGATTTCATTCATCACCGGCAAACCACTAGGCCTTTTTGAAATATTGGGCTATACTTACGTTACGTACCTATTTATTTTGGTTGTTTATTACTTAACAGCTAAGCTATTCAACTTAGATGTATATACGTCTTCCTTTTTGTAGTTCTTCGTAAAGTATACTCATTGTTGCAAATTTGCATGTGGCACAGCTACAAGTGGCAATAATGTGTAACATCTTGCCGGCGCCTTGCGCCACTACAGCATATCTGAGACTTTCTGAGCGGCTCAACTTCCCTATGAGAAAAAAATAGTAAGAGATTGCACGTTAGTGAATATGATGCTTACTAGCGCTTTACGATTGCAGATAAGTAGAACATGTGAAATCAACGCAGTTTTTTGTCTTGAATAAACTGTGTGCCCTGACTAGTTCATCGTTTACACGTTGTGTCACAAACAATATCGCTACAAACATTTTTGGTCATCAACACATGTCGGTTGAGAAAACATTAGAAAATGGTAATATGGTTGAGTACAAGATAAGAAAGACAGCACTTTGTGTTCGAGCCATCGCGGGGGATCATTTCACTGACATTCTAGCCTATAGATGGCTACCCGCTAGCTGGCCGCCTGTAGAGCAGTGACACCCATCAATTACAAAGATGTGAAACAGAAACCACAAACACCACAGTGGTGAAAGCAATCTCATGTTAAGCAGAAACAAAAAATCCCAACAAAGTACTTCGAAAAGAAATCATTATATATGAAGAAGATAGACAAACGTCTTCTTATACGAAAATGATACAAACTTGGTTGCAGTTCACAAACTCTCCAGTGAACACATTTGTACAGGGGGGGGGGGGCAGGGAGATCGCAGGTTACTATCTCACGTATTTCTATGGTAGCCTGACCTGGGAACTTTTGACCAGAACTGCACACAGGTCTTTGCTGCTTCATTGTACATTTATGCAATGGCTCATTTTGAGATGTATCCAAGTACCTCTAGATTCAAGTACCTCTAGTGAAGTATCGCATAAAACACAATTCTTCCGGTACTACTTGGTACCTGAATATCAAGTACTTCTTCCCCGAGTATCATATATTGCATCGTTATACAACTCAAGTATTTTTGACCTGCCTCGCAGGACGCGATTGTTCATGCACGTGAGATAAGAAAAACTTGGTGGGTGCAAAGAGAAGGCGACTAAGCCCAGACCCACGCTGCGGTGTAGTATTCTATGAACTTTCACCTCTTAAGCTTGACAAATCTTGAACAGAAGCATATTCTATGCACAGTAAGGTCGGTAATGTCTATGTTCGGTTTAGGTGTAAGTCTTCCTTCCTACCAAGTGATCACAAATTGTATGCCAGAACCCTATCTTTAAGTTTCTCAATTATTCACTCGTCAATGCATCCCTACCTTACAAAAAAAAACATGCATCCTACCTGCGGAAATTCTACAGACTATTAGTCACCCGCGATACAGAAAATATGAAGACAAGAGGCAAACTTTCTGTCATCCCCTGTCCCTTCCGAGTAGGAAATTCGTACACGCGTTCTGCAAAAAAAACTGCAGAACGCGTGTACTGCAGTATACTGCAAAAATCAGAATACTGCAAAAATACTGCAAAAATCAGCGCAACGTTACGAGGTGGAGGTAAATGATGCCATAAATGACGTCTGTGTCATGATTATCAAGTTTGGATGTGTCTTTTATTTTCGTCATCTAATAACGTCACGTGATACTAAATTTAGCATATGTAGAGCTAGCGAAAGGCCAGCGAGCACGCTAAGAGCGTGGTATGTTGTGTTCTTACATGAAACGCGTGTCAGAATTATCATGTTTGCACCAGTCATATACTTTGTGATCCCTTGACGTCACGTAACACTAAATTTGGTATATGTGGAGTTAGCAAAATAGCCCAGAGCGCATGATGAAGGGCCCAATATACTCCAATGCAGCGTTGACGCGCGCGCACGCTGGGTGCAGGAACGCTACGTTAGCAAAACGCGAGCACTCCATAGTCTGACGCGAGGCGCGACCAGCGTCCGTCGGCGCTGCCCAACGGTAACTGGCAGGAAATGCGACATGCTACATTTCGCGCGGATGCGTTACCCCGACAACACTGCGTCTCCTTCTTTTCGTGACGGAAGGACGCCGGACGTAATGAAAAGCGCATGCGTCAAAGCAATCCAGCGCGGCGCGCACCTGCGGGTTTATGGCAGGACCGGTGCCTGGCATGGCAAAGCCGGCGTGACGCGACGAAATGAACGCCGGCGAGCACGCGCAACCGCGTCGCGTCGAGATGCATTGGTGCCTTGTCTGTGGCATGTAGTCATGTTGTTACATGACACGCATCTCATGTTTATCATGTTTGCACCAATATCATATCTTCGTCATTCATTTTTGTTCAGTAATATCAAATTTGGTTCAAATCATGCTAGCGAAACGACTGCGAGCGCATCATGAGCACAGCATGTAGGCATGCTTTTACATGAGACGCATCTCATGTTTATCATGTTAGCACCAGTATCATACATTCGTCATCCATTCACGTCCCGTGATACCAAATTTGGTATATGTGACGCTAGTGAATTGGCCGCGAGCGCACCATGAGCGTGTCATGTAGTCAAGTTGTTACATGACACGCATGTCAGGATTTTCCTGTTGGGGTCAACGCTTGTGTTCGGCATGCAATCATGTCATATCATACCAGTTTTGCAACGTGCCATGTGAACAAGATTGTCGCAAGAGCTGCAAGACCATGAATTGTAAATCATGACATTCATGACATAAATGTAATAACTTTCATGTTCTGACTAGTCACATATGTTCCTCATACAGTCATGTTATGTCAAACCAAGTTTGGTATTGTTACCATTATCGAAACGGCCAGAAGAGCTAGAAGTTGTAGGCGGCTAGATAGATAGAACCTTCTGGCCTGTGCGACGATGACGTAGTATCCTTGGGTGGGACTTCGTAAGCGACGAAAGCTAAGGTGGTAGGATAGGCCAGCCCACGATCATTTTATCTCGACACAGAGAACAATACGGCACTGAGGCACAACTGTAGGCATCTACTGGTGACGAAGAAACCATGTAGTTTTGGTTCATCAGACAATGAAAACATTGCCAACAGCCACGCCCCATCTCTAGGTGTGACGCAATCGACTACCGCAGCCTCGCCTGTTGATGCTGAGCAGCCTTCTCTTCAAACACTTACACACGGTGAACAACAAACGCTGCCGTCAGAGTGTCTGAGTTATGACCAGCAGTACGAGCAGACAAGCCAGTGGTATTGATTCCGTCAACTGTTTAGAATGAGAATGCATAATTTGTGATGAAAGCGGACGTGCATGATTGCCTCGTGCATACACCCCATGGCCATCATACTTGCTAACTCTTTCAGCCTTCGACTATAGCTACCAACAAAGAATAAGCATTCGCGTTCATTTGTTTCTTGAGAACGCAGCTGTCCAGTCTGTTGAGTCTATGTGCGAATGAAACAGGCCTCAAGCAGAAAGCCCGCACGCAATGAGCATACACAGAGCGAGTGTAGACAAACAACTGTCACAGCTAGGCACGTTAAGCATGCTGCGTAAACAGAAAGAAGGCCGCACAAAATGAACGCCCAAGCACACACTGCACAAGTGCAAACGGTTGTAATTTCACTTATTAGTGTGGGATAGCATGCTGGTTTGAATGAATGAATGTATCAACCGATTTTATTTCTGGTGAGATACAGAAAAAAAATTAGCGAAGCTTAAGGCCGTTCGGCCTGACGTGGCTTAGGTATACGTGCTTGAGGGTTTGTGCCCCTCATGCACGCAAGTCAAAAATTATGGTGGAGTGCGCAATTGTTGCGGGAGTCTTCCATTAATCAACTCGTGAACGCGGCCGCAGCAGTGACCGAATTGATCTTCGTGCTCTCTTCAATCACTGCCATTTCAGCGCAAACTTGCGTTGGAGGCACAAGAGGTATAATGTTCCCGAGTCCCGAGACAAGGGCGTGATCAAAAGAGCGACGACGCCAGCAAACATCTATACGCACTTTAACCACTCTGAAAATACTACGTGGAGGCGCGCACGCCCAACACACGCCTTTCGCGCCATCTTGCTACTGATGATGAAAACCCACTGCAGGTGCTGAGCTCTTAGGAGCGGTAATGGTACATGGTGTGTATAAGTCGCTTACCGTTACCAAGCGAAAGAACGTAAGCTCTCTTGCATAGTAGTTATCATCGTGCGCTGCGGAGCAAGAGGTGACTGATTCGGCACCCCACTACAAAATCATTTCTTCTAAATCCATTTGTATATACTTTACATTTGTATATACTTTACATTTGTTATACTTTACGTATTTTCGTCATATCTATGACGAAAATACGTCAGCGGAGCCGTGTTGGACGCTGGCGCAAAGCACGTTCGTGTTATTACTATATAAATAATGAAGTGTATGACCGAAATTGCTAATGTCCTTGTAATGATGAACGATGGACAAGTGTAGCTGCGGCTGCTTGGCTCCTGAAGTTAGGATGCAACGATTGATGTGGCTACGCTATGAGTGCTAAACTCAATTGGCTTTTTGCTGAGAATATAAGTCATCTCAACTTGTCGAGGTACTAGGTAGCTAACAATGATCACGCTAGCGTTGTGTTGTTTTTCACATGGTTGTCATGAGATGACACCTCTTTCTTTATTGCATATAAAACGCTCACAAAAAATAACATAAATATTTGAGCCACAGTAATCATGCATGTCATGCACGCGCTATAACTACGTTACAGTTAGGATACAACAGCGATTTTTCTGATTTAGGACACGTTTCAAAACAGTATCATGTTCTCATACTCGCATGGCCTTACGTTCGTGAAAACGCTCCGAGTACGCAAATGAGAATATAGCCAATCAACTCGCTAATATATCTTGTCAGCATATGACCACGAAAATTCGTGAACACTCAACGTCATTTACTAAAAACCACTTCGCAAGATTTGTGGATAGCGCGTACTTTACCTCCGGATAAGTTCTACTTAAATGACTCATCGTGTCCTTTAGGAGGAGCACATTTCATTGTAGTATACTTGGGAACAGGGGTAGTCGACTGTGTCATCAATAATAAATGCATACGTGCAATTCCAAAAGCGGTTGCCGATTGGCTCAGGCATAGCATACCAGCAACACGTGCAGCCTAGACGGTTCTTTATACCTAAACAATAAAATAACTCATGATGACCAAAACGAGAGATAGTACACATAAACAGAACAAGAATACAAAATGAAGAAGGGAGCCCGCGACAGAAAATTTCATTTTGGGAAAGCCAGAGCCTGAGAGCTGTTCAGCAAAATAATCGCCAACAGAACAAACTAAAAGAAATAAATCACAATTACGAAACCGGATTCCACCTCACCTGAACACATTGAGATGAAAGCAGTGCCACCGCTGCCGAAAGTAAAAGAAAACGTGCATAATGGTGCGACAGTAAGTCTTGCATCGCCAGATAGCTGAAAGTGCAGTCATTCTGAAATATGAGCCACGTATACATAGACCTAACAACTTGCTATTTGCATAAATCTAGCGTTAGACCTCTGCAGAAGCCGAAGCAATGCATGGCACTGCCTATTCTTTTGTGCTTTTCTGTTCATTGTTCATTTCGTGCCTAAACCATGGAGCCTCACATTTGGACCAACTAAATCGCTAGACACTTTGCTTCTTGCAAGCTCACGCTTTCACGGTTTGTGTCCCTCAAGCACGTAAGTCAGAAATTATGACGGAGTGGCGCAATCTTCCCGGGAGTCTTCCATTAATCAAACCGGAGAGACACTCACTGTGATCCATGGGTAACATAAAAAGGATGAAGCGTCAGAAGCACCCTAACAAAAAAAAGCAAGAAGCCACACTAATGGTGTTATAGCCACCACGTTTTGTGGCAATAAAACGACCTTCCGCCCAAGCTGAGTTTTCACGGAGAAGCAGGTGGCAACGCAAATCATGTGACCTACCCTTCAACCTTGAAAGCGGAGCTGTACTCTGGTAGTTAGGTCCAGAAAAGAGCTCAACGGCTTACAAGAAATATCTGCTGACTATGCAGCATAGGTATGAAAACTATATAGTCAATGCATTGTAATGAATTGCTGGAACGCTCATACAAAAAGTTGTGTAAATAAATCGCTTTTGAAAATAGGCCTCAGGTATCAACGTTCGTAGAAGTATTACCCTGGAGGCATGTAAACAAAGTACGTATGGAATAGTTATTATTAAATGAAAGGAAAAGACAATGATGTGATCAGACTCCTGAGAGGCGCAATAATCATTACACCGCACATATCGTAGTTTGTAAGAACTGCAAAAAAGATAAAAGGACAAAAACTGCATTGGCGTCAATCTCGCTAAATGAGCTACGCTAGAAGACCGCCAAACAAACTTTAAAGACATCCGACTCAACCATTACGATTCATGAACTGCCATTTTGTGTAATTGATTTGCAGAGTTTTACTGTGCAATGCAAACAAATGCTATAATTAGCACGCCGCGCTGACTGTTACAGTAACAGAGTACCCAACTCAAAAGCATCATGTGCCATGTGGCGCTTTCTGGATATTTCAAACCGCCGGAAACGTTCTTCTAAAGCCCTTGTAAGGCAGGCAAACGGAGCGGCCCCTTGAGGCAACGGGAGTAAAGCGTGACTCAGTTAGGAAGAAATGTGGCAGAGGCAGCCAGTGATTGATGATTGATGCGTGGGGTTTAACGCCCCGAAACCACCATATAGAGGCACCCAGTGAACAAGTATAGTCGGTATAAGGGGGCTTTGTGGAAGAGACCAAAATGCAATCATACAAAAAATAAGGAAAAGAAATGGAAGAAGAAAGAAGGTGTAGCCATCCCTCAATTCTAGGAATTGCACAAGGCACAAGGGGCCGGATGCGTTGAATATTAGCCAAGTCCACGCAGTGCAAAACTGTAATTACAATCATTTGCACGTTGTTGATGCAGCGATGGCATCGTTGGCTGTGCAAATTGCTCTCGCTGACTTCGCCGGGATAATATTGCAACTTGCCCTTTTCTGTGCTTTTGAATTCGAAGAAGAAAGACCACAGATCACTAAGAACAGCAGAGAGTAAACAGATCATTTGTGTACAACGTTTGTTTGCGTAATCGGAGTCATGTTTGCAATTATCGAAAGCGACGCTCTCTTTCTCACGCCTGCCACAACGAACCCCGTTTGCACAAACACAGGCGCCGAGTACGGACAGAGGTTGTCTACGTATGAACGCCCATCGATCTTGTCAAATTGGGCACCATTTACAACAGAGACTGGTTTTAAATTACACGTTCTAAGGCTAAGCAGCAGCGGCAAGCGCTGAGTCGAGAAAACGAAGCATTTGTTTGGGTGCACGCTGCCCCGAGGAATGTCAAACCAAAATTCGTAAATAAGAGTGCATTCGTGGCCGCTGGCTTCTTCAGATCGGTGGGAGGGAGTGGCGCCACATTTAATGTTGAAGTGCCGAAAAATTCCGAGGAAATGATGGAAATTAGGAGCTGCTCGAGTATCTCAAATTGTAATTTATGAATTAGTAGTAGTTTAAATAATACTAAGCGCTTTCATTTTTTCCTGGAACAAGTTCAAACACTTCGACTATCTCAGGGAGGAAATGGAAGATGACTTACATTAGCGGGAGCTTCATACTGTCTCTTCACTCGCAATATGAGTGTTGTGAATAAGGGAAACCTCGGCGTAATATAATGAGGGGCTACATTGAAGACAAGGTAGTAAAGAAGCAGGCTAGAGAAGAGGTAGCGAATAATATTGCATATATTTCAAGAATACTAGAGAGGAGTTAATAGTAAAGTTTTCAGAACACATAATTTGCGGATCTTGGAAAGCCTTCAGCAGGAAAAGGGATTGTGAGTGGACGTGAAGAAGCTCTAATGACGAAACTAAGGACGAAAAAGACTTCACGTGTACCTGCGGTATATCAGGTGTGTTATGTGTTTCTTGTTTTGATTGCAGCACCCCTCTTATAGCGTCCATGTGGTTGTCACGATACGTCAAAACGTTTTAGTGTAGGCATATATATAAGAAATGTGTATCCGTGGTGAGCTCCAGGTGCTGAGACCTTTGTTACCTAATTGAAACGTCATTTGTTTCGCTTCCTTTCTCTTGTATTCCCAGCAGTTCTCATCTGCCGTGGGCTGCTGTTCCGACTGCCTTTCCAAGTGGCTGGCATGACCCCAGTGTGCTGCTGGAATGATTGTGGTAGATGCTGAGCTTTCGAGCTACCACCACTGCGTAGAGCTAGTGCGTAGAGGAGCGGTGTCCGCGTAGTGTGTTGTGGTCGACGGCTGTGGCATTTTAGTGGTGGAATGCGGGTGTTATGGGAAGTGGTCCGAGGAGATGTATTCCGACGATGACATAAGGTGTTTTGGGACATGGAACGGGTTGTAATAGTCCAGCAGGAGCTGAAGTTCGTCATTTTCGGCGTTAGCAAAGTGCGCAAGAAGTGAAATAACTAGCCACAGAGGTAGAGAGACCAGGCCTGAGGAAATGGCTGCTAACGCGGTTTTAGGTTCTCTGAAAATCAAAGTGTTCAGCTGATGGATAATTGTGCAATGTTTCGAGAACTTGTTTTCACAGCAAACTGGGAAGTACTGGTACCCAGCGATGCCCATCGTACTATTGGCGTAACGCTGCAGGACATTGTTCTCTAGCTTTAACGGTCATAGCTGACGACGTAGTTTGGCATTAGGTAGAGAAAGCGACCCATTAAAGTATACAATGATGCGGTTACAGTAGGGGTCGCCACGTTCGCATGAAGAAAACTGAGAGCTGCTGTTTAAAGATAGCGACAAAGCAACTGCCAGGGGTGATAACAGGATACAAGAGGAAGCTACTTGATCACCTGAAGGGCATTGAGAATGCGTGGTGTGAGATGAAAATGGACGAGGGCAGCGAGAAAGAGCGTCGACATCCTGATGCTGTTTGCCAGACCTGTAGACAACGTCGAAAGTGTATTCTTGCAAATTAAGTATCCAGAGACTGAAGCGCCCAGGCAAATCCTTCAGCGAGGACAAATAGCATAGAGCATGATGGTTGGTAATCACAGTGAAGGGGCATCCATACAGATACGGTGGAAATTTCTCGATGACCAAAAAGACAGCGAGAGATTCCTGTTCTGTTATCGAATAGTTCTGCTCCGCAGGTGTGAGGGCACGGCTGGCATACGCAACTACTTGCTCGTGTGAGGTGTCAACGCGCTGGAGAAGGACAGCACCGATTCTACGGCCGCTTCCATCTGTGTGCAGGAAAATGGGTGCACTCTCGTCGAAGTGATGGAGTAGTGAGTATGATGTCGAAGCACGTTTAAGGGCTTGAAATTCGACAGTTCAAGTGAAGGCTATTCCCAACGTCAGAAGCTTCTGTAACAGCCCCGCAATGACAGCAAAGGAACTGGTGAAGCGCAGGAAGTACGGCACCAGGCCAGAGAAACTTCGCAATTGTTTTTGATTGCCTGGACGAGGAAACCGAATTACGGTAGCAACCTTGTTGGGGTCGGGTTGAACGCCATCTTTGCTGACAAAGTGACCCAATACTTTGATGCTTGCGCTCGCGAACTGCCCCGTCTTTGCATTGAGCTGAAGGCCAGCGTTTGAAATGAAATGCACGGTAACACTTCGTCCAAATGCCTCAGGTGCTGAGGAATTTGGACGTCTCAATGATGTCGTCCTAATAACATAAGCAGGTTTTCCACTTGAGACCTCGTAAGGCAGTATCTGGAATGCGTTCGAATGTTGCTGGAGCGTTGCATAAGCTATAAGGCATGGCTTTGAACTCGTAAAGCCGTCACGGGTTATAAAGGCTGTTTTCTCTTTGTCTGCTTCGGGCATACCTATTTCCCAATACCTGGATCAGAGGCCGAGACTGGAGAAGTACTCTGCGCCTTGTAGGAAGCCGTGAGCATCATTTATCCGTGGCAATAGATATACACCCGTTTTTGTGATCTTATTGAGCGCCCTGTAATCAAAACAAAAGTGGACGGAGCCATCCTTTTTGCGGACCAACACCACAGGACAGAACCAAGAGCTGCATGAAGGTCGAATAATGTCTTGTTTAAGCATGTTGGCGAAGTTTTTCTCAATGATTTCCGATTCCGCCGAAAACACACGGTATGGGTGGCGGCGTACAATAGAGCTGCCATCAGGTTCGATGTTATGCTCTGCACCGGAGGTGTGGCTCGGAACCCTGGAATGTACGCCAAACAAAAAACTGTGCTTTGGGAGAAAGTCTAAGAGATCTCCCTTTTGCTCGGCAGTGAGGTGGGGACTTATGGTAGAATTTAAAAAAGGTGGCAGCCTTGATATCAGCTGTAGCAAACAAAGACGGCAGTTCACCATGAAGAAGAACCAGCGAAAAGGGCTTGATGTCAGTGAAGCAGCTCACAGCAGGGCTTTAAGACGAAGGTATACAATATTGCCACATTTTCTTCGTCAAGTAATGTTATGAACTCGTTGCACTACGTTCAGCGCGAACCCCACCGACTGTGTTCGAAAAGCTTCCAGGTTGAATAGATCGTTGTGTTAAGATTACGCCCACATCGTGAACAGTACAGATTATACAGTAACCTACGTCACTGCAAGCGATAATGCTAGAACGTTCGATGGCAAGTGTATAAATGCCGACGCGCTTCGCCGCTTATCAGTTGACAGCCGACGTGTACAGCCGACGCTCTTCCCGCCGCTATCAGTGCCAGTACCTCGCTGTAATCTTACGTTTCGTTTGTTGGCCAATAGTTCGGCCGGAATAAACAGTTTAATCTTCGACCCACGCTCCGCTCCCTTCGTCATTGTCATGACCCCGTGACATCTGGTGGAGGTGCTTCTGACCCATGTACCGCACGTCCCCTTTCAGCCGTAAACCAAGTACACGTTCTACAGAAAACACCGACGCACACCACGACCAGCGAGGCGGCCGTAGGCAACAAGATCTAACACCGGAGTGAGGGCCTTTGCCCAACAACACTCGCACGTCCACCACGACGACCACTGCTGCAGCGATGACTGCCGCTGCGCCACGGCCTGCGGCTATTGTGATGCACCCGCCCCTATAACCACCGAGGTTCCATAGAGTACCTAATGTAGACTTGGACACCTGGCTCGAGATATACGACTAAGTCACCTTCTTGAACAGCTAGGGCACCCTAAAAAACTTCGCCGTGTATACTTCTACCCAGAAGATGCCGCAAAGACGTGGTTCGAGAACCGGGAGTGCATGCTTCGAAGCTGGGATGTCTTTTGAACGACGCTCTTCCGCATGTTCCAGAGCGTAGTTCGCAAAGAACGTACTGCGACTATCTTGGAGACGCGTGTGCAACTCCCCAACGAGAATGTCAGAATCTTTTTTGAGGAGATGACCCGGTTGTTCCGCCTCACTGACTACGCCATGGCCGAAGACAAGAAGGTTTGATTCCGTAATCGAGGTGTTAAAGAAGAGTTGTTTCCGGGGCTTGTGTGCAACCCGCCGAAGACAGTCGAATAATTCCTCACCGAGGCCACCACAATCGAGGAGGCATTGAAAATGCGCACAAGGCAGTATGACCACCTCTCTTCAGGAGTACACTGCTCTGAGGCTCATTCCCACAGCAACGATGACTTGCACGAGACATTCCGAACGATTGTGCGGGAAGAGCTGCCCAAGCAATTACCTTCACCGCAGCCTCAAGTTGTTTTGATCACCGATATTATGTGAAAAGAAGTTCGGCAATCGCCTCTAATTCCCCAAGCACCACTGCCTGAGCCGGAAGCTATGAGCTACATGGCTGCAGTGCGCCGCAACACTCTTTCTCACCCACGTCAGGACGCTGCCCCACCGAATTTCTACCGTCAGACACCGCGTCACCGCCATCATCGACGTCCGGTCGGCCTCCCGTAGGCCAGCGCTATGCTCCTAGGAAGACTGGCATCTGGCACGCCCCTGACCACCACCCACTGTACTACCACTGCGGGTACTGAGAAAAAGCGAAAAAGTGAATGACAATGTCGTCCTAATAACATAAGCAGGTTTTCCACTTGAGACCTCGTAAGGCAGTATCTGGAATGCGTTCCAATGTTGCTGGAGCGTTGCATAAGCTATAAGGCATGGCTTTGAACTCGTAAAGCCGTCACGGGTTATAAAGGCTGTTTTCTCTTTGTCTGCTTCGGGCATAGCTATTTCCCAATACCTGGATTAGAGGCCGAGACTGGAGAAGTACTCTGCTCCTAGGAAGACTGGCGTCTGGCACGCCAATGACCACCACCCACTGTACTACCACTGCGGGTACTGGGAAAAAGCGAAAAAGTGAATGACTGCGGGGAAGCCGGGCACACGTACCACTGCTGCCAGTAGCGCCAGATGAAACTACGTGGTTTCACCATCGACACGCCGCGTCCACAGCGGGGTGATAGAGCACATGAAATCACCGACTATCTCACCGGAACGCAAAGGACATCCCGAGGATCTTCCCGTTCGTCGTCACCGGGCCGCTGCATGTCACCTCACCGACGGCCATACACTTGCCTCACCAGGGGGGATCGCCTAGCCCGTACTCGGAAAACTAAGGACAGCAGCCGACGAAGGTGCCGTTGCTGCACGTCCAACTGCCAAATATCCTCCGCCACCGACGATGATGCCACAACGAAACTTCAAAAACTCGCCGTCACCTCAACGTAGCCCTGACATGAAAACTTTGCAACGAGAAGACGCCCTGGTTACGCAACGTTGAAACAGTGGCGCGAACCGACGTAGCCGTGATCTGACGCCACGACCAAATCGCAATGCCAGGCGACGAACTAGTGACCTCAACATTCTTATTAACGACCACAGCGTCACAGCTCTCTTCGACACCGGAGCCGACTATTCCGTCATCAGTGGGTATTTCGCCGCGGAGTTGAAGAAAGTTAGTACCGCTTCGGCAGGCCCGGAAATTTGTACAGCCGGAGGTCACCTAGTAACACCAGCGGGAATCTGCGCAGCCAGAGTGTCCGTGAACCTGGCGCATTTATCCCGCAAGCTTCGTCGTATTGCAGCATTGCTCGAGAGATGTCGTTTTTGGAATGGACTTCTTAAGCCTCCATGGTGTGGTCATTAGCACGAGAACAAAGTCGATAACACTATCCACAGAAAAACCACTACCACCACGCACGCAACGAGGAAGCCGTGCCCTGGATGTGTTGGAAGAAAAAGCCACCATCCCTCCTCGCTCAAGCGTCATCAATTCCGTCGCCACCACAAAAGCAGAAGACTTCGAAGTTGTCGTTGAAGACCATCAGCACCTATTACTCAACCGCAATGTTTGTGTTGCAAGAAGAATCGCTGAGGTACAGGGAGGAAAAGCAACAGTTATGCTCACGAGTTTCAGCAACAAGTACAAACACGTGAACAAAGGTACAGCGGTCGGCTACATTGACGAAATTATGAAATACACGAATGCCTTTGCCCTCGCCGATTCTACAGAACCCACTCCGTGGAAAGAAGCTCCTCACCCAGATTGTGATGTCAATCTGAGCCTTCCGAAGCATAAGCAAGAACAGCTCAAGGCTTTGCTCCTGTACTAGGACTGCTTTTAGTTGTCGAAATTTCGTCAGACCGCAGTGGCGAAACATCACATAATAACAGAGGAAAACGCCAGACTACTACGGCAGAGCCCCTGACAGAGTTGCGACGCGAGAACGCGAAGCCGCTAAAAGAAAAGTCGATAAAATTCTACGCGATGGCATCATCCAACCGTTTAGGAGCCCGTGGGCGTCACCCGTGGTATTGGTGAAGAACAAAGACGGAACCCTACGTTTATACGTCGATTATCCCCACCTCCACAGAATCCAAAGAAAAGATGTTTATCTTCCCTATGAATAAATGATGTCCTCAATCGACTCCACAACACAAGGTACTTTTTGTCGATGGACCTTAAGACTGGCTACTGGCAAATCGAAGTCAACGAAAAATATTTAGAAAAAGCAGCGTTTATAACACCAAAGGACCGTCTCGAGTTCAAGGTTATGCCTTTCGGTCTTTGCTCGGTACCTGCGACTTTTCAACGCGTTATGGACACAGTGCTGGCAGGATTGAAGTGGCAGACTTGTCTCTTTTACTTGGACGACGTCGTCGTGGTTTCGTCAAGCTTTGGCGAACATCTTCGGCGCCTTGAAACTGTACTTCAAGCCATCAAGACTTTCGAACTCACTCTGAAGCCAGAAAAATGCCACTTCGCGTGTGAGTAACTTTTGTTCTTGGGCCACATGATAAGCAAGTCCGGAGTAAGACCCTATCCTTATAAGACAGTGGCCATCGCTGCATTTTCGCCGCCCGCCAACAAAAAGGCCGAGCGTCGATTTCCCGGCCTGTACGCCTATTACAGGTGCTTCGTCAAAAACTGCGCCCGCATCGGCGAGCCTCTTACTAGCCTCCCGAAGACTGACGTCGAGTTCTTGTGGGAAACCCCACAGGAGGAACATTTGGGGAACTTAAACGACGCCTGCAGATGCCTCCGATACTCGTGCATTTCGACGGAAACGACGAAACAGAAGTGTACACTGACGCAAGCAGCGTTGGACTCGGCGCCGTCCTTGTGGAGAAGCCTGATAAACTGGGAAGGGTTATTAGTTACGCAAGCTGGTCGCTATCCTAGGCTGAAAGCAATTATTATACAACAAAAAGAAGTGCCTTGCCACCATCTGAGTGACGTCAAAGTTTCTTCCTTACCTCTACGGCAGGCCCTTCAAAGTTGCGATCGACCACCACGCCTTTGTTGGCTGGTTAACTTGAACGACCCTTCAGGTCGCCTTGCGCGATGGAGCCTAAGACTTCAAGAATACGACATTATCGGCGTTTACAAGTCTGGCAGAAAGCACTCCGATGCCGACTGCCTGACGCGCGGCCCCGTCGACCCACCACCGCCCGAAGACCTTAATGATGACTTCTTCTTGGGAACAATAATTTCCGAAGACTTCGCTGAACGCCAACTGGCTGACCCGGAACTTGGGGCCTAATCGAATACTTTGAGGAAAGAACCTCCGTTGTTCCAAAGGTATTCAAACGGGCACTTACGTCATTTTCACTGCGAAACGGCCTTTTGCAACTGAAGAACTCGCCGCTTTGGGCTAAGTTCCTTCTTGTGGTGCCAACAGCTCTGCGACCCGAACTTCTTCAGACCTGCACAATGATGCAATGGCAGGACACCTCGCCAACCATTCGAACAAATCAAGATAGACCTACTGGGGCCATTTCCGACGTCGAATTTGGGAAACAAATGGTTCGTCGTAGCTACTGATTACCTCACCCGCTACGCCGTAACAAAGGCCCTACCCGAAGGTAGCGCTGAAGAGGCAGCCAAGTTCTTCATTGAGGAAATCGTCCCTCGTCATGGCGCCCCAGAGGTTGCCATCAGCAATAGAGGTACGGCCTTTACTGCTGATTTGACTCAAGTGATCTTGTGACATAGCCTGACAAGCCATCTCGCACCACCGCTTACCACCTACAGACAAATGGTCTCACCGAGCGGCTAAACAAGGCGATTGCCGACACGCTGGCCATGTGCGTCGACGTCGAACACAAGACGTGTTATGCCATTTTTCAGTACCTAACCTTCACATACAACACCGCCATACAAGAAACGACGCAGATGACACCGTACAAGTTGGTCGATGGAAGGAACACGACAACAACGCTCGACGCCATGCTGCCAAACGTCGCTTATGAAGAAAACATCGACGTCCCCGTCTACCTTCAGCTCGCGTAAGAAGCTCGTCAACTCTCCCACCTGCGCATCAAGATGCAGCAGGCGGCCGAGAGCCGCCGTTACAATATTCGGCGAAGCTTCGTGGAGTACCAGCCCGCTGATCGTGTCTAGGTATGAACGCCGATACGCCGACGTGTACTGAGTAAAAAACTTCTACGACGGTACTTCGAACCGTACCGAGTAGTTCGCTGTCTCGGACCACTGGACTACGACGTTCATCCCGACGTCATTATTAACTCCCAATGACACCGTGCTCGACCTGATGCTTTCCATGTAGTGCGCCTCAAGCCATTTCACGCGTGAACCTGAGGACCGCATTTTGTTGTTCTTGCTGATCTTTATTGCTTGTACTCATTGTTTCTTGTCTTTGTTATTGTACCTTCGTTATTTGTTAAAGTATCGGGACGATGCTTTTTTCATAGGAGGGCAATGCCACGTTCCTTTCCTGAAGTTTTGTTATCAGCCCGTTGCACTACGTTCAGCGCAAACCGCGTCTACAATTTTTGAAAAGCGTCGAGGCTGTAGTAAGTCGTTGTGTTAAGATTACGCCCAGATCGTGAACAGTACAGATTATTCTGGAACCTACGTCGCCGCTAGCGATAACGCTAGAAAATTCGATGGTAAGTGTATAACTGCTAACGGCCGACGCTCTGCCCGCCGCTATCAGTGCCAGTGCCTCGCTGTAATCTTACTTAAAATTTGTCGGCCACCAGTTCCGCCCGAATAAACAGTTTAATCTTCAACCTACTGTCTGCTCTCTTTGTCATTGTCACGACCCCACGACAATATCTTCGTCTTTGCGGCACTTACCGACTTAGCAGAAACCTAGAGGGTTACAAAGAGGGTTCCGCTTGAATTAAGGAATACACAGCAAGCGATAGAAAGGAAAATGATAGGTGTAACCTTGCGAGACAATAAGAGAGCAGAGTGGGTGAGAGAACAAACTGGGGTTAAGGATATTATAGTTGAAATCAACAAGAAGAAATGGACATGGGCCGGGTACGTAGGCAGGACAGCCGCTTGTCATTAGGGGAACTGTCTAGATTCCTAGAGAAGGCAAGCGCACCAAGGAGAGACGGAAAGTTAGGTGGGCCATTCAGATAAAAAGTTTCGCGGGTATAACGTGGCAACAGAAGGCACAGGACTGGGTTCATTGGTGAGTCATGGGAGAGCATTTTGTCCTACAGTGGGCTTAGTCAGACTAATAATAACAATGAGTTATCGTTATTTATGGAGATAGGCATGTACAAGGCGTTCTTTCGTGGGTGGGTGGGGAGAGGGAGGGAAGATTTGTGGCAGCGCCCCTGTCATTATGTTAAAGTATGAGGCTGATATCGCGCCCTCTCCGCCAAACCGTGCACCCCCCTTCCTTTTATGACATTCAATAGGAATTGCTTTGCACGCACTCCTCGCAGGCAACTACGTGCGAATGCTTATATACGCGGTAATAACTAGCTTCAGATCGCTGCCACCGGATCCTACCATGACAACGTAAAGTAGATAGGTTGGTAAAAGCGGGTATAGCCTCACTACTACAGGATATCGTCTAGCATTGCGGGACACCGACAACTTCTACTTCGAGCTAAATGTTCAACAAAGGCAACTGTGGAGCTGATCTAAACGTGTGACCCATCCGCTATCGTCTGTTGGCTGATATATCCTTGCTGATATGAGCAGGTAACAAGCGTGCGATTGAGATATGATTACCTATCTTTTATAACTCTCAATAAAGCGCCTACTAATGTTTGAACCCCCATACCTGATCCTCCGTGACCATAAAAACCAAGAATGGTCATGTTTCAGGGGTCTTCTCAAGACGATTGAAAAAACTTATTTACGAGCCACCAATGGATGCCTATTTTTTTTTCCTCTAAAGAGCAAAAACCTTACGAAGAACAAAGTTTTTAAAAATAGCAACAACAAGCTTTGGGCTATGGCTTCAGCTGCCATATTAACGCGTCGACTCTAGCACACGTTGACCCCGTCGTGGTGGTCTAGTGGCTAAGGCTGCTGACCCGCAGGTCGCGGGATGAAATCCCGGTGGTGACGGCTGCATTTCTGATGGAAGCGGAGATGTTGTAGGCCCGAGTCCTCAGATTTAGCCGCACGTTAAAGAACCCCAGGTGGTCGAAATTTTCGGAGCCCTCCACTACGGCGTCTCTCATAAACATATGGTGGTTTTGGGACGTTAAAAACCATGTGTCAATCAATCTAGCACACGGTCGGGTGTTTTTAGCGCGACGCATGCGCAGAACTGGTCCGTGGAAAAGCAGTCGATCCGACACTTTAGCCTAACGCACTTCTCTACTTCATGCTCCTGCTCATGCCAGCAGTGCCACCCGTTCTTCTTTGATGACCACATCAGACTGCAGTTCGAGTTGAGGCGTGCGTTCCTAATCGTACTTGGAAGTATCACCAGTGCGACACACACTTTACCGGCCTCATGACGCTTCTTTCTCTATGCGTGAGTCTACTCCTAAATGAACATGGTACCACCGTGACGGACCTGCGCCACGGCATATCTTTAAATGTGCCTATTGTTCACACACACAAAAAAAACTCTGCGAATTCGCTGAAGGTATGAAGGTAACGATATGCCCCCCACCCTTCCGAATTTATGCGTGCGAGAGCTCTAAGCCAAAACGGCTTAAGGCAAAATGTGAAACAAATGGTGTGCATGCTGAAGCCGGTGCACTATACCGAACGTAACATAGAAGACTGAATTTCATGTGCTATGAAAGATATTATTGTGAATGCTCTAATAACCTAATAATAGTTATTACAATAGAACCAAATCATTATCGATCTGCAATGCTTTGATGGTATGTACTGGCTGACTAAGCCATTATGCAGCCCTATTGATTTAAGACAGGCGCCACGTTTTACACTTTCGGCTTACAACAAAATAGAGGTGAACGCCTTCGTCAGAGCACCATCGCCAAAAATATGATTGTTGTGCCTGCATTCACAGAATGTAAAGCACCTTCCATTGCAAGGGCACCGTTGCAACAGTAAAACAATAAACAATTAGTCGGTCGCGTTGTGATTGCTTAATTATTAAGCTTAATGCTCAGAGGTCTCAGCTCACAGCAAGTTGACCACCTCAACCCTGGAAGGGCACCGATGTAGATATCACGAAGTGCATCGGGTAATGAGCGGCTTACGATAATGTTTGCAATTGAAGTTTGGACACAGTGCCTATTGGGCATAGCGAACGAATGAATAAATATTCCATATGGAAATGGAACATGCCGCTTTCGTTTACGATTGCCTGTTCATGCAGAGTACTCTAATAACAGTCATAAACATTATCCATAATTCACGAGACCACCAGCATCAAGCAAAACTCGCTCTAGACTGCACCAGCGTCTGTATAGGAGGAAGCAAGAGAATGTTGAATGGAGTGATGCAGCCCCCTGCAAGCAAAATACAATTGGAACAAAAATTATATTCACTGTAGGCTCACAGTCCTGAAGCAAACATCCGGGCAGCGCATTTGCCACGCCTATGAAGAAAGATCTGCAATCGGTTATGTACTGAGGGCAGGAAAAGATGGCTGTTAAATAGCTGGAGAGCCGCGAAACCAGTAGGAGGCCGTATTATTGGTGACAGTATGGGCGGTGTATGAAGAGCACAGCAGTTTACGAAAACCAGACCGCACAGCTCGCCGTTCACGTAGCAGACGATAAAGGCTTGACTAGACACAAGTCAAGCACAGCTCGAACTCTCCGTATAATGGTTATTTAGCCAGCCGCTGCAGCAGCACCAGCGGCTGCAGGTCACACCTGAAGGGGCACGGATGGCCGCGTATGCTGTGCCGACAGAAATAGAGGTGCGGCTGAAATCTTGTTTTGTTTTACTTCCACACAGTGGGCGTGAATTATTTATTACTCTGAACCGCTCTCGCCCTGCTTGTGCAAACCGATGCTGGCAGGCCTTAAAGAAAAACGGTCTATTCCTAAGCGATGATGGAGAATTGGCAATACGTGCCGCCATCGTGCAGACAAACAACACCCGTGCTCTTCCTCGCTAAGTATAGTGCGTCGACGGCTCATTTGGCGCAGTCAAGGGTCGCGCCAAGCTGAATCAAGTGATTGAGAGTTGCTGAACAAGAAGACGTTAAAAGGAGAGCGTTAACAACTCTAAGAGAAGTACATAAACGACATGCAAGAAAGAGGAGTTGAGAATCCAACGACTGCGACGTCGTATGAAGGTGAAAGAAGCTGCTTGGTCTCGGACGTTATCGACATCACTGGTGCAATAATCTGGCCCATTATTTCAACGACGTGGCATTTTGTGGCGCTTAAGAAGGGGATGCTAAGTAAGGTTCGTGGTGTTGACGCGGTAAGAAAAACTACATAGACATTGCTGAAGACAGTTAAAGGTGCACACGTGTAGTAGCAACGCGATAAGGAACATGATGTCGAACCGTATAAAAATTATAGTAAAACCACAAAATGAAACAAGAAATGACAAATGAAAGCAGTGCGATGTTGTTTTATGCAAACAGAAACCTAAAAGAGGGCGACACCTGTAAAAAACAAAGAACGCTTTCCTACTTAAGAAGCCTCCTCGCCCCTAGTCTTTGTTTAATGTAAGCTTTAACCTTTAGTGAACCTTCGTTTACAAGCCTTTGACCATCTTTAGTGAAAAAAAGGAGTGTTTGTCCAAAAGGAGGTCATTATGGGCCGACTTCAATATGAGAGCACGTCGCTATCAAATATCTTCGTGCCGTCTGGCCTTACTAACTTCACGAGGTACGCGTGGGAACACGAATTGACAGTTATCTTCAATTGAGCCTGACGTACTGCTCTATACACCAAGTTAGTTTTTGTTGTACGAAAAAACAATTTCTAATGGGTATCCTGCGTAGGAAAACAAGTTCTGATCCGGTAGGTAATAGAGAATGTGCGTTGACATCAACCGCTGAACAAACACTATTCCTTAGTTCGCCATTATTTGTTGAATAGTGTAGAAGAGGTTCCTGTTGCTGTAGTAGGGACTGCGATTTCGATTACGGCTGATGGCGAATTAAGTGTGTCGCGAGTGAGACGACGGTCGCTGTTTGTCTTGCGCATTCGCCCGAAAAAGGCGACGAAGATCGGCGCTGAGCTCGCGAGCGTTGGAGGATCTTCTAAAAATACAGAAAAAGTTCGAGGAGTCGCTTCTTGTTCTCGAATGTGTGTAAACATCATTCTTAGGCTACCTCGGAACCCAGTATATGCGAGAGCCACAACGGCACGTCACATTTGGCTCCCAATGGTTCGGGCGAAGCTAAAAAGGCGTTTACATCTCCTATGTGGGGTCGGCGCTCTTTACGTGCTCCTTTGGCTCAACCACTGACTTCAGGACAGCCTCGGCTCCGTGAAGCCAAGATGGCGACCACCACGTGTTCCGTCGACGTGTTCGAGCGGCTGGAGGATGCCGCCCGCGTGGAAGCTAACAGGACAGCAGTGCCCGAAGCAAATGCCCCAACACCTGAGGTGAATTAGCTACGACGCTAATAGGAGGGACTCTAACTGAGGCTTCTGAACGAACACGACACCGCTAAAGACCACAATACAGGAAAGCCACCTCTTGACAAGCAGGTGAAGGCAATTCACGAGTTCTTTTGCAACTTGCTTGCTCCACTCGAAGAACGCTTGGAGTGCTTGCAGGTAAAAAGGCATAAAGAACCTGACGCCGAAACAAGCACGATTGTGGAGGAGAGCAGTGCATTGATTACTCTTAAACGCGGCACGAAAAATCTGGAGCACAAGCCCAGAAGCGAAAATGTCCTATGCATGTCTAACGGTGAAGATGCTCGAGACCGACTTGCAGGTTTTGCGGTGAGCTACTTACCTCATCTAGAAAAAAGTATATACGCCCTGTTTCATCAAACTCACTATTGGTGCACAACCTTCCGCGTTCCTGAGGAGGTCGCCGTACTGTTTATTGTTTCGAGGATTCCAGCTAAAGATTTTAAACGGATGCATCAGCACACGAAGGTGGCTAATATCATACTTGGACTGACATGAAGACAGCATTCTGCCGACATTAATACATGGACAGCGAAATAACGTCTAAGCAGCAAATCCTCAAAGCAACGCAACGCGCCGGAGAGTCTTGTACCGACTTCGCCTACCGAAAGTTGGCCATCATGGAACAGCGAAATTATGCCGTACTGCAACACGATAAGTGTCAAGTCATCATTGCTACGCTGCCACCAGAAGCTAAAGAGAACTTTTTTGACAAGACATTTAGGCTGTTTGACGACATGATAAGTTCCTTTTTGCGCTTCGATAAGATCAGGAACTAAGATAAAAACGTTCAGACTTGTTTCGAATGAACGTGAGAGCCCATTCACAACGCCATTCGCTGAACGCCACGTTAACAGAAAGCGTTCACCTCGAAATCCTAAATGCTATCGATCACGCAGAGATAGCGTAGACACCAGGAAAAAAATAGATGGTGACAGCAATGCCCGCAAAGCAGTCACCAGTAGGCGGCACAAACAAGCGCTCGAGAAGGCGCGCACCTCTGAATTTTGGTGACGGTGACGATTCGGGCGTCACATTGTCGCACCAAGGTCAACGTTAAAAAAGAAAACAATATCAGTGGACTCCTCGGGCGCGCCGTCTTTCCCCTTCGGCGGGTTTCTGGCCGATCAACCTCCTATAGCATGGTCGGTCAGAGGTCACTAGAAAATTCTCGAAGGAAAGGGGCGTGGTAATTAAGAGTTGCGTCATTTGTAGTGGACAGTTCTCAAAACGTCTCGCCCTTTCTCCGGCCTTGGCAGTGCAACAAGCCGATGAATTTTTTGGAACCCAGCGAGAAGGTATTTAAGCAAGCAGCAGAGAAGGTTGATGATGAAGACAGTTTACGCCAGTGTGCGTAAGCAGGAGATGAAGTTATACGCAAGTGTGCGTGGGGTCCATCCGCCGTGTCGGCGAAGGCTTTTGTCTTCAGTGGCAAAGCAGGAGTTGAAGGAAGTTTGCGCCAGTGTAGGTAGAGTTGTCCCGCCGTTGGGCGAAGTCTTTTCTCGTCAGTGACAAAGCAGGCGATAAAGAGGGTTTCCACCTGAAAGGTGAAGGCTTGTGCTACAAACAGAAGAAGAGAATGCGGCTACAGCTAGTGGGCGAAAACGTGTTTGCAGTCGCAACGCGTGAGAAGCCGACGTGTTACGGGCAAAGACATTTGTTGCTTGAAGTGTGGGCATTTGAAAACGCGAGGTTTCCTGGAAGAGAGACTTCGGGGGCAGCGGAACAACAGCGCGGGAATATTTGGAGTGAGTGATGTCTGGAAGAGTATATTTCGAATTTCATTTCAAGAACATTGGACTGAATGAGTTGATGACTTCTTTAGTCTTTGAGGGTCTTGGTTGTTTAATGCATTGCAGTGCGTGTTGTTGTTCGTGTCCGTTGTTTTGAGTGTAGCTGGTTGTGTTGTGCAGCCCGTTGTTTGTGTGGCGACAAATTGTATTGAACTATTGCCGAGACTGCATATTTGTGTGTGGTTCGATCTGCCGTAATTGATAATATATTTTTTGTTTGTTTATCAACTCTCAGCTTTGACTCGCTCTTTGAACCACACCCGGCGTTCGCTGGCGTGCCAAATAGGACCACATCTAAACTGTCCGTGATTTCGTGGTGCAGTTCGGGGGCTGATACGTCGGCCCTTGGAATTAGCCCGGTGATTGCTTCTTTAATTAATGGTATCAGTAACAGTAGCAAGCAGATGTCAAAAATTGGATGACGGCTACATTTGTCCAAAAACTGTACTAAACATTGGCCTTCGTCCCCGCGTTTTGTAGGAGTAAGTGGCCATCACCTGCAAAACTCGGGTCAAGTCAGAGCTGCGGTAATTATAAATCAACAAATACTTCAGCATAGAAGTTATTTCGCGAGAACCGACATCGTATATCTGCAAGAAAAGATCGCGAAAGAATTTCTTGTACGACCATATATCACCACGCTAAACGGCTTCGTGAGAAAGGGCTAACGAGGCAATCAAGCATATGATTGCCCTGGCTACCACCGGTAAGAAAAGTAGACCAAGCTTCTCCCATATGTCAAGTTATGCTACGAAACTGGACAACGAGACATGGTTCGCCTAATTCCATTGTTCTTGGTGTGCGGTAGAGATGACGTTTTGCGACTGGACAATCTTCACAGTCGCCGCAATTTTCAAGAGCTTGAAAAAAAAAGAAAATCAAGCTACTGCGCCAAAATGAGTGAACTTCAGAAAGCCAGAGAGCTTGCAGCCACATACTGACTCGGGAAAGACGACAATGAGCACTTAGAGAAGCACCAGAAGAACGTTGTGCATGTGGAAATGTGTGACTATTTGGGCGCCAGTGGTCACATGGAGCAACCTCAGGCTTTAGAATAGTGTGTGCTTCTGTGCGGTAAAGTGTAACTATTTGTTGATTGTGTATATAGTTTTGTGTGCCTGAGACTCGATAGAGAATTTTTTGTTTGTGACTTTTGTATATATTGCAAACAAATAGGACTGTTTAAGCGAGATTAGTGATGTAGCACCTATTCTGTGTGTTTCAATTTTGCATTGTGAATACCGTTGTGTTTCGCGTATTGCGTAACTAGTAATAACGCAAGATGGCGTGGCGTGACCACCATGCTTGTAAATCTGAGTATTAAAAAGTCTATACTGGCAAAGACCGTATTCCTATTACATTTCTTAGACGATATGCTGAGCAACGTTATGGATTTCTGACTAACATGTTTTACCATTTGATAACTACACCTGTCATCGCAAGTGATTAGCGCATTGCACGCGTTGCACACTCTCAGAAATGAAAGGTTACTGGCTATTTAGTAAACAATTACCACTCTGTCAGAGTCATAAGCACGTGTTGCTCAGTACGCTGTATCATGTTACATTCCAGAAATTCTAACCGATTGAGATCTACTGTCCTCATATCAACACGGTTTCAGAAAACTTGGGGGACCCATAAGCTTCGCCTTTAAGAGTTGAAGGCGATAGTGAAATCTGGCCCCTAGTGCACCCTTAAATTTCTTAGTGGATACTCATTAATATGTTTTGTTACATACACACGCACACCCACAAACACGTACTCAATAGATTGCACAAGTGCGTGCTATTTTTCGCCGAATGGGCTCGTTTTCGTCGTTACACATGTCGAACAAAGTGGGTTAAAGGAGCCCTGAAACACTTCGTTAAGTAACAACGGATTGTACTCACTAGAAAAGCTGATTGTCTCACAATTTCAACGCCGCAAAAATTTTAGGAATCTGTCCAATGCGAGTGGAGTTACTAAGGTTGGTCGCATGCTGTTCTCTCGTCCCGACGAAAGCGCTGGAAGCTCAGCATGGAGGGGTGGCAGGCCATAAAAACTACCGTGCCTCTTCACCTTGAGCATTTTTTTTTCTTCTTCGAACGCATGGCTTTTTCAGTATGACTGCGCGCGCACGCGTGGACAAGTAGCAGCCTCCCCCAGCTATCTCGGTAACTTATTTTTCGCTCACAGACACACAAACAATTTCTTGTTCAACAGTAACGGGGCCGACGCCGGCGGCGTGTTTTCTGCGCCATGAGCTCTTTAAAGCTAGCACTTTAGAAAAATATTGTCTACAGTTACTCAGTCGGTTTCTACAGTGCACGAGATCTTGGCTGTACTTGATGTCTCTGGGCAGGTTGGCATTCTGTGTTTAAATTTTTCGAAGGCCTTCGACAAAGTACCACATGGGAACCTAATGTTCAAGTTAGAATGACTCGGCCTGCCGTACATCATTGTTAAATGAATTAGTGCATAAATTTGCAATATGAAAGAACTCATAGAAACAAAAAATGGCAGCATATCCACGGAGTGAATGATGAAGAGTGAAGAGAAGCATCCGTCCGTCCATTCGTTCTTGCTCCGTTCATCCATGCGTCCGTCTGTGTGACCGTCCATGCGTCCATCCACCCGTCCGTGCGTGCGTCTGTTCGTGCGTCCGCACGTTCATTTGTGCGTCCTTGCCTGTGTTCGTTCATGCATTCGCCCCTGCGTCCATCCATGCGTCCATCCGTCCGTGCAGCTATCCGTGCGTCCGTACAGGCATCTGTTTGTGTGTTCGTTCATCCATCTATTCAACACTCCAAGTACCACCATCTCTTATCTTTTCATCATATATTCTCCATATAGAAGCACCGCCATCCAGCGGACATTCCAAGGTCTAAACGAGAGGTGGCACACGCACACTTTCTTACGGCTTGCGCTTCGTGTCTACTTCCCACCTTTAACCACCTCGAGTTCATGGTATATACTAGTTCACTGTATTCCTGGCACTGCGGCTCAACGCTTGCCAAACCTTTCTAAAGACAAGAAGGTTACGCCCAGTGAGTATAACGTAGCAACCCTTTCTTGTGAGATAGTGCTCAATATATATGCCAATGGCTGCTAAAGGGTTATGAGAGACAGTAGAATTCTGCTTTTCGTTAACGCGCATGCTGCGAATTTTTTCATTCTTCAACAACGCACAGGAGAATACTCCCACCGGCACCACCTTGTAGGTCAAAACGTAAGACTTGTGACGCACTACGACTATGACTACGACTACTAAGAGAGACGAACAGGTGCCGCTTTAAGGAGCTTCGCCCCTAAAAACCTCATCTCTTGTGCTTCCTGTTACTTCGGGAGTTCTTCAAGGTAGTGTTTTAGGCCCTTTATTATTTAATAATTGTGTAAATGATGTGGTGGATGTGGTTGCTGGTAATGTGTCAATACAGTTGTTTGCCGATAATTGTGTTGTTTTCAAGAAAATCTCTACTACAAATGACCACATGTAGTACAAAACTGTGTATATGCAATAGGAGATTGGTGTAGGCGTTGGGGAATGTTTTTAAACTCGGACAAAACAGCGCTACTCAGTGCAAGTAGAAAAAAAGCTAGTCAGTACTTACGTATAATGAATTATTAACAGTCGGGTCGCAGAATTTGATAAGTTTATATACTTAGGGGTTACACTAAGTATGTAGCTTCTGTAACGGTAGCTTCTTAAAGGAAAATTTAGGAAAGCATAAAACTTCTAGCGAGCAATGCCTGCATAAGGTTTAAATTGGAGTACGCATCAGCTGTATGGAATCCGCATTATCCAAAAGGTACCTCGCCACTAGAAAATGTTCAGCGTAAAGCAGTGAGGTTTATATTTGGAAATTACAGTCGTATAGATTTCCCTACACAGTTGATGAAGCTCAATACTATAACCAGCGTTGAAAGCCCGAGAATAGTTACCGCCTTTCATTCCTTCACAACTGCTTAGCAGGTAAAATCAATTTATATCTCCCAGCATCTGTTAAGCCTCTTAGTACAAGAACAACAGGGCACAATCACAAACATTCGTTAACACCAATCTTTGCTCTCACAACAGCATTTCAATACAGTTTTTTTCCTTCGTACGGTGTCGGATTGCAATTCGTTGCCAAATAGTATATTCAGCTCCAATGACTTTGTTAGCAGTATTCCAGGCCAAACATAAGCGCGCAAAGTACTACATCGTGATTCCGCCTTAAAGCGTTGTGGAAATGAGTACTGGAGGTAATCGAAGTAAATGAACAGGCTTAAAAGACTAGTGACAGCAATTGTTTTATCATGATTGCACCGATCATGGTTCGCAATGATGGTTCGGCAGTGTAGTTGTCAAATATTGCCGCAGCAGGATCGACTGTCCAGTTGCAGCCGTGTCGATTCGATGTCGTCTAGGTGCCGGCACGAGGTACAACATGAGCGAGAGTAGTCTGGGCATTTACGGCCAAATGAAGGTTCCAGACCAGATCTCTTCGAGATGACACACTTAGTCCGACTTTGCCATGAAAACGTTGACGAATCGTCAGAACGAGAGGACAACCTCGACGTACAACGTATAAGACTCGTCAAGTTGTTGTTTGCGAGCGTCAAGTCTCCTATTCGCCAGGGTGAATCCAACGGCCCGAGTACCAAACACTTGTCTGAGATACTCTTCGAAAGCACTCCAGTCCGGAAATTCGATCTGGTGGTTCCATCGTGCTATATGTGAAACATCACGAAAACAGCTTGTCAAGCGATACCTTATCCATGACATTAAATATTATTACGATCATGCCCAATAGTTCTGAGAAGCGAAACAAACGCTCTAATACTGTATAACAGGTCAATGGCTATATTTACTTCTGCCCCTCGGGATTACAAAGCGGTTTTATGGAACCAGCCATGGATAATCTAAAGATTTAAATACCACTCTGTAAGTTTTAGCACTACAGCCCTATTTGACCTTTTATACTTTTGCATTACAAAACAAGGACAAGCAGTCGTAATACATGCATTAGACTAACGCTCTGACGTGCTCTGTAGCAAACTAGATTGATAGATAGATTGATTGATTGATTTGTGGGGTTTAACGTCCTAAAACCACCATGTGATTATGAGAGACGCCGTAGTGGAGGGCTCCAGAAATTTGACCACCTGAGGTTCTTTAACGTGCACCCAAATCTGAGCACACAGGCCTACAACATTCCCGCCTCCATCAGAAATACAGCCGCCGCAATCGGGATTGGATCCCGCGACCTGCGGGTCAGCAGCCGAGTACCTGAGCCACTATACCACAGCGTCGGAGCAATGTAGCGAACTAGAGGCACAAACGAGCTTCTTAGTACCTTGTGATTGTGCAGATGGAAATATTTTTACTCGCTTAGAACTAGAGACAGTGGGATTGGGCGTGTTGGTATAAGATCATAAAGGGTGGTTACCAGCGCAAACGACAGGGCAGGAGGGGACAGGAGAAGAGACGAGACAGAGCGCTGAACTGCCAACAATTTACTTCTTTAGTTTTGAGTTGAGTTTGAGTTTATTTAACCACGTGACAATTACACGAAAATACACTGTTTACGAGGTTTGGTGCGAAGGGAAAATGCTGCATTTTACAGCTTGACTGGCCCCTTCACCCAGAAAAAAATTTAAACTACAAATTTACAAAAAGTTACAAACGTTACAGGCAGCGGAAAGCGACAATACAAAAAGAAACACGCATGTGGCCCATGACAGCAAATAATAGAATCACAACTCTAAAATAACTCAAAAATATTCATAACAAAGCAATGCATGAAAGAATAAAAACTGAATAGCCATTAGAGAAATCACCCAACATTCATTTACAACACAATCAGCACATCCGATTTAACATTTCAGATTTAGACAATATACGCAGATTATCAGTTGTTAGTTTCCATTTGTTCATCACACTTGGAAAGCGGTAGCGTAGTGTTTCAAATCCATAGTTTGTGCGAGGACAAGGTACGTGCCAAGTCTCCGTACACCGAGTAACGCGACTGACAGGGTTTGGTTGCAAGGTGGCCAAGGTGCGTAAAAAGATACTTCCTCTGCGTATTTCTGATTTAAAAGCTGACAAAAGCTGGTATTCGTTATAACAGGTAATTCTTAAAATTCTATATTTTGCAATTATTGAAGCAGTGTGTGCGTTATAGGATACACCTTCAATGCACCGCAAGGCCTTTTTTGTAACACGTATAGAACTTCTAGGCGCGTAAAACTTCAGACAACTAACACAAGAGACGAGGACGAGCGCAGACTTTCAACTGATTTATTACTACTACGACACACATATATATGTTAGAAAGAAGATAAGATCACTTGCTTAAGCAAAAAAACAACACACAAAATCAAAAGGCGAAAAAAGAGAGAGACTGCAAAACACCACGTGCTCACCCTGGACCCTCACGTGCCAAATTTAAAAACGCCAATTCTTTTCCAGATAATGCTATCGATGGTTTGCTGATACAGCTGCCTCGAGCAATTGCTGCAGCTTCAATCACAAGTCTTGTGCCTTCATTAGGGTGGGACGCGAGAACCCTTGTCTTTTCGAACAAAGGCTGGCATCCACATTCGGAACAATGAGCGGCCAAAAAACCGTCCCGTCCTGCATTTCTTACTTTCTGACAATGTTCTTGAAGTCTTACATTGAGGCACCTGCCTGACTGACCAACGTACTCATTCGTTCTCATTCGTTCGTTGCTAGTTTCTGTGTGTGAGAAGCTGCGCAGACAATCAAGGGCCGGTAACGATGGGGACGTTTTACAAGAAGCAACTCCCAAGAGGGTGGCGGTAATACCGTATCTACATGGTATCTCGCATAAACTCAAGAAAATAGGCCAGAGAGCGGGCGTGTCAGTGGTTTTTTCCGCACCGAATAAATTGTCAAAATTATCTGTCCAAACAAGCCCCGTAGGAACCACCGCGAGTAGCTGCAAAATTAAGCACCGAAAGAAGTTTGTTGAGTGTGCAACAGGGATTGTTTATGGCGTACCTTTGTCTTGTGGACTTGAGTACGTTGGTCAGTCAGGCAGGTGCCTCAATGTAAGACTTCAAGAACATTGTCAGAAAGTAAGAAATGCAGGACGGGACGGTTTTTTGGCCGCTCATTGTTCCGAATGTGGATGCCAGCCTTTGTTCGAAAAGACAAGGGTTCTCGCGTCCCACCCTAATGAAGGCACAAGACTTGTGATTGAAGCTGCAGCAATTGCTCGAGGCAGCTGTATCAGCAAACCATCGATAGCATTATCTGGAAAAGAATTGGCGTTTTTAAATTTGGCACGTGAGGGTCCAGGGTGAGCACGTGGTGTTTTGCAGTCTCTCTCTTTTTTCGCCTTTTGATTTTGTGTGTTGTTTTTTTGCTTAAGCAAGTGATCTTATCTTCTTTCTAACATATATATGTGTGTCGTAGTAGTAATAAATCAGTTGAAAGTCTGCGCTCGTCCTCGTCTCTTGTGTTAGTTGTCTGAAGTTTTACGCGCCTAGAAGTTCTATATGGATTACCAACTAGCCCAATCCCACACTTTACTTTGTAACACGACCAGGTTCTTTAGAGATGCTTTAGAGCCTGTAGACCAGACCAGATGACAATAGTGTAAATGTGAAGAAAAAGAGCATTGTACACTAATATTTTTTGTTTCACAGGTAGTATGTTCTGGCATCGACGCAACACTCCTAGAACTTTACAAAGTTTGTGACTAATGTGTTCTGCATGGTAATTCCATGCCATGTGTTCGTGAAAATGGACACCGAGAGTTTTAACTGTTTGACAAAGTTTAATTTCAATGTTATTAAGTATTACTTTGTGAGACGTTTCAAATGACTTGGCTTTCGCACGGAACAGTACAGCCTTGCTTTTAGAGCAATTAATGTGTAGAGAATTTGCCACAGTCCAGGCATATATTTTATTTAGTATTTCATTAGCAGAAACAATGAGGTCATCAGCCGTTTCCCCAGAAAAAATATACTATATAGTATCGTCCGCGTAGATTACAAATTCTACAGAGCTGTCAATACGTACGATATCGTTAATAAAAATAATAAATAATAGGGTCCCAAAATGCTACCTTGAGGTACGCCATTCTTAACGTTCATGGATGATGATAGCTCTCGATTGATTGATACACATTGTTTCCTATTAGATAAGTAGCTTCTTATTAAAGCTAAAACGGTACCGCGAACTCAATAACAATGAAGTTTTTCTAGCAAAATATCATGGTTTATTCTATCGAAAGCTTTCGAGAAATCTAGAAATATTCCTAGGGTTGGTTTTTTTGCTTCTGTATTCCTTAAACTCAATTCCTTTTGGAGTAGTAAGGCACTTTCGGTTGAGAGGCCTGACTGAAAACCGAACTGTGACGGCGTAATAATGTTGTGTTTATTAAAAAAATTTGATAACCGAATGAAAATAAGCTTTTCACACCCCATAGAAAAACTGCTAAAATCGAAATTGGTCTGTAGTTTCTTAAATTGCTTTTGTCCCCACCCTTATATATAACCGTTACTTTAGCGTTTTTTCATTCTCTGAGGAAACAGCCCAGTGGTGAACACGAAATTATAAATATGTACTAAGCAGGCGCATATGAGATCTAAAATGTATATTATAGGTTCTAATTTTAAGCCATCTATGTCCTCGCTTTTACTCAATTTGAAATGCTGAAAAACGCTGATGACCTCTTGCGCGTCTGTAGGATTTGCAAACACAGAATTATTTAAAGCAGGAGGCAAATCACCTGATGAATCACAATTATGCCTACTGTCAACTAGTGAGGTAAAGTACTCGTTAAATTTATTTGCTAGTACTGCGCCCTTGTACATTTTATTTTCAATCACCAGCTCACTAATATCATTAGACACTTGTTAGGTAGATATGATAGCATTAAGTTTGTTCTATAATTGCTTAGAATTGGTGACACCGTCAAACATCTTGAAGTGATAATCGCGTTTAGCTTGTTTTTGTAGTTAAGTGAGTTTATTTCTGTATACTTTAAAAGCTTTAAATTTATCCGGGTCTCGCTTTATCAGAAACTTTTGATACAACCTATTTTTTTCTTTTATCATATTGAATATTGCGGAACAAATCCAAGGTTTGCGCGCCCATTTTGGTCTCTTTAAAGCTTTGTAAGTAAAATGTTTTTTATACACTGAACATAGAGAATCAATAAAACAATCATAAGCAAGATCAGCAGAAGAACTAGATAGAACGTTGTTCCAATTGAGAGTTCTAATTTCCTCTCTAAAAGAAGATAGCGTTCGCGGATTAATTTGTTGAATGTGAACGGCAGGAAGGATTTGACTCCTTGCACTGGTGATGTTTTCTGTGACTAGATATATGGGCAAATGATCACTTATCGGGGCACGCAGGACGCCTGCGTGTAACGTACTGTTTGTAATACTTGTGATAAACAAGTCTAATAGAGTAGAAGTGGTATCAGTGTTACGCGTTGGAATGGTACTTACGTTTGTTAAGAAAAAAGAAGCAAGAAGGTCTGAAATTCTTATCTGTTTATGTGTGTCGCTCAACATATCTATGTTAAGATCACCCCCCAGCACTAGTTTGTAATTAAATTGGTTTACAACGAAAAATAGGTTTTCTAAATATTGAATATGTGAATCAAAATTGCCACTTGGTGGCCTGTAAATTGCAACAAAAATGTAGTTGTGATACTGTAAAGTTAACGCCTCAAGGTCATCGGTGCACAGAGACAGATATTCACGATACTCATACGTTATTTCAGCTTTGACATACAAGCATACACCGCCACCAATTCTCAATTTTCTATTTTGGTACACCACATTATATCCGTCAATACAAAACACGTCTGTTTCACTACGGTACCAAGTTTCAGTCATCATAATAACGGAAAAGAAAAAAATTGAACTCATCAAGAAACAAAAGAAAGTTTTCTTCTTTCGAACGAGCTGACCGCATATTAATGTGAAGGAATGTCATGGGCTGCCTATAACGGCCATTTACATACGAGTTCAATTCAGAAACGCTGGAATACATTGCCATTGTTCACAGCAGAAATATAAGTCTACTATTAAGCTAGACGACTTTAGCCATATCCGCCTCAGAAGTTACATATAAAACAGGTGTCCTGTCTGCTTTCCGCATGAAGATCCTGCCCTGTGATACCCATACATAATTCTATTCTCTTTCACGCCTTGCTTGCCGCGCCTTACTGAGCGGAACCTTCATTTCCATGCACAGGTGTTCATTTATATATACAGGGTTACTGTTGTCAAAACCAAGACGAGTGCTATCTAGTTTAATCTTTGTTGCTGCGTACAACATCTTGTCTCGCGCCGTTCTGGTGAGGAATCTGACGACCACATTTGATTTGTTTTTATCTTTCGGAAGTACACGGTGCGCGACGTCAATGTCGTTATCTGTGACATCAGTTCCTAAGCACTTGGCGATGTTTGCGAGTTTTCTCCAAGTTTTCTTTTTCGATTAGCGGAAGAACTTGGATTTCAATACTCATATTTCGGCTGTATTGCTTCAGCTCAACAATTTCCCGTCTAGCTTCTTTCAGGTCCCTCCGCAGTTCTTCGTTTTCTTAACGACACTGCGCACTATCAGCCTTTACCACGTCGATCTCCTTGCGAAAAGCCTCCACATCAGTCCTAAAGCGCTCAAAGCTTCATTCATGAAAGCAAAAGCATCTCGAACACTTCCAAGTTCAGTGAATATTTTAGTGTTCGAGGAAGCGACCTTAGCTATTTCACATTTAACTTCAGTCGAGAACACGTCAAGTCTTGTGAAGGTATTCGCTTTTATACAGTTACCAGTCGCACTAGTCATGTGCGAAACACAATAACAATGCATAGGTACATCACATTGACAAGCAAAGGAACAACTTTTCCTTATCCGTGAGCGCGACAGAAGGGGTGCTAACACAATCATCATTCAATTAGTAAATCTTTTCTGCCTCTATGATCTCGCTTGTGGTACGATCCCTGCATCTAGGAACATTAGAACTCTCTGAAAATATTGGCCGGCAACCACACGTGCTGCAGTGAACGGACAGCCGTCCTTGTTTATAGTGATCCACATTGTACATATGTTCCCTCAGCCTCTCAATTATACAACGACCCGTTTTACTGACGTAATACGTTCCGCACGATAACAGCAGCTGATACAACACATTACAGATGCACTCTCTGAATTTATTTGCATGTTTTGTACTGCAACTGAGGGTAGGTCTGGACGGAGGAATGGACAGCTTGCATAGGCGACTCAATTTTTGAGATGCCGTAAAGACCACCTTCACATTAACTCGCTGTGCCACTTTCTTAAGATTGTGCGTATCTTGTGCATATATAAAACCATGGCGAAAGCCTGTCTAGCTGTGACAGGTGAGACTGCATTATCTGTCCCTTTGGCCTTAAGCTCACGCACCAGGCCTTCGGCAACGGAAACTTGCACGTGGTCGCGGTAACCAGCCGACGTCACCCTTGAAGCCGACGTCAGCCTTGAAGCAATATTCAAGGCTGACGTCGGCTGGTTACCCCAACCACGTGCAAGTTTTGCCACTTTATTATCCAGGTTGATTTGCTGAAGCGGAGCGGCGGCGGCTGCCACGTCCAAACCGCCAGGCCAGAAGCTCGTTCTCCTCAGCTCGCGCCTCGAGCTGTCGCATCAGCGGCGCGAGAGGCGCAGCGCGGTGGCTAGCAAAATGACGATGATGCTGAATGGCGATGATGATGACGCTACAGATTACTCCCCCCCCGCAGAAATGAAACCAGAATAAAAATAATGAGATTGTATATACAAGCGAGTTAGATTTGCAAAACGAAACGGGGTCCGTGATCAGTCTAGGTCATGAACTGAAAGGGACAATCGGCAAGCAGTGGGTTTCTGGCGGGCGACACTGGGAATGGCGCAGTGGACGAGGGTGGCTACGCAGGCACGCTGTTGGAAGGAGCGGGCGAGAATCGTCATGAAGGGACACTTTTGTCGATAGCGAGTAGCAACGACAAGGTGAAAAATGGTCAAGGGCCGATAACACACACGGGCCGTTTCGGTGCGGTCGATTGTCGCGCGCACTCGGACACTGATGCTTAAAAGATGGACTGTAGCATGAGCGTAGTGCGGCCAGTCCAGAGGGTCTAGTGTTACTTCCTTGTTGGAGCTGGTGGGAACGTCGACAGGGAGTGCGGTCAACCCTGGTAGTGTGTTTACCGTGCTGGTACCGTCGCTTCCGGTGGCACATTACCGGCTGCGGCGGCCGCCTGGTCGGCCGAGTAGGGTGCAGATAAGTTGGAAACGGTGCGCTTTGGACCGATGAAGTGCGACATGGTTTACAGTGATAACGAGCCGGCTCAAAGGGCACTGATAGATTGCTTTTTCCGACCTTTGACGACGTTTAACGCGTAGGCGTACGCTGATGAGTCGTCGCGTTGTTCGAGCTAGAACCGACGTTTGGTGATGCGAGATCGAGTGGCGGGTATGTGGTGTCACAGTAGTCATGGGCCGTCGACGGCGTTGAAATGCTCAAGCACGCGTACGTAGTGGTAGGCGGATGGTTTAACTGCGCATCTGTTGGGGCATGCACGGTGTGCTTCACCTGTGGTGAGCCAGGCGTGCGTCCCTAGGGATTTCCGGACATCGTCACAGCATCATGCACGTTCAGCCGTGCATGCTCAGGGGCTCGAACTTCTGTAGGATACATCGAGAATGATGTTAGTAGGTGCTGGCAGTCCACGACGTTTTGAGCAGCAGGCACCGGTGTGCAGGGGAAACTGATGGCGTGCGGTGTCCCAGCGGGCTCTGGGTCCATAATGTGAGTGGTGTCGCGGGCCTCCGCAGGTGCCGGCACAGACGGGGAGTCTGCAGGAAGGTCAGCCGGTGCAGCTGAGGTCGTCGAATCACCCGGGACAGACAGTTCAGCCGACCTTGTCTCTGCAGCGAATGCGACGGTGCACGGGGCAGCGGCCGGTGTCGAATCTATGTGGCCAGTTGCCGGCAGGGGAATGATCTAGACTGGCTGTGGGGCGAGAGGCGTCCTGGAAGGTGATGAGCGAAGTGCAGTTGTGTCATTTTTGGGAGGAGGAGCATGTTTAAGGCCGTAAAACTTGAGCACGGCATCTCGCAAGTGATCGTACGGGCGAGGGCTCCAGGAGAAGTATGTGAGGTGGTGTTTGAGGTCATGTGGAAGATGGTATTCCAATACCTCGTACATGAGCTCTTGGATCCAGATGCCGTTGGGATACAAGGCCGCCGCAAACTCCTCGAACCACGCTTCTAGGCGAGAGGTCCGGAACGGGGGCAGCGGCGGGTCGAATTGAGGCTGCCAGGCTTGTGCTGACTGGAGCATGGCCGCGTAGCTCGGTGGCAGTAGTGCAGCGCCGGTCGCTTGTTCGTGTGTCCCTGGTCACCAATGTAGCGAGAGAGGAAGACGGGACGGCGGCCAACGTGGTAGTGTCGTTCTCTCGCCACTTTATTATCCAGGTTGATTTGCTGAAGCGGAGCGGTGGCGGCTGCCACGCCCAAACCACCAGGCCAGAAGCTCGTTCTCCTCAGCTCGCGCCTCGAGCTGTCGCATCTGCTGCACGAGAGGCGCAGCGCAGTGGCTAGAAAAATGACGATGATGATGAATGGCGATGATGATCACGCTACAAATGCTTTTTAATTTCGTTATCCTGCCAGGGAGCACTATAACGTGTCCTCTAGTACGTTCGTTTATTGATGACGATTGATACGTGGGGTTTAACTTCCCAAAACTACCATATGATTATGGGAGACGCCATAGTGGAGGGCTCCTGAAATTTAGACCACCTGTGGTTCTTTAACTTGCGCCCGAATCTGAGCACACGGGCCTCTTTTGCACGTTCGAACTTTCCTCAACTAACAAATACAACATATAATAACTGTAAATAAATGGTTGTTCATAATACCCTCTTTAAGGCAATTTTATAAATTTTTGTCGTGTTTTGCCCCTCTGACATGAACAAATTAAAAAAAAATTACTGTAGCCACAGGCACCAAATCAACTAAACTTTTGGTGGTAAGTAGCTAGAAGTTAAAAGTAACAAAATAAACAATACCTCGTTGTACTGATGTTAGGGTAGCTTTATGCATGGATGCGAAAACTTTGTTGAGCAGAATTTCACTCCTTTTTGCGGGTCACTAACACACCAACAGTAGCCGCAAAATTTTCCCCGCGCGACCACTTTGAGAAAGCAAATTTTACACACGAAAAGGTAGACAAGTACCAACGCTTAGTAGAACTCGCTGTTGGGCTACATGGTGCATGTATTGATTAAATACACGCTCTCACGGTAAAGAAAACTGTGCGCATCTGAGCGCTCATTGTTACTGCTTGAGGATGCAGACCAGGCTTCACGCAGATTAGGATCCTGGGAAAAAGTACAAATAAGTTAGCACGGAAAATTTCGGAGGCATATCACATAAAGAAACGGGGTAATAAGTGTGCTAGCGAAACGTCACTAAACCTGCATCAGACAGAAACACGTTAACTGGAGAGCACGTGTAGGATAGTGTGATTAAGTTAAGGGCTAATCAAGTTGCGCATGTGTCGACGAAGAGTGGATTTATATTAGCCTGTTTGTTCAAGAAATCAATAGTAGTAGGTGGGCGTCCGTGGTGTCTATATTTGTTTCTTTTTGTGTGGTTGCTCTTTCTGCGTGGCGTTGAGTATTTATTCATACACCAGCACTTATCGCTGGAAAGAAGAAACAAACAAAAATACTTTTTGTATTGACTACAGAGGCCGGTGAAATGAAATTGTTGCGTTTTGCAAATTTTTAATTTTACCTACCCGCCCCCTTACCTAATCACGACATAATATTGAAACAAAGATGGGCGAGCCTGCGGGGCGCGGAAGAAGAAGAAGAGTAGTGTAGCGGCGCCTGGACTGTGTGGTTGGGTGGAAGTGTTCTAGGCCTGTCTCAGAAGTACGCTGCTATTTCACAACGCCATTTCACCTCATCTGTAAATAAACACAGTCACTCGTAACAGTTTGGTGGAAAGTGTCGGGTACATCAATCTGGACAATCCAGCTCTACCGATTTTGCGACGGAGCAGACGCTTGGCAGGCTTGCCACTGCAGCTACCAGACATGGAGGACGCGGGAGCAGGCCATAACAACCTCGTTGCTGATGCGCAACACGCTCACCCGCCAGGACAAGATCGCTGCGGCATGCCGGAACGTCAGCCGAGGATCTTTTCGGGAAGCCGGATGACGATGTTGACGACTGGCTCAAGCACTACCAAAGAATTAGTCGCAGCAACCGCTGGAGCACTGCTAAGCAGCTCGAGAACGTGGTGTTTTTTCTCGTGGGCACCGCGTCTCTTTGGTTCGACAACCTTGAGAGTCCATTGACCACATAGGACATTATCGTGGACGAGCTGAAGAGGTGTTTTGGTGACTCAACAGCTAAGGTCAAGCAGGCGGAGCAAACGCTTTCACGCAGAGCTCAGTTACCTGACGAATCATGCACCACCTACATCGAGGCCATCTTGAAGCTTTGCGGAATCGTGAGTGCGACCATGTGTGACGAAGATAAGGTAGGTCATCTGCTCAAGGGAATCGCGGAAGACGAGTACAATTTCCTTATCACTAAGGAAGACTTACACACACCTTCCGACCTAAGGAGACACTGCCGAGCGTTTGCAGCGCTAAAGAGGAGGAGAGTCCTACCGAAATTTGGACGTCTTGAGAATGTGCCCACGATTGCAAGTGTCAACCTTCCAACGCAGGACGACATCTCTTCTCCTATAAGACAAGTAGTTAAGGAAGAACTTGCTCAACTGCAAGCTGTGGACACCGCTAGTGTCTGCGATCAGTGTGCATTCGACCAACGGCCCCGTGAACCACTGGTACCTCGGATGCGACAGAGCTACTTTGAGCCTCACTTGAATTACACCGATCGGTTCAAACGAAGCAGTGAACGACCACTCGAAAACCAGGAACGCAGGTAAGCTGGGTCACAGCGATTTACTCCTCGACCACCATCGCCCGGCTTTGATCAACCGACGAGGTTTACTTCGCCGGGGATGACTAGACGCGACACCCGTACTTGCTACAACTGCGGGCTACCTGGAAACATCGCTAGGTACTGCTACCGTCGCCAGTAGCGAGCTCCACGATTCAACGTGTACACGCCCTATGTACCTGTTGGCGAGTCTCGACCATTTCAGGGCTCTTTCTAACGGCAACAGCCGCCAGCACGTCGTAGCATATGCCAGTCGGACACTGACCCGAGCAGAGACGAACTACACCGTCACCGAGCTCGAGTGCTTAGCAGTCGTCTCCACCATTCAGAAGTTCCGACAGTATCTACATGGCCGCGAGTTCACAATAGTGACCGATCACCACTCACTATGCTGGCTTCGCACATCGCTGACAGTGGCTTCTGCTATACCCGCCATACGCGCCACCCTTTCTTAAGGTTGTAACAGTGTTTAGTGCCTCGCCAGTACTGCAGTCATTTATAGTACGGGGGCTACAAATATATGCGACGTACACCTGGCACGGTGCCGTTTAAAAACCTACCACGAAGGTTCCTAGACAGGGAGCTGATGACGCGACCTCCGAATCTGCTCAGGTAAGCGCGCCTCCTGAGTACAGCCTATCGGCGCAGGATATTTGACACTACGGTTTTCTTTGGTTGGTAGCACGTAGTATAATGATCAAGGCAAGCGCGCGCAGCGCAGTGCATACATTAAATTAAAAAATGCCCGCAGCTTCCCTCGGGGGAACACTGAGGAGGATGCGGAGCATATAATTGGTTAACGGGGTGTTAAAGTGCGACTTACTTGGGTCGATGGCTAAATTGGTTAACGTGGTTGTGAAATGGGGTGTTAAATTGCGACTTACTTGGGTCGATGGCTAAATTGGTTAACGTGGTTGTAGGAGGGGGTGTTAAATGAGTGAACACGTACACACGTATGCGAAAGGACGGCGCTGGTCGAAGGGACGTCGATCATTGTGTTTGTGGATTCGTTGGAATTCGTTTCACCGCGACCTTGGACGTCGACGCGCCGTACAAACCAACCGACGAGCGGCAACTGAGCGAGCGAGCGCCGACCTTAGGTATATATACAGCGCGACGGCGCATGCACTGTCAGCTGTTGAATGTTCTCGAAGGAGAAGCGCGCGCGCGGCACAGATGGCGACGGTGCGACGGCGCATGCGCTGTCAGCTGTCGAATGTTCTCGAAGGAGAAGCGCGCTGCACAGATGGTGGGCGACGGCGCGACGGCGCATGCGCGCGCGTCAGCTGTCGAATGTTCGAGAAGCGGTGCGGATGGCGCGGACGGCGCACTACAAGGCGCGAGTATAAGATGCTTCCGCATCTAAAAGCGTAACCTGCTGTCGATGATTAGTGCACATTCCCTAAAGTTTGTCACCGGAGGCAGTGCAGACGTTCACGCAGAGCTCCTTAAGCTTTTCGTCATACCCCGTGTGTGAAAAGAAACTGTACTCAGCTTGAGTTTGTCACGCTAAATCCCTGTGGCTCTGAGCGTGGTGTATATTATCGGAGATAACCACTTGTTACATTCTCATACGCCAATGGCTCTGTGCGGTATTATTATGAAGTGATTCGTGGTATCGCTTTCAACGAACCAACAATACTGGGACAAACTGCAGTTATTTGCATCGTCGAGAGGGCGCAACAAGGCCGCACTTTCCCCTCCCGCCACCACGCCAGCACATGCACTGCCTCTCAGGACCCCCCTTACTGCGATAATACACGCCGCGCGTGCTTGCTCTCGCAATGCTCAACCATGCCAACAACCACGAATGCAATCTGTGAACGATTTTCTCAGGTTTTGTAATTAGGTGATACATTGCACTTCTAGTATATACCATGAACGATTGATTGACTGCCAAAGCATGCATATATTAAACAGCTGCTCAGCAGTAATTCTCTGATGTAATGTTTGCGAATGCCAGAATGGCATAAAACGGAAAATATCACACATTTCCCCATGTTCACTGTCACCAGCGTTGAAGCGCAAAAAAAAAATGTCTATCCCGGCTGCGGCGGCTGCATTTCCGATGGAGGCGGAAATGTTGTAGGCCCGTGTGCTCAGTTTTGGGTGCACGTTAAAGAACCCCAGGTGGTCAACGACCGGCGGACTCGGAGGCCTCGAGGCCTAGAAGAACATCGGACAAGGTCGAAAGAACACCTCCTCAAGACCAGGAGAAGAATGAAGACCACAGGCATTAGTAAATTCAGTTAAAATTAAAATTTAATTTTTAAAACTAAATTTAAAATTAAATTTGAACCTAAATATAACGGACTCTATATCAACTATATTATCATACCCCACGATTAACCTTCCTTCCTTTGAAAGCACTAATAAACGCCCGTTGACTAGCTGGCCCGCTCCCCGGCCCGTGGATTCCTGGTGGTAGTCTTCTCACCTTACTCCCTTTCTCACTCAACTATTCTTCCCTTCCCTTCCCTTTTATCTCTTCCCCTCTCTTCTCTCTACCACACTTTCCTTACTTCTCCTTTTTCAATCCATCCAACTAATCCTCAACTGATCCCACTCTTCCTCCAACTATTCCCCTATACCTCATCCTATCTCTATTCCACTCCTTTCCTTACCTGCTATACAGTAGTGGTGCAGGCTCTTCTCACAATCTGTCACCAGCGTTGAAGCGCAAAAAAATGTCTATCCCGGCTGCGGCGGCTGCATTTCCGATGGAGGCGGAAATGTTGTAGGCCCGTGTGCTCAGATTTGGGTGCACGTTAAAGAACCCCAGGTGGTCAAAATTTCCGGAGCCCTCCACTACGGCGTCTCTCATAATCATATGGTGGTTTTGGGACGTTAAACCCCACATATCAATCAACAAAATTGTCTGAAGGAGGGTAGGTCGGTACATGTATTTAGGATTGTTGGGAAAGCTATCGTTCTTTAACGGGCTGGCGAAGTGCACTGACGCACTGCGCAAAAATATATTCATTTGTAACACGCTGTGTCCAGAGACACTGAACGAGGATTATTCATCGCGAACTCGATCGCCACGGGGGTGTTTTGTGGTAAGTTCACCATTCTACTTGTTGATGAGATCTCCGTTGACGCAGTAATGAGACCTCCGTTGGCGGCCTCGACGGCCGCTTCAACGCAACTTTCGTCATACAACGCCGCGCCATCGATCAGATCACGACGTCTCACAAGCTGTATCTATGCGCTTGTAGATAGATACCGGAGAAAGGCACACTTATTGAAATATCGAAAGAGCCACTCGAACTAATCATCATCGTACGACGGAGGCTGTAGATGTCAAGTGAGAACACTCACACGTATATCATTTTACTTTCTTACCAGGAAGGAGAATGCCAAAGAAAGTTTAGGTGGAAAGTCAGGGAGATTAGCCAGTTCTTAGACCAGCTGGCTACCCTGTGCTGGGAAAAGGGGTGAGGGGAATGAAAGATGTTAAAAAGAATTGTTGCGAAGAGAGAGAGAAATTACAAAAAAATTGCGACAGAGGAAAGGCAACATCAAAGAGTATAAGACACTAAAGTCTGTCTCTGATGCAAGTTGTCCACAAAAAGGGTAGAAAAGCTTTCAAAGCCTCCTGGGCTGAGGATGGGCTCAGCCAATGACTCAGAATCCTTTGTTCCGACAAAGGCTGATCGTCCAGTCTATCCAGAGCTGCAGTGAGTTCTTGTCTTTGCGCGTTGAAATGGTTGCACTCACACAGAACGTGCGCGATGATTTCTTCGCAGCTGCAGTAAGTGAATATAGGGGAGCTGGCCATTCCTATGAGATAAGAGTATGCGTTCGTGAAGGCCACTCCAAGCCAGCAATGTAGCTGGTGGCAACAGCATGCTCGTTGGTCATCCGGGAGATTGCCTGGCTCCGTTAATTGGACCACGAGAAGATAAGTTGATAAGCGCACCCAAAAACATTCATTGCAGGTGTTAGTTGACCCTCAAGTCTATTCATTCGACCACGTTTCCGCCAGGAGCAGACGATACGCGAAACAGCGGAATAGCGGCTGCTACAGTGCGGTTAAAAGCGGAGGCCTTTCGCTGACGTCACACGCAAGGGTGCGCCACTCCAAAATTTCGAGGCCAATAGATCAGTTAGAAGACTGTGTCTAAATATTTAACAAGTTCATTGGAAAAGCGCACTCTTTTATTGAGGCTATGTGCAATCAAGATAGAACACACCCTATACTCAACAGTGTTGCTTAACATTATTATCTATTCATGATAATAGAAACTCCAGGGGCGAGCGAGATAAAATACACTTAGGTAGAACAATACGGTCACCTTAACCCATGTTCTTTCAATGACACATTCAAGCACGACACTTAAACAGTTCATTTATTTTAGGTACCATCGTTATAAGTGCAGTTTTAGTCACTTGTGCGACATTTTTTCACGAGGGTCACTGTATTATAGAGATATTGCTTAGTTAGAAGCTCCCCGTGGTAAATTATTGACAATGTCTCTCTGTCAAAGTCTGTAAAAAAAGGCCGCCACACTTGCAGAGAGTGAAAAATATATTTCAAGAACCATTAAATCTCGCTGCGTATCAATAGTTTGCCACTGTGTCGCTTCCCTTACGAATCCCACAAAGAAATTCGGGAGTTATCACGTACCTCAGAATCGACGTTATGCGAAGCATGAGAAGGGAAGGTGACAGTGATGCAATTTGTTTGTGTGACACGTCATTAAATAACGCCAAATATATGTAAAAACGTTGCACGCACAGATATATGTTGAAGAGTTACAGATGTTTATATAACCACTGTTTTGCGCTTGCGCAACGATGACAACTGCAACATAGGTATTAGCAACACCAGAAGCTGCTATGAAATGCTGATGCTCGCGAAGATGCTGGCCCTGTACACTAATATAACCAACTTCAGCGCATGGCAACTGACCACAATTGACCAAAATTGACGTGACGTGACGGATGTATGAAAGGAGCACATGTGTATTGTATAAAATTTGGTAAGCAGCACTGCAAGAACTATTGACGTTTCACCAAGATAAACATCTCTTTTGAAAGTAGTTCCAAGACCTGGCGTAGCTCTGTGGTAAAATGTTTCATTTCCACGCAGAATGCTTCGGTTCGATGCAGACTGAGACCTTGACTTCTATTTTTTGCATTCGTCCAATTACCTATTTCGGTCATTTCTTAAAGATTGCACGTTAAAATTGCCCTTGTGTGTTGTCGTCGCTTCTGAAAACAAACCAAGTCTCCATAACCTGTGGCACATACCCTCATGCCAGCGGCAAATACCCACCCGGGGTTATGTGCCACTGTCTGGCAGGACGTGTTCGATGGCGTACGTGACGGGGTTGTGACATTATTGATGTCTTGAGCAGCGCGTCATATTCATCGAACCATCTTACCCTCCCATGCTAATTTTGGTTCACGCCAAGTTAAGGGGGTGACCACTAGAGCACGCAAACGTAAGAGGCTAGATAGATAGAGAGATAGATAGATAGATAGATAGATAGATAGATAGATAGATAGATAGATAGATAGATACGCTCAAAGTCGCCAAAGTTCGCTAAGAAATGCTTCGCATTTCAAACTTCGAGGAGAGTCTCTTGAATCTCCAATAGTTTGGGCCGCAAAAGTGTAACTCCACTTCTCTAAACTCGCCCTTAAGATTTCGCAAAATTATCCCTTTTGCCCCAGATATCATGTCTAGTTGACTATAAACATACTCCAGATGCTGATAGATACCGAGTGACGGGAATTTATGGAATCTTTCCTACGGTATCTCTGAAAACAATGATGTTGTTTTATATGCGAAGGATTTCTTAGCGAACTTCAGTGACTGGGTGTATCTATCTAGCCGCTTACGTTTGGGTGCTCTTGTGCGCACCCCCTTAACTTGGCTTGAACCGAAATTAGCATGGAAGAGTAAGATGGTTTGATGAATATGACGCGCTGGTCAAGAAATGAATAATGTCACAATCCCATCACGTACGTCATCAAACACTTCACGCCAGACAGTGGCACATACCCGTGGGTGGGTATGTGCCGCTGGTATGCGTGTATGTGTTACAGGTGTAGACATAGAGTACTTACCCAGGAACGTCGAAGTACCTGACATCGGTAGCATCGACCCGATAAATGCAAACAATAAATCTAAGGGTCCCAGCTGGAATCGAACTCAAGCATTCTGCGTGGCAATGAAGCATTTTACCACAGAGCTACGCTGGCTTTCGGAACTACTGTTCCAATAGGCGCTAATCTTCATGAAAGGTCAACACTGATTGCAGTGCTGCCTACTCAATTTTATAAACATTGCATATGTACTCCTGTCATACAGCCGTCAAGTCCGGTTAACGTCAATTGTGGTTAGTTGTCATGTAGTGAAGTTGGTTTATGTAGCAGTGTCCAGGGCCAGCAACCTCGAAGAATCAGCGCTTCATATCAGCTTCTGTATTGCTAATACGCATGTTCCAGTTGGCATCATTGCGCATGGGCAAACAACTGGTGATATAAGCATCTGCAAATCTATCACATATGTCGCTGTGTGCAACAATTGTATATATATTTAGTTTGATTTCATGACACGTCACTCAATACAAAAACTGCGGCTTGGTCGCCTTCCCTCCGCATGCTTCGCATAACGTCAATTCCCAGGTACGTGAGATCTGCCGAATTTTTTAGGGCGTCATCCTCCACCCTATTATGATATATAGTAATAAGTTTCATCGACATGATTATATTCATTCCCCCCAAAATTACCCAGGCAATGAGTGAGAACCTTTTTCAGCGGTTTTCTGGGGATGTACAAATGTTCTGGGCAGGCCCACAGTTTCAGTCTTTGCCGTTTCATTGGTCAAGCGATTTTTCTTTTTTTTCAAGGGAGGACACGATCCTGATAAGTTCTATTCTGTGGTTTGATATCCATCTCCAATAATATCGCTTCTCCTCAAGCAAGTTTTGCGCCGATTGACTCAAAAAGAGCCCCAGTTTCAAAATCTAAAAGAAAGAATTACTAGTCCACTGATACAAACCCTCGAAATTCGATATTCACCAACACCACTGGTGACGCCCATGCACTGTTTCGCATCTCGTGACTAGAGATAATTAACGGTTTACGGTTGTCCACGAAGCAAGCCGACGACAACGTATTCACGGCGGTGAATGCAAGCTTATCTGGGAAATCTGTCGAGGACAAGCACGCTGTGTTCGCTCAAGTTTGTTAATTCGATTTCTACTCAGAAAGAAACAAAGATGCTCACGACTGTGGAAACTTGGACACATGGGGCTCCAGTTTTATGCGTGGAATTATGAAAGGAATCGAAACAAAAATGTACCGTGCACCAGCTGTGTCGAACCATCGTTACAGAGGCACGAGTGGTGCGCTTTTGCTCCAGTTAGTGCTGACCATGGCAGTTAAGGTGGTTCTTGAGAACACAATGCTGTGTGTTAGTTGTTATCCTCTGGAACGGGAAGCGTTTTCTGACTGCAGCGGGCTGTCAAAAAACACAATCTCTAAAAAATGATTTCAATGCAGTGAACAAGTGGAGTGAATGCTGAACGATGTATGTTTTGGTGTTCCGTCTCCAATAAAAGACAAAAATAGCCGGAGCACCATGCGTACGTTATAGTGAGGCGCATTTGCAGACGCGGAAAATGCCATTGTTTCGGAAAGAATGTGCTTTAAAAGTTATTATAGTCTTTAAAGTATAGAGCGCAGTGAAGGCGCAGCCCAGGCATACTCTCCGTAACATCATAGATTTGGACGGGGTGTGCAAGGGCTGCACGGTAGCAATACCTGGCAGCGATTGAGTCCGAATGAGGGATAAATGGCCACATTTGTTGATGCCGATTTGGTCAGGTTGTGTTGTGTACAAACGAGGACTGAATAATAATAATAATAATAATAATAATAATAATAATAATAATAATAATAATAATAATAATAATAATAATAATAATAATAATAATGTGAAAGACCCAAATAGAAAACGCAAGTTTTCGTTGAGAGTACCCACCAAAAATGCCTCATGAATGTCCTCCGAATAACTTAAACTTTAAACCAGATTAGCATGTCCAAGAAAAAAATAAAGCTTACTCAATTACAGGGATGCTAAACTCATTCCAATTGTAATTGCTTGAAATATGCGGAAGAGGAAGATAGTAAACTTATTATTTTTAATTCTCGAAGACAGAGGGTTCCTAGACTGGGGAACCCTCCAATATTAGGTTGACACCGGGCCTCGCTCAGAACACTGTTCTCTAAATAAACGTTTATTTATTTCTCTCTCAAGGGTCGAATGATTGCTGATAAACGTATGCACATACCAGAACCTGGTACAACTAGAAGAAAAATAAATTACAGTGCAATCATTAGACATTATGCCACCCGCAAAAATATCTTTTGGTATTTGTTTTTCTCCAAAGTTATCAGAAAATGAAATGCACTATACCTACCCGTATATCTGACCATAAAGCGGTAGCGGTTACTGAGCAGAAAGTGGTTACTGACCAGAAAGTGGTGGCTGATCATTTTAATACGTATTTTCAAAGTGTGTTTTCTGCTTCTAGTACATATGTACCAAGCTGTGAAGTGTTCGATCCATCTGAAGCATCTTTTGTGTCTTACTCTGGCGTATTCGCGCTGCTTTTAAACCTTAAGTCCAAAACATTGTGTGGACCGGATGATCTGCCAAATAGGTTTCTAAAAAGGTATGCTGAACATTTCGTGAAATTCCCGTATAAAATGTTTTGTGTTTCATTGTTGTCATCAAAGCTACCAGGTGACTGGAAGGCTGCTCGACTTAATCCTGTATTCTCAAAAGGGTACCGTCTTTCTCCTCAAAATTATCGTCCTATAACTTATCCTGCTGTAAATTAATTGAACATGTAATTTCCACACAAATAGTAAATTTTTGGACCAACATTTTTATTTGACACAATTTCAACATGAGTTTAGAAAGGGATATTCAACAGTAACGCAATTGGTTACAGTAATTCACTCATTTGCAGTAAATCTTGATAACAATAAGCAAACTGACATAATTTTCTTAGATTTCATTAAAGCGTTTGACAGAGCACCTCACGATAAACTGATTCAAAAACTTAAGCGGATTGGCTTTCCAGACATTCTAGTAAACTGGATTGCCGAATATCTTACTAACCGGTCACAGTTTGTTGCAAATAATGACCACCATTCACCATCTCTTCACGTCTCATCAGGTGTGCCCCAGGGAAGTGTACTGGGGCCATTGCTTTTTCTCATTTATATAAACGATATTATCAATGTCACAACACCTACAGTACTAATTAGATTATTTGCCGATGATTGTGTTATGTTGCGTGATATTTACTCTGTTCGTGGTCAAAACGAACTTAACACAAATATTTCCGATCAGTGGTGTAATGAATGGGGAATGACCCTCATTGTAGACAAAAGTGTGTGTATGCGTCTGACACGTAAAAAAGATTCACTAGAATATATCTACCAACTAAGTCCGTCAACACTGAAAGAGTTTGAATCACTAGCTATAAATATTTGGCCTTGACCATAGCTAACAATTTATCTTGGAACGTCCACATAGACAACGTGTGTTCAGCTGCCCTCCAAAAACTCGGCTTTTAAGACATAAAATGCGTAACTGGCTTCCAATTGTGAAGCTTTTTAGTTATTTTTATTTTGTAAGGCCTAAATTTGAATACGCCAGCACAGTATGGGATCTTTACACTAAGTTTAATAATGATTAAATTGACGGGTTCAAAAAAGCACTTCGTTTTATATACAACAAATACTTACCATCTCTGCACTAATGACTGCAAATGGCATTCAGCCACTTGCTTAGTGCAGACACAAACAATGCCTTGATTTTGTTTTCTTGCAACTTAACAATAAACTCGTCATTGATCCATCACCGTATCTACCTTTCCTATCAACTAGGCAGACCCGACATCACCATCCCAATTTGCTTACCCCATATTTCGCGAGAACTGATGTCTTTATGTATTCTTTCTTTCAACGGACAGTGTCTGATTGGAACAAATTATGTGATCCTCATTCATTGTGAATTAAGTAGAGTGAATTGCATTATGTATGGTGCATGTTATTCCCGTTTTTTTCATGTGATGTGCCCTTCCTTCTTGGACCATTTATGGTTCGCAGTATGTACTAAATAAAAATAAAAATAAATATCTCGGGGCATGACTGTAAAGGCTACCGAAGATATGCTGAACAACAATGTTTCTTAAAATTTTTTGGATGATGTGTTGTCGTCTTATAATTTTATTGTTTTTTGTCATGCCATGAGTTGATGACTCTTGCTTTTCTTTTGTCATTGTCAACATCTGATATTACCTCAGTTTTCTTTTGCTTAACCTATTCTTACGGTATGTATACTGCTTACCTGTAATGACCCAGGAAGGAGGGTTAAATGTAGGCCTAAATAAACCAGTAAAAATAAAATAAATAAATAAATAAATAAATAAATATGTAAATAAATAAATAAACAAGATGACCATGCACATGTATGCATTGTCACATTTCTGTGAGGTTAACGCTCATTCGCTTTGTTGAAAGCTATTTCGGTAAGCACTGAATGCAGGTCTATGAACAGTAAGTTACGCACCCTTCAACCTAGTACAAATGATTCGCCCATTATTTGGACTAATGTTTGTGGTGACGAGTGATATGAGAGTACGCTCGGTGCGTGTCTTGTGCCTCCGCGCGAAGAAAATGAGTATCGGCGCTAAGCGCGCGTGTGCTCGTGAAAAGGTCTGGCAGTGCCTTCATGGTTTTCAATGTGTCCGCACGTCTTTCTTACACCGCCTCGGAACCTGATATATTCGATAGCCACAACGACACGTAACAGTTTGCTGCTGCGTTTCTCATTCCACTGGCTCGTAAATTGTTCACATTGGGCTTGAACTTATCCGGCGCACGAGGTTCATCGAAATAAGTGCTAAAGTGGTAGCCAATATAGAGACACTCGGTGCAGTACGTAACACGGTGGCTATGCGAAAGTAGTTAATCCACTGGCTCATGCATGAATAGAGCATAACGCAGCGCAAGAGAATCGTACTCTTGATATCTCGCCCAGCCGTGTCTATATACTCGAAAGCGGCAATAGTATGATTGAGCTGTTGCGGAACAGCTCGAAGACAGTGCCATATTAAATGCGTGCAACTTCGCCAAAGAAATAAATGCGGCAGCAACTTGGCCCATCGAGAAATGCCAACAAAGCGAGCCAGTTTCAACGAGGATGCCACATACACAAAAATTTACTCGGGGAACGATTCAATATAGCTACGGTGCTACACTGACTATCTCTTGTGTAACGCTCGCGATTTTTTCAAGTCGAGGAGCAGTTTTGAGAGAAGCGCAATATGTAGATTGGAAAACAACACTCAAGGAGCATTTGAAATCACGGATCGATTTGAGAAACGTGTGTGAATGCCGTATTCAAAATACACAATTAACACTTTCCTCCAATAGGTTGTTGCCTAATCATGCACAATCTAGCATCCCAGTGAATGTCCTTGATAACAGTTTCAGGAAGGATTTTTTTATATTGTACTGTTTCCTACGGTTGGGAAACTTGCAGTTGTATTCATACCTCTTCTTCGTTATTTGCCTATTTTCCACCGGCGCTCAGAGCGCCTATTCCTTACCTATACTGCTGACAAGTAAGAGCTTGCGTTCACATTAGATAAGAAAGCACCACCTTCAAATGGTTCAGGGAGTCCTGCGTGGCAGCTTAAACTTTGACCGACATTGGGCGTCACTGGTCGGATGGCTCACGGACCTTTAGAGCGAGGAGATATGCTGCAGTGACAGGCATCTGTACTCTTCTTTTTGAAGATCGGGAGCAGAAGAAACAGTGTCCAAGTTTGATGGCACTCAAGGGCGCTCTAGTAGGACGGGAGGCATTGTTGTTTCCACCTTTGACAACAACACGAGCACCCGAGAGGCACCCTATTGTTACAAGCAGCGCTCACACACCACCGCTATATCATGAAAGACCATTGTCAAAAGTGGTTACGGCTCTGGAAAACTCGCTTCCTGTATGGCACCGCAACGCTCACCGTCCATTAGAGACAGCGTTCGCCAATTGCTTCACGGATTCACTCAGGAGAGCAAAGTCACTTTAACAAGCTCGATGAAGTGGCGGCTCACAAACCATGAAGATAAAGTCCAACGGAATCACTTCCCGTGGGAAGCGCTCAAGGATGTGCAAGTGGTCGCGCGAAGACGAGCGCACCCCACGAGAACGCATCATTAGGCCTAAGAGGACGGCGTCTGTGTGTACGTGGGCGCTAACTCGACGCCTCTCCCTTTCCAGCCCGCATGAGCAGTGACACCCGCGTGTTCACCTCGACGATTTACCGAGGGAAACAGAGGCTGCGGGTTCCGGTGCTTAGGTCTTACATCGGTAGCCATGCCACTTCCCAGCAGACTGGAAAGCGACTGAGCATCACAGCTGGAAAGCGGCTCTGCTTCTCTCCCGGCTGAGCGGACGTGCGTCTTCTGTTTGCGGCCATCGTGGTCGGTGATTGAGGGTTCGCGCGCTTTCTCGTTACTTCCGTTATCTCACAATTTATGTGTGTTTTTGTTAGTGGCAAAGTGATGTTGGGGTGCATGCGGTCAACCTTGGGGGTGAACTTGGACGCTGTTGGTTGCGTCGTTAAAGTGAGTGTCATCGATACGCGCACCACTAGGCCCCTTATGCCGGACAGTGAAGTTTGTCAGTGTTGTTTATTAGGGTTAGGGTAGTAAAAAGTGTTAATGGTATCTACACGTATTTATGATATCCTACTATGCAGTGCAAATGGAAATTGAAAGGACCTAGGAAGAGTCAAATAGAGATATAAAATAATATGCGAAATTACGTGGTCTTCAACATGCACAATAATTGTGAAAGTGTTCGTAGATACCCATAGAGTTGGGCTACGCTGTTTTAGAAACATAGCGACAGCGCCATCGGCGTACACCACCAAGGATTACAATTATTAGCTTTACGAAGTGGTCTTTTCTTGAGCAGGATCATCAAAAAAGTTACAGAGTATTGAACTTCATCTATCACTGTTTATATAGAAAAAGGAAGTAGAATGAAGAGTGGGAGAAAGGAATATTTGGGTAGGTGTTAGTAATTTTCTCAAGCCAATCCAGGTTGTCCTCTTGACAGTCTGACCTGAGCCTGTTTTAGGCATACAGTTAGTATAACAGATTTTAGAGGGAAACCTGGACCGACAAAGCGGTGACGTGTTGTTACTGTGCCGTGATCGCCATAACAATAACTTAGAGAAACGCAAACATTGAGGCTGCCTAATGCTTGGAATCGTGGCAATATGAATGTTAAACACGCATTTACAAGTATTATGAACGTGTAGATATTGTTCTATGCTTTTTCTTTTGAATAAAACGCGGTGAATACTTAAGAAATTTATTGTGCACAGGAAAAAGCATTTTAGCTGGATTTTGTAGCTAGCACCGCGAAATAAGCAGTATTTGAGAGTGTGCGAGTTATGCCCAAATGACCAAACATGGGGAGTATTCTTACCAACACTTCCCGAGCATAAATTTCGAGTTCCGCTTCTGTACATCCCTTTGTTTGACTCTTGTCATTCTGGTGTAGTCATTAGGTGACAGCCATACACTTTACTCAACATATTTCCTCGGCATGCTGTGGAAGCCTTACGCACTTGGTGTTAGCCGCTTTCTTTTTTTTTTGTTCAGCATATGGAGTTATGGTAGTGGCGAATCCAGGAGGAGCGAAGGAGTGGACCTGTGAAAGGATTTCCAACAACTACAAGTCTAGCATTACGGCTGCGTTACGCATACACATTTTCCTAAACTAGGCGCGTTCGCTAAGCCTTTCAGCCCACTAATCTTTGCTATGAACGTTGTACACATTGTTGACGGACACAAAAATGTAGCAAAAAGACGTACAAGGAAACACAGGCGCACACACAAAAAAAGAAGAGTGAACCATTAGAGGTGTTCAGAGAATGCTCACTAAACAACAAAATAATTGCAAACATATGAAAGCGATGCCGTAATGCACGACGGGACTTTTCATTCACCGTTACAAGTGATTTTCGCTGAAATCGCCTGCCTCCCCCTTTCCCTCTCATCAAACGCACTGAGTTAGCAGTATGTGTGCATGAGGTCGTCTGGCTTGTGACAGCGCGTTTAGTTCACCTACCCCGACGCAGCTGTGTGAATGATTGTGTGTGTACGAATGTTATTACCCTAATTATAAGCGTACTGTAAGGAAAACGACCACGTGGCAACAGAAAGAATAAGCCAAGCCAAGAAAGACGCCCTTTATTAGGAGGATAAATATCAAGGTATAATTAGAAGCAAAACAGTGGTCACGTAGTTTGCTCTCGAAGGTGAAACCTAGCTCCAAAGATAAAACAACTATGAGGGAAAACAAATTCAACCAACAGGTGCCATAAGCACGCAGGCAAAAGTGGAAAAGGAGAACTGCACACAATTATCGGTACATCAAATACGTAGACGACTCAAAAGCATACACAATCACTTACCTACACACATATACACACACTCAATTATACACACAAACACACAGATACACACAAACACACTCACCTACACACACAGAGACAACTGCAAACGCATGATGGCTGTTTACAAGAAAAACAGTTCTGTTGCATATGAGGACCTTAAGTGAAGGTTTCTGTGCTGCGTCTCCTTTGTCTAGCTTTGGTGGTACCCATACTCGTTATTTCTCATTGCACTTGGAAGTATGAGATGGCATAGTTTGCATAATAACAGGAAGTTGAAAATAAACGAATCAACTCCTTTTGCAAGCTCAACCCTAATTGTTATCCTTCACGACTGACGAATGGCGCAGAGTAATAAAAGAAAGGCGGGAAAGGAGGCGGGGCAACATCGCCATGGCAAGCATTGAAAAATTGTCAGTAGTACAGCTAAACGTTTTGCGCTAAAAATTGCAGCGCTGTACATAAGCCACAAGACGGCAAAAAAAATCGAAGCTTAGTAACTGCCTAGTAATTATTCTTGTCAATTTTTAACGCCAACCTAAAGCCCTTTCTACTCCTTCATTACAACATATACTTTTATTTTTCGTTGAACTGCGAAGAACAAATGACATGTGACCTGCATCGCTCTACGCAATTTGCTCGGTCACTTTAAGGAACCCTGCGATGTGTTTTTTTTGTCCTTATAACGATGTATTTGTTGATCAAGTTACCGTTTTTATACGATAACTACCTCGATCTACAAATACGATGACAGTGTATTTGAAAAAAAATGGCAGTAGCCCTTTTTTGTGAAGCGAAGCGGCAACGAGTCAGTACGGGCATAACTTATGTGGTACGTCTTCGGCCAGCCGCGATCGCCACATCACAAGAGGTGCTGCGTGCTTCTGCCGTAAGCCTCTAAACGGGGTGGCCAACATTAGCTGAAACACTCACCACAGCACGGAGCACGTTCACGCGATATACTGATGGTGCATGCTCTCATTAACACCTCTAAACAACTGTGTCATGTGCAGAGCGCGTGCCTGCATGCTTATAAGCTATCCACATCAGTCTGTGACCTCCGCTGCCGCTATTCGTTTCTATCTATCTATCTATCTATCTATCTATCTATCTATCTATCTATCTATCTATCTATCTATCTTTCTATCTATCTATCTATCAACCTGAATCTGGGTGCTCTCGTGATCACCTCTTTACCTTGGGATAGACCTCTATTAGCATGGGAAGCTAACAAGATTTGACTATCGTGACTACCTGGTAACACATGAATCGTGTGAGCATGCCGTCACGTATAACTTTAAACCCTTTCCTGCAGACACGTGTGACACATGCCCGTATTCTACGGGCTGTGCTATGCAGGTATGCGACACGGGAGTTGGGCGCTTAGTATTAACTCAATAGCGTTAAAGAGCCAGTTCCTCCAAAATTCCTCTGTCGACGTCAGCGTCGGTGGCAGCGTAGTTGGTCGTGAGTGAAAAATTGTCATCTTTGCGTGACGAAAAACAAAAAAGATGCAAATAAAGTAGAAAGTAAATAAATACTTCTTGGTCTGACTGGGGATCAAACCCAGGTCGTTCGCGATGGAAGCGGAAGTTCTACCACACAGCCACGCTTGCTTGCTTGCTTATTCCTATATGTCTTGACTCGTACCCACTGTGGGAGATCGGCCATTGAACTGGAGGTTATTATAATAGAAAAAAAACAAATTTTTGAACTTTGATGAAGAAAAAATAATTATTCTATCATCTAAAGAATATAGGAGCGGATAATCCTAAGATGAATTACTTATAAAGCCGATAAATAGCTAATAACTGAAAGGAATAATTCAATGGTAATTCTAAGAACTACAACTTCATTAGTTAAAAAATAAGAAAAAATTAACAGGCAAACCATCTTGTGCCTTTGAGAAATTCAAACACTGCTACACAGAGGCTCCTGTTGCTGTGGCCCAGAGAGGAACCCCAAGGAAAAGGTTGTTTTCAGAATGCAGGGCAATGTTCAATTTTCCTAATATGGTATCTAATCTTTTTTTTGTGGATTTTGAAACGGCGGCAAGAAACTAAAAATGTTCACCATGAACTCCGTGGATATGCAGTGATTTTTATTACCTTAAGTTTACCCTACGCTCCAAAGTAGTGCTAAGTATCAATATATTAAACTTCAAACTATACTTGAAATTACGATGTCCAGAAGTGTGTTGACAATTCATTCGATAGTACCATCAGTGAATTCAAATTTTGTTCCGAAGAGAAGCTAACTATCATTAAATCAAAATAAATGAAAGGCGTTCGGCATTTGTTCGGGAAAAATGCCAAGATGGTAAAAAGAACTTTATAGTATTAGCAGCAAGGATATAAGCTGGCAGTGTAAACGAAATAATAACAAAACGCTTTAATCGACACATCATAGAAGCTATAATATTTATTAGATAACATCGATGCGAGGAATGCAAAAAAAGCGTCTCTCTGCAAATACCGCCTGCATATTAGGGCACTAGCCTACATAAGGGGTTCAGGACTAACATATATAAGGAAAGTATACAAGTTGGTGATAAAAAAAATGTCAAACGCTAATGAAGGATTTGAGGTCAAGAAGTAGGCATTGACAAAAAAAAATTACGTCGTATCCTCACAATGAATGATGATGAGTGAGGTGAAGCATTCATCCGTCCATCCGTGCATTCGTTTGCGCGTTTATTTTTTCGTCTGTGCATTCGTCCGTTCACGCATCTGTCCGTCCATGCATCCGTTAATTCTTTCGTCTGTGTGTTCTTCCGTTCATGTTTCCCTCCGTGCGTCAGTGTGTCCGTCCGTCCGTACGTGCGTCCGTGCGTCTTATTGCGCACACTTTATTAAACCAACGACATCTAGAAAATGAGACGAGAACTGGTAAAGAGACAGCGCCATCTATTACACTGTTTGACAGATACTGACGGTTACGCCTGATGAGGGGCAAGGTTAGACTAAGAGGAGGTTCACCACAAAAGAAAAAAGAAAAGTGAGGTTAGATGCCTACAAATTGACAAAATTTGGGTTGTGCTTGTAAATTTTTTCATTGGGTAACGTGAGTTCAGCTTGACAAGACTTAATAACAACAAAAAATATTGTGCTTGCTTAAGCAAAAGTCCCCACTCCGTTATAAAACGTATTTTTCTTTTTTTAAAGCTATTCATCTAATACTGCCATCAGAAAAACTCTTTTGGTTCGTGATGCATTTGCCGAAGAATTCTTAAAAGCAGAAACCATTTTTTTCTTCTTCTTCTCAGTCGATGGCGTTGATGTCCTTGATTGAATCCTACACCTAGTGTGGGTTTGCATGGCCTCAGTGATGGGAGACATTGCAGGCTTTCTGCACCTCACGTGCCTCCGAGTTCTACTAAGGTACAACCAAATAAAGATACCATGTGACGATGTCATCAGTAAGACCTGACTGTGATGTTCCACACACATTACTAAGATGAGATTACGACGTGTCATATTTTCGCAATCTGTGGCCTACTTTGTTTGAAGCGTGACGTCGGTGTCAGGGAGCCCGAAATCACCTTCTTACAACGTATGCAGTCAGCTTTGAGCACTGAACAATTCGATCCGTTGTCTACGGGTTGAAAGAACGCGTCATGCAGTATAGACCATGCTGCATGGCCTTCAGTGTTCGCCATTGCTAGTCCTTGTGACGTATGCCTTGGTGGTGCCCTGCCCGTCGTGGTCGTTTCCAAGGCTGCAGCTCGTGCGACCCGTGTCGTGACTCGAGGCCTGAACCATTCTACTGTACAACAAGATACCACTTCAATACAAAAGTGACTCGGCCAAGCGTCACCAGACGAAGATGGTCTCATTTGCAAAGAACACTAACATTGCTTGAACATACTTTAACACAGCGCAAGACTACACAAAAAGAGGGGACAAAGTGCAACCTCTCCTCTCTTGTGTACGTGTAGTCATGCGCTGTGTTGAAATATGTTCAAGTACTGCCATCAACTGGCCAGGGTTTTCGTAATTGTATAAAACTAAGATTTCGTTGTGTCCGGTGTAGTGATGACAGGTGGTAGTCGAATGATCATCATGTTAAAGGGCGCCGTTCCCGGTAGACGCAGGTGTAGACATTTACACACGACCGGGAGGAGGAGTAGTTCCAGGAGAAGAATACTTCTCTGCAAAGCAACGTGGGTGGGGATGACGTGGGTGCTTCTGCGCTCTGTGGTGCAACAAATGGGTTCCGTTCGTTCGAAGACACCAACTTGAAAGCCGCCTCCAGAGGTTTACCAGCACCAGGCCTGGCGGCGATGGTTTGCTCTGTTTTACCTACGCGCGCTGGAGCCCAGAATGTCAAAACAACAGTATCCAGACATTAGTTTCCCTAAATAGGGTTATTTTGGAAATGAGATGGTTTCAGCTCTCCTTAGCCACACCTACCAGTGCTCTAGAAAGAAAGTAGAAAGCGGGATAGTTTCTTATTTTCCAAAAAACTCACTGGGCGCTGCCATAATCACCTATGGGCTTCGCTAAACAGACATAATACTTCCTAATTGCCCTGCCAATGTAAGGTGTCAGCCTTTCTGTTCCCGTGCGAAGCGCAGCATGGCGGCTTTGTATCACTCCTAGGAAAAGATGTAGAAGGTACTAAAGCAAGCACTCGTCGCCTGGGCCCTCGTGGGGGCCAACTTAATGCTCGGTCAAAATGTGAAAATTTGAATAAAGTTTTCACCAACCTATGCTACCAGTGCACACTTCAGCAGTCGGCTCCGGTAGTGACCGAGTGTTATACCACGAAAGAGAATTCCATGCTTGCAGTTCAGCTAGAAATGCATCGTGACATTCCGAAGAGTGGCTCAAATTGTGACAAGGACAGCCCTCAACAAGTCACTTCCATCCATCTATGGGAAATGCTTTTCGTAATGGTCGCTGCTTTGAACACACACGAACCTTTCTTTCAAGGTGGTATATGCACGGGGTCACGAAGAGATTGCTGGTCGCTCCCCTCCCCTTCCCTCCTAAGAAAATCTCACTTCAGTAGTGCTGACAGGCAGACAGGACAGCAACTTTATCCGGCAAAGGCAACTTGGCCCTCGCCGTACGAACGCTTGCGGCCTCGGGTAGCCATTCTGTGCGTGTGGAAAACCAACTTCGCCCCTCCCCCCTTTTCCACCGACCGGCGCGTGCTTTTGCTTGTTTAACAGAAACAGACCGAAGAAATGCTTACCCCTTTTGGAAACATGCCTCAGCTACTTTCCAAAAAAATAACGAGATAGGTATGGCCCAATATTATCACGATACAATCAATAAATCGTTCAAGTATTTCACTTACGAAATACAGATATATGTTGCGAATGTATCTCGATACAGAGAGACATATAATCGAAAGTATCGCTGAAATACTATGGAGATTCCCTTGTATCACATTTTGAAATCAATCACGTCACGTGCGGTGACTTAGACGCGAAACTTTATTATAAATTAGGACCTTCATTTTCTCCTGTAAAAGGGAACTTATGATGAGAAATTTACCCCATTAGGATTCTCAAAGTACAGTTTATCAATCGTTAAGTGGTTGTTTCCCTGAAGTATTCCTTGAAGGCCGTCACGTATGAAGTGAGAGAGGGATACAATGCCAACGTCATTGGAGCCTTCGTGACGTAGTGTTAGAGACTAGCATTGTGAGAGGGGCTGGATTGTCTATAATTGCTTCTCACGCCGAGTTCATCTTTCCACACAATGCTGGATGTGTTGGCTTAAGAACAAGAACACAAAGCAAATGACACATAAACCAGTAGAGAGTTGTAATATTGCGTTGAAATCAACAAATCGAGCCTTGCTAGTCTAAACCTAATGAAATTTTGCATGAGTGTTCTTGAAGAAAAAAATAGTTCAGGAATGGCCGTTTGACATCTCAAGAATTACGAACGATGATCACAGCATACCTAAAGTGATAGGCGATAAAAAATTCAGCTATCACAAAGACTAATTACGTTCGCGCGTGCTCTGCTTTCATTTGTTGAAAGATTGTGCTTATGAACCAAAACACTTGTACGCAAGGAAAAAGATGGATGATCATTCCATGTTCCTTTCGTTATAATTTGAAACTGAACAAACATTTATCTTTTACCATTCACGATTGCAACGAACGATATCTGTCCCTTTCTTTGAGGCAAATAATTGGACGCCTTACGAGAAACAACTGCATGACGTTATCGCCTGCTCACAACAAATGCATACACACCACAAAATTTAACGAGTCGTGTCATGTTGATATTCAGTAGCTAAGCCGTGAGGTAAAATCGATCAGCTTGCATAGCCAGCATCCACTGACGCGGCAAGAGCTTGCGAAACGGCCAGAGTAAAAGCTAACAATGTGGGCGGGTGACTCGAGCTCAGCCTCGTTAGCACGGCCTGCCTCGTTGCCAGAGGATCTCCTAATGTGTTTGTTTCTCGGTAGGACCACGCCCACAAAGCAAGCCTCGGCGACATGTTCTTTCCTATTGACGCAGACTTTGTTTTCGACATTGCTTTCACTGCTCATATTTGGCGTTCACGCAGAGTACGTATTGCACTGTGTCTGATTCTTGGTAGAGATTTTGCTTGAATGAATCAAAAACACAGAGGGTGTAGGTGTCGTGGTAGCTTTGTAGGTAAAGTATAAGGCAGTGGAAAACGAGGGCATGGTTTCGATTGCTTTAAACTGCGGTAGCATTTTCAATGGGACAAAATGCCCGAAAACACGTGTACATAGTCAGCGTAAGTGTGCTCTCTTTTTCCCCATGCGTTGCTTGGTTGAAATTTGACAGACAGCTGGCTCCAATGCAAAGTGCCTGGTGAGAGGGCGCTCTGCTCTATAAACCTCCGTAAAAGAAGGAGTCGATTCAATCAATCCGGCCTTAAAGAATATCAAAGCCACTCCTCCCCCCCCTTACCATACGCCCGAAAGTTGCGAAAATTTCTAAGCAAACGCTTATGACAGTTTCCCGCTGCATGCAAAAAACTGCTTGTAGATGGCAGTAAAGCGGCATAACAATGATAGCTTCACTGAGGCTTCAAGTGAACGCTCTGCATGTCACCTAGTTGCGGAGGGTGATGCTGGCACTCAAACAAGCTTACTCACAACGTACGAGTCGCAATGAAAACGTCCTGATTAAGAAGTGCAAATCACGCTAATACGCCACCAAACATCACTGGAACCTTGATTAGCGTCGCATGACTTTCACGAAAACGGAAGGTGGCTACACTATTGATTGATTTATTGGCCTAGCAGAAACAGCGTACTGGTATGGTAGTGAGGCCTAGTTTGAAGGAGAGGTGTGATGGGACGTGTGGTTAGTGTCCGCAGTGCGATTGTCCACTTGCATGGTACGCCAGTATTGCCAATGCTTGCATTACAGCACTGGGTTGAGCAGTCGTATTACTCATTGCATTTCTGAGTAACTCAGAGGACGAATTGCAACTCATGATTACAGAGCTAGATAAGGAGAGCAGAAAGGTGGGTCTTAAAATTAATTTGCAGAAAACGAAAGTAATGTACAACCTCGGAAGAGAGCAGCGCTTCGAGATAGGTAATAGTGCACTTCAAGTTGTGAAAGACTATGTCTACTTAGGGCAGGTAATAACCGCGGAGCCGAACCACGAGAATGAAGTAACTAGAAGAATAAGAATAGTATGGAGCACATTTGGCAAGCACTCTCAAATTACGACAGGTATATTGCCACTATCCCTTAAGAGGAAGGTATATAACAGCTGTATATTGCCGGTACTTAGCTACGGAGCAGAAACTTGGAGACTTACAAAGATGGTTCAGCATAAATTAACGACGTCACAGCGAGCAAAGGAAAGAAAATTGGTAGGTGTAACGTGAAGAGACAACAAGAGAGCAGAGTGGATTAGGGAACAAACGGGGGTTAAGGATATCATAGTTGAAATCAAGAAGAGAAAATGGACATGGGCCGGGCACGTAGCGCGTAGACAGGATAACCGCTGGTCATTAAGGGTAACTAACTGGATTCCCAGAGATGGCAAGTGAGTTAGAGGGAGACAGAAGGTTAGGTGGGCAGATTAGATTAAGTAGTTTGCGGGTATAATTTGGCAGCAGCAAGCACATGAATTTGTTAACTGGTGGACTATGGGAGAGGCCTTCGGCCTGCAGTGGACGTAGTCAGGCTGATGATGATGATTACTCATAAAGCGTGTAGCATCTGCATGCCATTCTGATGGTAGAATCTGTATATTTGTATTTGCTAGAGGGAAGTGCACTTACGCGGGTTTGGTGGGCGGTTGAGCACCCAACATTCTATGTATGTCGAAACGACAGTTGCGATCTGTAGTTCAAAACGCTTAGCATACATATGCAAGATATGCATGTGAACTATGCTTTGTGCAGTCTTGTTCCTTACTGTCATGTTGGTTACTTTTGCATTTAGAACAAAATATGACAGGTGGGAGCCCACGCTAAAAGCTCCACAAAGAAGCAATGTGAGAGAAACAAAGAAGGTTCTCTTGAAAGCCTAGAAGGTATAATGAAGGCCGCTATCTAAGAGGCAACGTATAACTGTGGACCTTTGCCAGATTTTTGCAAATATGAGGTGGAGTTGGAGCGACTTGGAGCGATCCGTCGTTGCGCGGAACGACGTTATAGGCGCACGAAATCCATCTACGACTTGAGGGAAGCGAGACGTCTACAAAAGAAGATTCAACGTCGAATCAAAGCACTACAGTCGCTACAATGGAAGGCACTATGCGAGTCGCTCGATCCCCACAAACCTCTTTCGCAAATATGGAGAATAATTCGTGGCCTACGAACATTGCACAACAGCATCGTCCGTTCAAATGCCTTGCTCTCCACCAAAGCCGGAGTGAAATCTATGTAGTGGAAGACTTCTGTGCCAGGGTTGCAAAGAAAGGGTTCGGGATCAACATGAGTAACCTACGAAACGCGCCGGTGTCCATAGACACTCGGATGGACAATATGTTTTCTCTAGAGGAGCTTCAGACAGCATTGGTAGCATGCAAGCGCTCGTCATCGCCAGGACCCGATGGAGTCACTTACATGGCCCTTGCTAACCTAGGACGAACAGCTCGGCGTGCCCTTCTAGCTGTATACATGGAGCAACGGTTTGGTTTCTACTTCGTGGAAGTGCAGCCGCCTTGTTCCCCTGCTCAAACCAGGCAAATCGCCTCTGGACATGGCCTCCCATCGCCCCATCGCGCTTGCCAGCTGTTTCGGAAAGGTGATGGAGAGAATGGTGCTGACTCACCTGGAGTGGTACTTGGAACATAACAATATATACCACGATGCTTTGACCGGCTTTCGACGTGGACGGTCTTCCATAGACAATGTTGTTGATTTTGTCACGTCTGTACAACAGCAGAAAAGCCTAAAGAGATTATCAGCGGCACTTTTCTTGGATATTAAGGCTGCAAATGACAATGTACTACATGAAACCATCCTGGACGCCTTGGGCAGCATTGGATTGGGAGGCCGCGTTTAACAATGGATCTACAGCTATTTGAAGGACAGAACCTTCTTCGTTCAGACAGAAATTGGCGCAACAAGGCAACATCACACTTATCGCGGCGTACCTTAAGGTGGGGTCCTAAGCCTCATACTTTTCAACCTTGTGCTCATCGGCCTCGTTGACGTCCTGCCACACTCCGTACATCTGTCGATATACGCGGACGACATCTGCACTTGGACATCAGGGGTCACGCGTATACACGTACGAGCCAGACTTCAGACAGCAGCTACACTGACGTCAAACTACCTTCAAGGACGAGGACTGGAGCTGTCATCTGAGAAATGCTCACTGGTTGCGTTTACGCGCAAGACAATGACGCCATACCACATCAGAATTAATGGACACACGATCAGCTATCAAAAGACCCACCGTTTCCTGGGAGTAATAATAGATCGTGACTTGTCTTGGAGCCCACATATCGCTTACATGAAGAAGAAACTGACCATGATCACCCACGTCCTAAGGTTTCTTGCGGGAAAATCATGGGGTGCATCGGTACGAGCCATGCTTCAACTGTATGCTGCACTTTTTCTTGGCTGCATGCGCTACAGCCTACCTGTGCTTGGCAAGGCCAGCATAACAAACGTACACGTCCTCCAGTCATTACAAGCTCAAGCACTGAGAATATACCTCGGGCTTCCGAGATGCGCATCCTCAGCTGCGACTGTCGCAATCGCTCATGAACACTCTATCACAACCTACATTCGTGTCGATGCTTTAAGAACGCACATAAGACATGCCACCCGGAATCAATCGCATCACCTCGCCTCACTTCCAACTTCCAGGTCACGCTCTGCGTTTTGCTCTATTATTGCCTCACATCGCATGGTGATTCCCACGAACTTCACGCATGCAGCAAGACCGTCGTTACCATTGTGGTGTCTACATCCACTGGAAGCCCTGATAACCATCCCCGGAATGCAAAAGCAGAAAAATTTGTCAAATTTGGCTCTAAAACAAACAACATTACTGTTTCTGCATGAGAAACACAGTGGACGCATACAAATTTACATAGATGGGACGGTCACGTCAACAAGTTCAACAGGCGCAGTGATAATTCCGGAGAAATCCATCACGACAAAGTTCAGGACCTCGCATCTGACATCATCCACGGCGGCAGAACTCGCCGCCATTCGTGCCGCTCTGGAGTTCCTAGTTGAAGAACCGCAACAGACATAGTCAATCTTCTCCGACTCCAAAGCAGCTCTCCAGGGCATTGCCTCGCCATATCGCCTTGGTCCAAACGAACAGCTAATTGCTGAAATACGACTGCTTCATCACCGGGCTATAGAGAAACAACATCACATAGCGTATCAATGGATACCAGGCCACTGAAGCATTGATGGAAACGAACGTGCAGATGAAGCAGCCCGATCTGCTCATGATGATGCCCCTTGTGCAGCTATACCATTATCAAGAACGGACGCCTCTGCAAGGCTTCGATCACTTGCACGAGAACTGGCACTCGCTCAGTGGAATTCACTGGCATTCTCTAACGTCCACCTTCATAATTTGGACCCACACCTTAAACTTCGTCTTCCATCAGGAATAACCAGAGCAGAGGGGACACTTTTGTGCCGTCTGTGGATTGGGGTGGCCTTTACGAATGCTTATTCATTTCGAATCGGAATGGCCAGCAGCCCGACATGTGACAACTGTGGCTGCGCAGAGACTTTCTCCCATCTTCTCTGCAAGTGTCCTCGCTTCAGCGTGCCAAGAAAAGAACTGTCGAAAGCTTTAGATAGAATAGACAATCACCAACTGTGGTAAGAAAGGGTATTAGGACACTGGCCGAGACCGTCCTCGGCACGCAAGGCATTGAGAGCGTTGTTGCGCTTTCTGCGGGCAAGTGGTCTTAGACACAGACTGTAAGCAGCGTCGTGGATCGTCTGATGACCTTCTTTACAAAAAGAATGTTAAAAAGAATGTTTCTTAACAAAAAGAATGTGTAAAAAAAGGTCTGATGACCTTTTTTTACAACGTCTCTTTTCTCTCATCTTTTATCCCCCTTACCGCCTTCCCCAATACAGGGTAGCCAGCCGGTCTGAGAACTGGCTAACCTCCCTGTCCTTCCTCACTTATTCCTCCTCCTCCTGTCCTTTGATTGATAGCTCGACACGCCACAGTTTCTTACAACAAAATGAACATAGGCGGTATCTCAACTGTAATACAAATCAGTAATTTTTGAGCATGATGTAGACATATGGCGCAACAAGAAAGCGTAAATGTCTTATTTTAGGAAAATAGTAATCATTTAGGTGGTAATAAGAACTTGGTAAGGAAAGTTCTCAGCAACTGATTCAAGTACAGTGCTTCCGATAATACTCTTCCTACAAAATTGCTTGAAGTTGTAAGAAATAATTTACTAATAACTGTCAGCCTTATTGTCTATATACACTTGAAGAAAGTAGCCATTTGTTTATGTATGTATTTATTTATTTATTTACTTACCTTCAGTGCCTTTGCAAATTATAGAGGAGAGTTGGTTACAGGAAAAAAAATGAACAGCAGCAATAAGAATGTTAACAATTCATAATTAGTATGATGTTCACTAATCATACAATGTTAGATGAGTATGACGAATATTGCATACAACTAGAGCATAAGTATTTAAAAATGCAAGATTTTTTCGCTTTTACAGTATTAGATGGGCAAGTGAGATACCGCGATTGATCAAAACATGCAGGTTCATTCAAAATTTGATGATGAATTTGACAGGTGCACCGTTAATGATATGCCATAAAAAATTGTTCAGGTGACATTATTTCATGCAAGCGTTTGTTACTGTACGATGATCTGTAATGCTTTATGAAGGTTCTCATTGTTAATAATACTCACAATATCAGCCGGGAGGTCATTCCAATCATGTGATGTGTGAGATATAAATTATTTTGAAAAGCATGTGGTGTTATAGCACAAATTCCAACTTTGCCTTGATGATCAATGTGGAGAGACAAGTAATATGGTCATGGCATGAATTCCAGATGTAATATGGAATGGTGATGCAGTTTATAAAAGAATGATAAGCAAAAAACCTAACGTCGTGAAGCTAGTGAATTGAGACGAAGACGGGATTTCATTAATTATGCGCTGTATGTTCGATTGTTCTCCCACTGAATAAATTGACAGGAGTTACTTTTGATTAGTTCAAGGGATTGAATAAGGCTTTGGTGATAAGGGCTATGTGTGAGCGTTCATATTAAGGATTACAACATCACTAAAAAGGGTTCGTTTTAGGTTATTTCATGTTTCAGTAACGCTACAGGTCTTTCAATAACAATATTGTAACAATATCACTACAAGGATTTTCTATTTAGACTGTTTATTAAGGGGCGAACTTGTGCCCAAAGCTAGAGAAAAACCGCAGTTACAAAATAATTGAGAGTCCGTAGTCCTTGTGAGATACTTCTTCACGCGTGCTGTCCGCTTGCTCGAAGCTCGTCCACACCTAAGGCCGGTCGGTTCACTGTCTCTCCCGTCGCAACGGCGCGGCCAATTCCTCGCTCGCCTTGAGACGCCTGCACGGTACTAAGTATATCGCAGCCTTCCGTGGCAATATTCATATTATTTTGCACTTCCAAGTATCTAGTATCTTCAAATAAATGCGCTTTGGTGTCTAAGAATTTACGTACAGTTGCGACAATACCAGTAATTCTGTTGTATAATATGTAATACTTATGAGATTCTCTTCATGTGCTACCCCTAGTTATGTGGCAGTATAGGTTAGTCGAGACTGAAAATAATAAATGACATCACAACCTGGCGATTGAGACCATGCCGTTTGAGGAAATTTATCCTAACTGTTTTAGATAGTGCTCTGTCTACCGCGGTCAAAAACACCATTTACTGCCAGGTGTAGGTCATAGGAGGCAGTATGGTTGTGAATACGCACTGAAAATGAAAAAGCAAAGTGATTGACCAGGGCACTGTGGATGTCATCTACTTATCTGCCACCATTGAGTTTCGTGAAGACTTGAACAACGTGTTCTTACCGGGACAAGGCACCTCTAAACAGGACATCAAGCTTCTAAGTGTAGGAGTAATTATTATTTGACAGTGATGAAAGTCGATTTCTTTAAATACTATCAGATTCACACACCGAATCGAAATTTAATAATAAAGGTTGGTAAAGCTAAAAGCAATTAGTATGGAGTAGGAGGTTGCCTAGACAAGTGACTGCATCAGGAGCTCCTATACAGTGGAAAATCGAGTAACAAAACAATTCAAGGCAACAGTAACAAAAGATGGACAAGCGAAAAACATCACAATAGCTGAAATAAACACGACTGATTACACAAAGCACCATAGTTTTACCATATCCACTAAAATTATCACACAAAAAATAACTGAAAAAGCAAGCGCACAACACTTTGATAACCATCAACCATGATACACGGAACAACAAAGCATACAATAAATGAAAAACAAAACAAAACATTACTTCTGGGTATTTTTTCTAAGGATATTTTAGCTCTTTCCTAAAATGTTGTAGTGGTAATTCTTTTCAGGATAGTGAAAGAATATTCCAAATTGTAATAAAAGCGAATTTTAAGGTTTGATTACCAATTTTAGTGAGAATTTTGAACAAAAGAATACTCGCAATTTTGTTCAATACGAATCGTGCAGTAGTATAAACTATATGATCAGAAAACGCAAAAAATGGCCGACAAAGTTTCATTATGCATAAGTCTGTAAAAACACTTGGGTTACATTTAGTGAGCTCGTAATGGTAAGTTATTCTCGTATAGTGGAGATCAGGCATTGAAAAGTCGCAAGCTGGTTGAGAATATTCTGACAGCAGGCTTATGACACTTCTGGAGAGATGAAATATGAGCATTTTAAGTATTTTCTCAACATATTGTACCATAGGTAAACTGAGAATATATGAAAGAGGGATAAAGGAACAGCTGTGTAGGTCGTCAGAACTTGGAAGTATGGGTGCGTTTTAATTGAGAGGGGGTACCTTGAGCCATGCCGCTTTTCTTCCATGCTCTGAATGTAGTAGCTTTTCCTTTCGCAACACTCTCACATGTTATATTTCGTTCAATCCATAAAGATTTACAAGTACTTATTTGCAGTCGTGAGAAGCAGTGGGCACTTATCAGCTGACAATTTTATGGTGCTCGCGCGAGAATGACCGTACAGATAGCTTTTGTTTTAAAGACGATAGTCTTTCTTGGGGACCTTGAACGCGAAAATTTTGGTCTGTCTGTATCTCTATCGATTTGTCTGTTTGTCCACCTTTGACGGTACTGGGAACTTTAAACGGCAGCAGCGGATATCTCAAACGGCCGACCCCATCCGCAGCGCAGACCAATGTTGCTCCAGATTCAGCGTTCATACTTGTGTGATTGCGAATAAAATGCAGTTATCACGCATACCCTAGGCCCCATAACAACACGTATATACTCTGTATGTGCGTCTTTTACTAGAAAAGGCATACATAAGTTATTATAAGGACTGTAGCGTTTATCACGTGGCACCCACCATGTAACGCTTGCACAAAAAGGGAAGCATGTGCCCGTCTCAGAGCCACGCGTTTTGTTTTAGGGGCGAAGCTCCTCAAAGCGGCACCCGTTTGTCCCTCGTAGAACGTAACATGTCTTAAGCTTTGACCTCCAAGGGGCTGCTGGTGGGAGATTTCTCCTGTGCGTTGTTGAACAATAAAAAAATCGCAGCGTTCGTGTTAACTAAAAGCCAAATTCTTCTGTCTCTCATTCCCCATTAACAGCCATTGGCATGTACATTGAGCAGTATCTGACAAGAAAAGGTTACTACGTTATACTTGCTGGACGTAACCTCCTTTGTTTTAGAAAGGTTTAGCGAGCGTTGGGCCGCAGTACCATGAATACAGTGAGCTAGTATATACCATGAACTCGAGGTGGTTAAAGATGGGAAGTAGACACGAAGCGCCAGTCGTAAGAAAGTGTGCGTGTGCCACCTCTCGTTTAGTCCTTAGAATGTCTGCTGGATGGCGGTGCTTCAATATGCGGAATATATAATGAAAAGATGCGAGATTGTTGTACTTGGAGCGTTGACTAGATGGACGAATGGACACACAGACTGGGCATGGGCATGGGCAGACACATGGGCATGGGCAGACTGGGCATGGGCAGACACTTGGGCATGGACGGACGCACAGATGGCTGCACGAACGGATGGACGCATGGGTGGACGCAGGGTGGATGCATGGACGAGTGCATGGACGGACGCACGTACAGACGCACGCAAGGACGGGCGGATGGACGCATGGGTGGACGCATGGATGGACGCACGGACGGACGGAAGCAAGAACGAATACACGGACGGATGCTTCGCCCCACTCTCCATCATCCACCCCGTGGATATGCTGCCATTTTTTAAGATAGCTGCCAGATACCGCTCATGTCTCACGTGTGTCGTGACTTGGTGCGTTTGTTCGCCTCCGCTGCACGCTCGAGCTCTCTAACGCAGCGCCTACGGAATAGTATTCACCAATTTTGTTGCGCAGAACGGAAAATAAGCGTTTTGTTCAATCTCTCCAGACGCAAGACTATCTTCTTTCAACGACTTTTGCAGATTAACACACAGATATGGGGCGATGTTTTGTCTTGCTATCCTTCATTGTCACAGCACTGTCGCTAAATGGGATACGGGACATGTATTTTGTACATCGAAAGTGCTTTTGTGAACTCTACAGGATCACTTCACATAGTGATGGGTGAGCGGGACACCTCTATTTAGGGCCCGTGAGGACACAAATCCTAGCGTGCCCACGCACGGCAGTTTCACTTCGAGTTCAGCAAATCTAGCCCACTGGCGTGGCCGCCGCTGCACAGCCAAAAAATATTTACCTAAATGTGTGCAGGACATAAATGTACAGTACGTAGAGTAGTGTTATTTGTGTAGTTTCAAGTGCACTTCTATATACGAAGAGCTTAAAATAAAGCGCCTGTTTTCAGCGTTACTCTAATACAACAATAAATTGAATAAAAGGAACCGACAGGCCTGCGCACAACGCGAACCGCAGTTAAAGCGAAAGCTGCACGTGCGGCCATTTAGAGCGTTTTCTAAACACTCTTTGGGTAACTTCTACAGGCACCCTTGCTAGATACCCGCTACGATATAAATGATCATAATTTTTGTGTAGTAGGCCAGAACTCATGGACAAGCCTGCTATCTTCTACACACTCTCACGTACATTTGTGCAATATTTTATGCACTGCCTGATGACAATGAAGAGTTATGCCTGAATTTGACATGCGCCAGTTAAAAGGTGGTCAAGAACAGGCATATGTAATGGATTGAAGCATTGGGCGATGCACTTGCTGTACGATGTACTTGTTATATAGACCTGGTTGTGCCTTTGAAGTTCTAAAACGCATCATTACTCGTAATAACGCGATTCTTTTTCCCACATTTTGCCGGCCTAAAGCAAGGTTGCAACGGAGTTTCAAGCATCTGCGTGGCTCTGTGATAAAATAGTGGGCTAGCACGCAGGAGACCAGGACCCGGGTTCGAGTCCCGCAATGTCCTTGGTATTTTACAGGAAAACCTGATATGAGATCACAACACGGGTTACGTGCGATGCCCTAGTTGTCCACCGCTGGTGTCCATAACCACTATCACACGAATTAAGAAAAGAACTTCGCGAATTGAAGTCCAGCATTCAACCACTGAGCCACGCCAGTGCTTGGGACTCGCTTGAAAACTTACCTTAGTAAGGCTTGATATCGGAAAATCAATCACGCTAATATGACTAATAAAGCATTTTATAACATCAAAGAAGCAACCAGTCGTCATACAATGCGGATTGCGTAACGAGTGGATTGTTCAATGCTCTAAGCAATTAAAAGCTTTTTCTTGATTACCTATTAACTGTGGCGCATTTCCAGTTCAGGCATAATTCTTCATCATCGTCGTCGACTGCATAAAAAATTAGACGAAAATCCTAGATAGTGTAAAGCGGATACCACGCTTCTCCAAAAATGACGAAGGATAGCATAGGGAGCACCGGCCTACAAGACAAACGTTATGAATATTGATGCCATAGTGAGTACCGAGCAAGTTTTTGTAGCAGTTACCCAAAGAGTGTTCAGAAAAGGCTATGAAAGGTCGGTCTTCGAACTTTCGCTGTTACCGTGCTGCGCGTTTCACTCAAGCCTGGCGGTTTTTTATTTACTGTTTTCTTTTCTTATTTCGTGCGATAGTGGTCATGAACATCGGTGGCGGCAGCGGCGGACAACTACGGTGCCTCACGCGGCCCTTTTAAACATCTCATACCAGCTTTCGCTGTAAAACAACTTAATTATTACAAGTAGCGCTGCATGATTTGTCTAGTAATACGCATATTACCCTGGTAGGCATGAGGTTTTTCACGTAGCTATAACAGCAGCTGACGAATGAGTCAGGTGAAATAAGTGGAATAAAAAGTTCACCTTCGTGAATTTACCCAAGGTAAACAAAGTCGCGTTCGGGACATTCTATCGCCCACCGGGCAGAAGCGAGTCGTTCAGTTTACTGTTTGATGTGCTATCTGTTATGCCTAACAGCGTATTTCTTGGGGGAGATTCTAACTTGCCGAGTATCAGATAGAAAGCTGGATGTGGTATTGGTGACGGTTCCCGTGTCTACTTGGAGTTTGAAGAACTGCTCGGATTGTATGACTTACAACAGTACGTGCTGGAATCTACACGAGAAAAGTCAATCTTGGACTTGGTGCTTTGCAATGAAAAAAACTTAGTATCAGGGATTACCGTGTGCCCAGGTATTAGTGACCAGAGGGCTGTTGTAGTGGAGCTTAGCGTACAGCGTGTACAGACATCTCAGGCTCCACGAATATGTGTTCAGCTATGACAGAGGAGATTATGTTGCTATTAGAACTGAACCAGAAAATTTCTTTCCTACTCTCCAGCATATGCCCGCAACAAGGGGGATGTCTCGCATCCCATCCTTTACAATTATATCAATATAGTACTAACATTTATTTCCTCGCTTTCGCTGTCATGTTTACGAAAATAGTGTGCTGCCCACAGATGAATGACTGGTGTTGACAGTTCTTTGTCCGCGCTCGTTCTGTGTGTGCTTGTTTTGTGCGTGCTTTCTGCTGCAGGCGTGCGCTGCAAGTTTTGAGCTGCTTGCCGTTCTTTGTGTGACATTGCGATTTGTTACTGCAGCATTCATTTCTTTGCCTTTGTTGGCAAAACAATACACAATGAATGCTCAACTACCTCTGCGAGGACATTTTTAGGTTTGGGGTTATACTCATTCCGAAAAATTAGGATCTTCCACGTTTTTTTATAATTCTATTGATGTGTTCGCAAGCAGATGCCATTTCTGGAACAAAGTGTCGCGTGACGCGGTTGTGGCTCCAGCTATGCTTGTTCAGAAATGCGAGCGTTTGGGGTAATTCATGCCACCTATGGCGCTATTTTCTCGCCGAGGCTGCACGAATAAAAAACTGATGACTTTTACAAGAACTCGTGCACTGTCGCAAATTGTTTCGAAGCGCTGAAGTCAAACAGGTTGGCACAGCAATAACATGGGTGACGTTGCATTCGCTAGGCTATAGCAGATGTCGTTTTAAGAAGTGTAACTGTTTCGAGTAAATAGGCAGACTTTTCGCCATTGGACCAGCGCATTGGCTTAACAAACGTGACAACGAAGTTTCGGGATGGATAATGTCTACAGTTGCGGCAGGTCGGTCGAAATGCTGTACCTTACCTTATGATCATTTCCTGACGTTTACGCGGGGTCATCTCGAACCTGGAAAAATAGCGGGACTATGTTGCCTCGGTAAAATGGCAGTATCTTGCGGGCTGTCTGTGAGCGCTCCTTCTTTGAACGTCAGGCGCGACGCTTGGCGTTCTACAGAGCATGCATTTGGTTGGTGGCTTAACTGTAGCTTTTGAGGCATCGAACTCAGAGTGAAGGCTGGCCGATTACTCGGAAGGTATCACTCGACTTCCATATGAGCTCTGCATAAGTATCTTCGGCACATGGAAATGTTTCTAGAGAAGCCGGGGACCTACTTTAGCCTTGGCCACGGGATATGCTTAGCTTATCGGAATGGTCGATTGGGCTTGTTCATGTGCTTCCAGCTTGAACGAACACTAGCGCGACAGTTTCTAAAGTTATAGCGCAGCTCTATTCGAAGGAATGGAATGGAATGGAATGAAAAAACTTTATTTATATTCGAAGGAAAATACAGAAGAATATACAGATGACAGGATGAGTGCTAAACTTCCCACTTTTGTTTATTGCATGACCCAACAGCGTATTGTTCGTCTTTTTCATCTCACGTCTTTTTCACCACGCTCAAACAGAGCTCTGCTATAACCTTACGGTTTCGTCATGCACCAACTCGTCTAATATGGACTGTTATCGCGAGAAAAACGAGGACAAGAAGAAGAGACTACAGCGTTCAGTTTCTCGTTGCTGTTATATTCGTGTTCTATTGCGCTAATATTCTTTCAAAATGAACGCTTAGCTTCCAAGGTATTGCGATGCTGACTGTATTTGGGTGTGCACATTGAGTTACAGGCAGAAGCGATCGAATTTGCACGTCGCAACATGCAAGAACATCATTTTGCTTAGGTGCATGCACTTTAAATTGTCCCAGCTGAACAAACTCGTCCATACTTTATCCGTTATGTTAGCCCCGTGACCATTCATTCACAAGCAAAATTTTGAAAAAAGTTAAATATTTCAAGTAACATAACCTAATTGGGCGTGCAAAAAAGCAGCAAAGTAACAAAGCTATAATTAAAACAGAATGCTTCAAGCAAACTTGGATACCTGTTCTAACAGGAGGGTCTAAGAAAAGCTTGGACTTAAAGTATGTCTTGCTAAACAAGCGTATATCTCACGTCAACGCGTGTTACCATTGGGGCATTTTTGTTATTACAACTAAAGTGAACAGCTATATGCCTATATATCGTGATAACCTAATCAAGGAATCAGATTTGTGTTCCTACATCACTTTATTGTCGCAGCCCGGAAGTATGCACTACTATCTGATTGGCTAGTTATCTATTGTTGTACTTTAAAAACTAGGTGAAGACACTCGGATGTTTTTTGTCCTAACGTGCAAAAACATTTGGGATCGCAGCAGTCGTGGGTAAGGCGGAAATGTTGTAGGCCCGTGTACTCAGATTTGGGTGCACGTTAAAGAGCCCTAGGTGGACGAAATTTCCGGAGCCCTCCACTATGGCGTCTCTCATAATCATATGGTGGTTTTTGGACGTTAAACCCCACAAATCAATCAATCGATCAGCAGTCGTGGGTAATCATCATTATTATTGTATATGACTGGGGAGCAAGGACAAAATGGGAATGCGTGAAATCTAATCACTGCAAATGGTTTTGCCTTTTTTATTCCCTTGGCCAAAGCAAGATGTGCCGAACAAGTAGGCGTGACCTGTTTTGCGCGCACACAATTTGGCTCCCTGCTAGCAGCACCACTAGGTCGTTTTTTCAACGCAGTGAGCTCCTCTACGGCCCCTCCGTCCAGCGCAGGCTAGCACACGTGTTGGTCTGGCTAGCCACACACTCTGGACGACGATGGATAATTCGCTGGTGGCTGGTTGTTGTAGCAACCCTCTGTCGGTAACGTTGTGCTTCTATCATAGGGTTTTCGTATCTAGCTTGCTCAGTGCGAATTTGTATATGGTCAGCCCCAAACCCTGAAACGTGTCCCTAAATTCGCCCCACACTCTTGTCAGCCGTACTGATGACCTGGAGAGTTCTGCATGCTCATGGAGCTAGCGTTCATGCAGGCCTTACGTCGTTCAGCCTGAATTCACGAATAAGCTTTTAACGAGAATCGCAATTGTGCATGCTGAAATACTAATATCTAGTTGCCATGCTAGTAAGGAGTACCTTTGTCTCATTGTCAGACACCGAACATTTACTGAAATATATACGTATCAGTTATACATTTCATCAACCTGATTAACAGAGTTCCACATAAGGAGCGATGAACGACACCTTTCGACATTTACTTACGGTATCGGAGAGCATGAATTAGGCACCTCCAACATGGGCCGTCCTTTAAAACAGTAGAATCCTTTCTTTCGCGTGAATCATGGGGTGGTTATTTTTACTTAACAAAGACAAAAAAATTAGGGGACTCTAGAGCTACATTTGTAGAAGTTGAACGGGACAGCGACAGTCTGTTTGTAGTGTATACTTCAAACACTTACTGCATAAAACCTGTTCGAATTCGCTCTGCACCCACTACATATCATAAAGAGAATAGGCGCATTAGCATGCGTGTCCTTTGTAGTAGGGTACCAGCTTTCAACTACGGAGGCATTATGATAATCACATATTCTGACTACCGTTGGCAAGGGACGTTTGACGACACAATATTGCAGCTATAATTGTCTTCAGAGAGACGCCAAGCATCGTTCGCTGAAATGATTGTGAAGTACAATGAGAAACTTCCCTCTGGATTCACTTCTGCATCTAAACCAACGATATAATCTTGGTGTCTTATTCGACCAACAGAGCAGCTTAGTGTACCAGGGATGCAGAGGAAATGCAGAAGAATAACTTCGGTTGCCGCAAGGTTTTAAATAAGAATGTAGATGCGCTTTCACATAACAGCTGTTTCACATAATAAACCGTTGTTATGTGCAAGTGCATCTACTTTCATATATATATATATATATATATATATATATATATATATATATATATATATATATATATATATATATATATACCCATGGCTCCACGAACCGCCAGTGTTCGTCAGGTGCAGTAGTTGTCCCAGCAAGAGGTGTTGCCATCAGCTTTAGGACTGAGCACTCCACGGCATTTACGGCAGCGGAACTAGCTGCTTTTCGCGCTGCACTTTGTGTGGTCAATCAGGAACCACCGCAACAATGGTCAATTTTCAGTGACTCAAGGGCTGCCCTTCAATCTGTGCTCTCAGCAATGCATCGCGGGCAATACGAACTGCTTGTTTTCGAAATTCGATGCCTTCTCCACACTTTACACGAGAAAGGGCATCATGTGGCGTTTCTGGGGCTGCCAAGTGATTGCGGCGTCATAAGGAACGAAGATGCTGAGACTGGTGCGCGGGCGGCACTTGAAGCAACACCAGAAGAATCTATACCACTTCGCAGACTGATGTTGTCAGTAATCTTCGATGACTTGCGCGTGAAATCACGTTTTCACTATGGTGCCCACCAAGCAACGAGACGAATCGTCAACACCACCTGTCCCTCTTTAATGGCTCTCTGCATGACCACTGGGCTCGACCGAAGGGAAGCCACCCTTATTTATCGCTTATGGCTAGGGGTGACATTTAAAAAATCTTATTCATTTGTCATAGGAATGACTGACAACGCTCTCTGCGATGCCTTTTGTTCGAAGAGATGATGCACCACACCCTGTGCGACTGTCCGTTGTATGACATTCAGAGACAGCCACTGGCGTCTGTTCTTGCGCGCATCGACATTAGCTAAAGGTCTGTGGACACTATTCTTTCAAGTGCCCGAGAGAAGAGATTTCAACAGAAGGCGACAAAAGCACTGTTGAAATTCCTACGTGACACGGACTTGAACAAGCGGCTGTAACAGCAACGTAACGGACCACGAAAAACAAGAATGGACTATGACTGAGAGTGCGCGCGTGTGCTGCCTAATGTTCTGTGTTCATCTAGCTCTCTAGCTCTCTTGTTGGTCCGCGGTGACCTATTCGGCAGCAGACACCGCGAAAATTGGTCCGAGAGCAATCGGCGCGCAGAGGGCCCTTTCGGCGGATCTCACCGCCACCGAACCAGATTCGGAGCACTTTCGGCGGCCGGAATGCTCAGTGTGAACGCAGCCTCAGAGTGCCTCCAGCGTGCAGTGGAGGCGAACGAGTGCATCAAGTGACGTCACACGTGAAACATGAGCGCCATCTGGCAGTCTTTTTTTTAGGAAAACGAAGCGCGTGGCTCTGAGATGGGTGTGCGCGCCCGTCCCAGAGGTGATAAGGGGAAGAACGCAAGACGACGGGTAGGTGCCGCCAACGCCTCGTCTTAGCAAAGCATTGGAAACACTCGTTTTTTTTTTCGTGCAAGCATTGCCTGGTCAGCGCAGCTTCATAAGAGCTACGTTCTTTAAAATTACTTATGTATGTCTTTTCTAGTAAAAGACGCACATGCAGAATATATACGTGTTGTTATGGTGCTCCAGACATGCGCAGTAATTACTTTTCAATTGAGAATTGCAGAAGTATTAACGCTAAATCTTGAGCAACATTGGTGGGCGCTGTCGTTGAGGTCAGCCGTTTCAAGTACCTGGTGCTGTTAAATGTAGACAAACAGACAAACGTACAGACAGACAGACAGACAGACAGACAGACAGACAGACAGACAGACAGACAGACAGACAGACAGACAGACAGGCAGGCAGGCAGGCAGGCAGGCAGGCAGACAGAGCAAAATTTTTGCGTCGAAGGTCCCCAATAAAGACTATTGTCTTCAAACATGACGCAAAAATATGCACTGAACAAGTTAGAACAACCGCCACAATTCTTCCCGCGTCACGTGTCAGCAGCACGCTTTTTTCGTAAATGCTGGCGCTGCAGAAAGCGAAGTGACCTTCGTCTTTTCCCGAATGATGAGTCCAGTAGGTGCATGCAGAGAAGACACCACGCTACGTGAAGGCGGCGCTTCATGAAGGAGACGACCTTTAGAGCGCGCCTAACGCCAGCCTGTCATGCCATCTCGCCACTGATAACAAAAACGCGCTAAATGTTCAAGACTCTGAACGGTACCATAAGGTGTATGGTGTATATATGGCTTGCGATTTGCCCTCCCGACTACTTACGCTTCGTGGCGTAGTGGTTTGTGTCGCGCGCTGCGAATAGAGGGGTTGCTAGTTCGATTCTGCTTGACTTATGTGTGCCTTTTTGTTTTCTTCTTTGCAGTATGTAATTCACGATGTCATATCCATGACGGAAATACGTCAGCCGAGTCGTGGCGGACCCCGGCATTATACCTTTACCTATTCGAGATTCCAACCGAGTGCTCACCAGCAGGCGGCCGCACAGTAAACCGGCGCAAACAGGGTGAACCTTGAAAGGAGACGTGTGACCACCTTGTGCGTGTTGAGGCGCGTCCACATAGTTCACTATTTTCATTAGGCGGCACACTGGAGCCTTAAAAAGAAGAATGCGATGTCCAGAGACCAATGCGGTGTGTTGCAATGCACATGTGGCATCCTGATGAAAAGATAGCAGTGTATCGTTCTATTAGTTCCCGAAGGATGTAGGTGGCACGCACGATGGAGTACAGCGCAAATCACAAACTTACGCATTGAAAATACGGCAACGGACACTATGGTAGTTTTTTCTAATCAACTCACTGGTGAACACTTAATTCTCCTCAATGAGTACACTATTATTTAGCTTGTGTGCATTCTTATGAATATTCGGTCACTTCTAAGCGGCGAGTATATTAGCAAGCTCTCTAGGAATAGTTGCGTCATGTGTGTTATTAGTTTTCGCGTATGCTTGTTTTCTGTGCAAGTCATATTGCTGGCCATTCTCAAATTAGGTTTCGCGAGTCCTTCCCACGAGCATTTTTATTTGTTTCATGTGTATATACATACACAAAAGCGCACACGTGAAGGTCCCGCGTGCGTAGCGTGCGTGTATGTATGTTCGTGCGTATATGCGACATGTCTCTGCGTTTGTAACGTGTGTAGTGTGCGTGCATATATCTTCTTTGAATATCGTCTACTGACTACACGACCGAGCGAGTGTTCGGAAGCAGACGACCTTACTCATTAGAAAGCTAATAAGATAGATCGGCGAAAGGAAAGAAAGGAGCACTTCTAATACATGTATCAGAAAAACTCCGGAGCATTTCCATCGCGTTTCTTTTCTTTGTAATCTGTTAGTAAACATTTTACATCACGAAGCAGTAGTGTACACCGGGATATAACACTTTTGTGTTAAAAATTGATAATTCAAGTCAAAAAAGGTTAACAGGAGCGGCTTCAAACACTAGACATGACGAACACGAGACGTGAACGCCAAAAAAGAATGAAAGAAAAAAAAGCCATCGCAAGAAAAACGGGGATGAAGCAATGAGGCAGACGTGAAAATAATTAGGTTCTTACGTCGTCACGTGTACTTACGCCAGACGTAATTACTCACACCTGGCAAGCCTCAGTTCTTGCGGTAATCAATTTACGATGAGTTAATCCCACCTGCCATGGTGCAGCTAAATACAAAATACGTGACCCTTCGTGGGTGCACCGAAGGTAGCGGTGCCGCAGGCGCCGGCACATGCTTTGGCATTGACGCACTTGGCATGCGAAGACGATGTTGCCTTGTAGATGTTCGGTCGTCCTTCTGTTGGAGAACTTGCCCTTGATTTGAGGATAAGGTGTGCTCTGGTCAGGGTGGCTTCAAGTTCCTCGGCGGCTGATGGTATATCGTGCAATGTGTTAAAACAAAACAGAAGTGTAGTTGAGTGCTTGAAGCATTGAAAAATAATTGAATAAGCATTGCCGCCGAAGCCCACGTATCGAGAAGTGGAGTTTTATTTTTCGTAACAGGAACTGCATTTCTTCGCAGCCATTTCTTCCTGTTTTTTTTAAATTGTCTGCAGGTTCTCCCACCTTCACTGATACAGGAAGCAAGGAAGAGCTATACAACCACTGGTGCAATCGTTAAAAATGAAATATATGCATAATAATGGAGCTGAAAATCAACAAGACGCCGTATTGGCATGGATATTAAAAAAACATGGTTGATGTCTCTATCATAGGAATCGGTAAAGAACTATTGTAGTAAGGGACCATTCTGAAATAATTGAATGTTTACTGTAAATGATTTAAGAGAGCTTTCACAATGTCTGTTGGTATTTTTACGTAAATGCGGCTGTGTGAATGCTTGGTGGTGCATCTACATTCCGACGATTAACGTCAATTATCATTGAATAAACAAATTCTTGTGGCAACTGTATATACGGCAACAGTGTAATCGGAGAACTCTGTGTGACAGTCAGAAGAGCGCCGCTGATGGGACGCAGAACTTCTTTTAATGGTGTCATCCATTGGCAGATTCGAAGGACTTCCCGTAATACTTTCTTCTGCTCCATGCGGAGCAAGTCTATTACATTGGCAGAGCTTCCTCTATGTTACATTGGCGGATCTGGAGCAGATCCTTCACAAGAGCTACTCCACGGAGCAACGTTTCCTACTCCGTAAAAATCGGCGGATTGAACCGGCAGTCGCAAGCACGCGATGTCTTGAAACGGTACAAGTATGGACGCGCCAACGGACGCAGGTCACGTCAGTTGCGCCTCGCGTCAGAGCTCACGTTTGCTAGCGTAGCATCGCTGTACCCACCGTGCCCACTCAAGCAAGAAGAGAGACGCGCGCATCGCGTCCCATTGTGGTCCTGCCATTTGCTCCAGATAGAGGGCGTGTGTTTCATTGGTAGTTTCCCTTCTGTTGCCCTGCGCCAGAATGGAGTGCTACGGTGCAGAAATCATGGGTCACTCTAAATCTGCCTACTGATGACACCATAGAATAACCACCTTGCGGTATGCTAAGGCGTTGACAAAATTGCACTCACCTTTTAAAGACATGCTGAATGGAAGGGAAACGTAGCAGTGATGCCTTCAAGCTGATAGCTTCACCATTGACCAAGACGGCAGTGAGATGAAAAAAGAGATATAAAGGCCCCTTTCAACAGCCTTCCGAGCATCTGACCGTGGCATAGTGGTTAGCACTCCCGGCCCCTGTCTTCATGGCGCAAGAGGTCATAGGTTTGATCCCCAATGACGGAACATTTTGCAGCAAAAGGTCTATATGGCTAGGCGAGACGAAAACTCTTTCATTACAATAAACCCTAAACGTCTTAATTCGCTGCCCGTACCACTTTGCCACGGCTTGGACGGACAGCCAGACGTACACATGAAACACTAAAGGATTGCGACTTAAAATTCATTCCCCCTCTTTCCGCGCATGCGTGCGTTGCCAGTCAGACAAGCAAAATCGTCAAGCATGTTGACAGAAAAAGGATGGTAGTAAAGAAATATCACAAGACAATCTCAAGAGTGCGTGAAGGGTCCGGCGTCACAGGCAGGTTGAACCTATAGAAGTTCAACACGGGGACGGCAGGGATCACAAGAACGACCGAAAAGCAGGCAAGTTTCTAAAAAGTTTGCCATACTTCCGCAGGAATTGTGTCATTCAGTTTGCAAACTGCAACACTCTGCGGGACATATTTTCCTTTACACTAAAGCAGTTAGTAAACAAACATCTTCTAAGTGAAATTTTGACTGAACAACAACGTAGAGATAAGCCTTGAGTTACTTCGAAAGGCAAGCGAATGATCAACAGGAGACATTCTCTCCTGAATAGATTCTAGTCCTGGCAACCGTGGAGTGCGGACGCTCGTCTCTCGGCTCCTTCGACTACGGCGCGTTCCGCCATGCCCGCTCCCCAGCTGTGAATCTACGACGTTGCCGCATTCCTCGTCGCAAGCAGCCAACGACTTCGCTGCTGTGCGTTTGATTTTTGCCGCTGCCCACGTCTTTGCAGCTCTGAAGCAGTTCCCAGGCAGCCGTCCCTGTTGGGGCCATAGCTGTCCAGGCGTGTTTTTCCTACCATGATCCAGGAACGCCCATCCACCAGCTCGTCCAAGGTACGTTTTCGCAACCTGAGCGCCAAGGGCGTTCGGCCTATTACCCGCTCTGTTTCGATGGAACATTTCACTGCCTCCACGACAGTTTCCAACGAACATGAAACTCCGTGGTCGACGGCGAACGCCGACGCGCTTCCCTCGGTAGCAGCGCAGACACCCGAGGTGAATACTGCGAGGCCGGCAACTGATCCTGCTGTCTCCAATTCTTTCTCCCAACAACCTGAAGTCGACACTCCACCCGGGGAAAGGATGGAGGAGGACACTACTCTTTGCGACAACACGGACAACGACGCGGAAGGTTGTTGGAAGAAAGTCCAACACAGGCGACGCGCCCGGCTTATGCACGCCGAGGCGCAACCCCCCGAAGATACATCGGGCATTCCTTATGCCCCTCAGCAAACCACATGTAAGCGGAGCCAGAATCACAATCCGCCTCCGCTTCCTTTACACGATGAAAAGATAATTCTGCAACCCCACGGCGGACTTTGCCTCGTTAGTTGGTCGCGTCCAGAACTCGCCAATGCTTTATGGAGCGCGGCAGGCTTGAGCACCGAAGATCGTCAGAACATCATATTCCGCCTGCGGCCCCAGCAGAACTTGGTAGTCATAAGCACACCCAAGTCACATGTTGCCGACGCATTATACAAGGAGCGGGAGCTGAGGTTTGGTCAGCGAGTGTATCCTATCACAACGTATTTTGCTGCCCTAGATAACTCATGCAAGGGCATTGTTCCCGGTCTTGTAACCGGCACGCCGTCGTCCACGCTAGTGGACGAACTTTTGACACCTAGAACCCAGATTCTTCAAGCGCGTATGATGGGGCAGACCAACGTTGCGTTAGTCCCCTTTGAAGGATTGAAAGTGCCTCGCTATGTGCGATTCTACGGCGCCGAACTCCGCTGCTACCCTCATAGCCCTTGCCAACTGGTTTGCAAGATATGTCACCGGCTCGGTCATTGGGCTGACCACTGTCCCACACCACACGTGCTTATTTCTGCAACCTTCGGGACTAACAACCCAGCCCCGTCTCATCGTGCACCCCTCACTGCAGGTCCTGCGACGGAAGCCATCCTACATCCGACCCAAACTGCCCAAGGCGCGCTCGCCAGACACCGAACAAGGCGTTGGTGCGTAAAGCCCTGAAGAAAGAGCAGCGTGAACTGCAGCCCCCCAGCGCATCTACTGCTTCCAAAGATATTGCAACGACTGGACACTCACAAGTATCGACTCAGGGGACACTGCGAGCGCGTTCAAAGTCTAGCTCGAGATCCCGTCGCAAATCTCAGACCCGTTCCAAATCTCGGTCCAGATCCCGCGGAGCATCAATCCGGCCGCCCGAGAAACGCCCTCCTGACCCAAATGCACCACCCTCACAACAACCCTACCAGAAGGCCCTGCTTACCAGCGCCTCTGCCAAGGTGGCCCAGGCCCCCACGGAGACGCAGAGAATCTCGGCGCAAAAAACATCCACCCAGGCACCTCGGGAGGTAAGTCGAGCGGTGGATCTCCCACAGCTCGTTATAGCCCATACTTCACTTTCTACTTCGTCCCCTCTCGCTACCTCATCCTCTGCTCCTGATCCTCTGGTAGAAATCGCCCCTTTACGCCGAGACATGGAGGCACGCTGTGAGCACTTGCAAAAACAAATGGATGCGCTGGTGGCAGACATGGGTACAAGTATGCAGGCGGCCCTCGACTGAATCGAACGGCAGATGAAAGAATTTCGTATAGGAATTACCGAGCGAGTGAAATTATGTATAGAACGTACTCTCACGCGAGATAATAACATACAAACTCCTGAACCTAGGAGTTCCAGCGCCAGCCTGCCACACGACCACATCTCTCGGCCGCAACATTCAAATGTGGGCAACTCTAACGGGGGTAACCAACGCGCGCATCCCTATACACGCACCTCTGCTTACTCTCGTGATGATGATGGCGCCACGTGACCCGCCACAGCTAGTGGTGTGGCAGTGGAATTGTAGGAAATTCCGTTAAAAATGAGGTTCCTTGCAACAGTACGTTGCCACATCCACAAGCTCTCCGGATGTCATTCTTTTACAGGAACTCAATTGCACCCCTTCATTATCCGGATACAGCCCGCTCTCGGGTGTCTCACCTCTTGTGGGAGCCCTAGTCTCGAAACGCGTTACATGTCGCATGCATACGACGAGTAGAGACATTCCTCATCAAATATTGAAAGATATTACGCAAAGAAAACGCGGCGACAGTTTTGTTTATCCTCAATGTATACAGTTCTCCTCGTTCGCGTACACACTGTTTTTACCGTCTGTTAAAAGAATTTGGCAGCCTTTGACGGGTTTGTGTTGTAAGTGGTGACTTCAACGCTCCACATGTCGCATGGGGTTACGTTAAATCGCAAGCCAAGGGAACCCGCTTATGGAATTCTATCTGTAACATTCGATACACACTGCTCACCGACCCAGAGCACGCCACTCGTATAGGCATTAGTGTTTCTCGTGACACCTGTCCTGACCTTACCTTTGTCCGCAATACTGGCCCAGTCGTAGCGCACGGGCCTTTAGAAGAGCACCTTGGCAGTGACCACTATATTGTCGAAACCATTTTGTCGTTACGAGGCGCTCGGAGGCCAGAGCGAAATGTGCGCATTAAAGATTGGACAAAATTTAGGGAACGCCGCCAAGACCCGCCTGAGGGCTAGGGCTACGAACGATGGCTTGAGTCTCTCGCTGACGATCTTGAGGCCACCACGCGTACAGTGCGTACCACAACTGAGACACCAGACATAGATCTGCATTTACTTCCTCTTTGAACGCCCGGAGAGGGTTGACGCGGCGATGGAAGCGACAACGCCTCAACAGAAAAATTCGGAAACGTATAGAAGAAATTACACGGGAATCCGAGGAGTACGCAGCGTCCCTCACCAGTAATAACTGGCGACAATTTTTCAACCGCCTCTGAGGCACATTAAGCACAGCTAAAACGTGGTCGATTCTACGTTCGCTCACAGACCCCAACACATCAAAGAGTAAAACATTTCAGCAGCTGCACATCTTATTGCACGAGTATCAGGATGATCCTGACTTGTTCCTCACGGAACTAGAACATCAATTCAATCCCATAGGCCCGCCACCACAATACCCTGATTACCCGTATGTGGGTGAGGAGAATGAATTGCTGGATGCCGACATAACCCCGGACGAGGTGCGGGTGGTCCTACAAGACCTACGACGAAACACGGCTCCAGGAGCGACCAAATCCGATTTTCCACCCTTCGTAACTTGAGTGACGCGGATATCAACCACATTACCCATATCTTTAATGAATACTGGCGCGAAGGCACACTTCCCCAAGCGTGGCGACATGCTGACATTACACTTATCCCCAAACCGGGTAAACCTATAAAAGTTGAAAATCTACGGCCCATCTCTCTAACATCATGCATTGGTAAGCTAATGGAGCAAGCACTCTTGCGGCGCCTGCAACCTTTCCGGGAAGAACACTCTTTTTTTGCTAACACTCAATTCGGATATCGAGCTCATCTGTCTGCCCAAGATGTCCTTTTACAATTACGGGAGGAAGTCTTGGGACCACCGTCGCGCGCCCAAACGAGAGCACTTGTCGCCTTAGTTCTCAAAGGGGCGTTCGATAATGTTGCACATGAACTTATCCTTCGCAATGTTGCAGAGTCGCATTGTGGGGCTCGTATGTACAACTATATCCGTGTATTTCTTCGAGATCGCACAGCTACCATCGGAATCGGGCCGCATCGATCAGCTACAATCTGCCTTGTAGGGCGTGAGACACCACAGGGCTCTGTTCTTTCCCTCACCCTATTCAATATCGCGCTTGCAGGGCTCCCCCGGCTTCTCGATCAGATCCCCGATGTCACTCACACGACATCACTATCTGGTGTACACGCGGTTGCGACGGTGCTATCCAAGAGCGACTGCAGCAAGCAGTCGACACTGTCTCAGTGTATGCGAGAAAAGGGGGCTTAAATTGTGCTCCGCAAAAGTCGGAGCTTATAATCATTCGTTCCCGCAGCCCCTCACCTATGCCGCCCATGACTGTACACGTGGATGGTATACCCATACCACAGGTCAGCCGTGCTCGCATCCTAGGCCTACACGTCCAGGTGGATGGCAGGTCTAACTATACTGTTTCCCTTCTATCCCGACAAACTGAGCAAATTCTGGCCATGATCAGGCGGGTCTCTAACAGGCGCTCGGGTCTTCGAGAAGAGGACCTGCTGCGCTTGGTGGAGGCATGCATCATCAGCCGTCTTACATACCATCTTCCCTTTCAGCGGTTGACCCAAGCGCAACAACTTCGCGTTGATGCCATCATTCGTAAAGTGATGAAGCTAGCCCATGGCCTACCGCACTATACTTCCACATACCGTCTCCTTAGTTTAGGAACGCAAAACACACTAGGAGAACTACTAGAGGCGCATTGGTTCAGTCACCGCCAGCGCCTCTTGCTCACACGTACTGGCCGCTATCTCCTTGCAAGGTTAGGGCACTCTGTCCCACCACTTGAACCTGAAGCCCGCCCAACGACCTTATCACCCGCCCTACGTAAGGTACTGAATATTCATCCCTTGCCGCGTAATATGCACCCAGTGCATGACAAAGGACGGCGTAAAGCTCGTGTGCGATACCTTAACCGCATTGTCGATAACATCCCAGAATCCCAGGCTCTATACACAGACACGGCGCGCACTCAAGAGGGCTATACATCCGTAGTGTTGGATGGCACTGAATCCCTGAAGGACTCTGCTGCAATGCGCGGGACTAATGTCACGTACGGAGAAATTCTAGGCGTTGCTCTCGCCATTCGATACGCCGTACGTGTCCCAGGGGAAGTGTATATACTGACGGACTCGCAACAGACATGCCGGGCGTTCCTATCAGGACATGGCATTCCGAGAGCGGCACAACAAATTCTCAGACAGATCCCGAAAAATGATTCAGTCACACCTTCCCGCATCAACTTAATGTGGACCCTGGTCATGCCTCGCTGCCGGGCAATGAACGCGCACATGCAGCAGCACGCGATATTTCTCTCCGGGCGGCCCGGCGTGGTGAAATGACCAGTTCAGGGTGGGGGGATCCCTTGCTGCGTTACGGAGAGATTCTCCGTCATTATAGAAGCGTTCGCTGCACTCACCGTGCGCCACCACCATCCTTCTCGAGAGAGGAAGCAGTGGCACTACGCCAGTTGCAAACCGACACTTTTCCTAATCTTGTCTCCCTGAACAAATTCTGGCCACACTGTTATGCCGACAATTGTCCGGGCTGCGGCAGGTCACCCTTTATCTTCCACGTCACTATCGAGTGCACGGCAAATCTTTTCCCTCCATTACCACCCCTCCTCCGCCCACTGCGCAAAAAAGAGCTGTGGGACGGCGCCCTCCGCGACGGAACTCCCGAGGTTCTGCGAGCCATCATACAACGGGCTCGACACGTCGCCGGAGTCGTCCTAGGGACCCCGGACTAGGGGTCCCTCCCATGCTTTTTGTTCTACTTACATAATAAAGATGTTTTGTCTCTCTCTCTCCTGAATGTTTATAGAAAGCAACACAATCCTAATGTAATCTTGATGCGATGGTCACTCGGAAAAAATATAAAAACAAAAAAACAAGGTTGCCAAAGAGCAATAGTTCCTAGGATTAGACCAAAACTGGGGAAATTATCCGCAAGAAATGTGAAAGTGTTTTTTATCATTCATCAACGAATCAATTGGCATCCCAAGCATACACAATAGCGGTGTACTTTTAATTGATGACACTAATAAATCTTCTTTTTAGATTGTTAATTTATGCTTTTTTGCGCACCCTATTTGCAGTGAACTATACCGTGTATTCCCGATAATATCTTTTAAGCTATGCCAGAGCTGGTGACAACACAAGGTAGTATTCCTAAATTTCTTTACCAAATAAACGCTCCTGTCAAAGGCGTGCTCTGTGTAGTTACCCACTACCTTATTATCTTTCTGAGAAACCATTGCCTAGTTGTTAATTACCTAGAGGTTGGAGAGCCACAAATGTTGTTCCGATACAAAAGGGTTGACCTAAAAATACTGTCTCCAACTACAGTCCCATTTCCATAAATAGCGTGTGTAGCAAAACAATGGAGCAAAACAGTCTGTGGCGTGATAATAAAACGTCTCGGAAGCAACATTTGTTACCCAATTTCAGCAGGGCTTTTGGTCTGATCACTCTTGTTCAACACAGCTCGTGGAATTCAGTCTTAATTTTTGTGATTGATTGGACCTTAGTTTGCAGACAAACTGCATATTCCTAGTTTCAGAAAGCGCTTGATTATGTATCCCATGTTCGGCTACTTCATAAACTCTTATTCCTCGGTATTCCTCGTGCATTGCGTGATTGGATAAGGGTATATCTACAAGACCAGATGCAACATATCGTAATTATTGGTTTTTATATTGCCCCGCCGTAGTGGTTTAGTGGCTAAGGTACTCGGCTGCTGTCCGACAGGTCGCGGGTTCGAATCCTAGCTGCGGCGGCTGCATTTCCGATTGAGGCGGAAAGGTTGTAGGCCTGTTTGCTCGAATTTGGGTGTACATTAAGAAAATCCGGGTGGTCGAAATTTCCGGAGCCCTTCACTCCGACGTCTCTCATAATCATTTGGTGGGTTTGGGATATTAGACCCCACATATTATTCGATTTCTATATTATTTTTTGAAAACGTGCGGAATCAAATGGATCCATTGCAGCGATGCCTCGAAAAGCTAATCACGCTGGATGTGATCACTTCCGGAGTTTCTCAGAGATATGTGTTGGGGACTTTCCAGTTTCCAGTCTACATCAATGATATTCCTCAGGATGCCTCAGGCAAACTACACCTGTCTGAGTATGATTATGTGGCATACCTTTGTATTAAATTCACCTTTTAACTCTCCCTTTCTTTTTCAACCCCCTATTCCCCAACCCCAGTGTAGGGTAGCATACCGGATACTAGCATCTGGTTAACCTCCCTGCCTTCCTTTTTTTCTCGTTTCTCTCTCTCTCTCTCCTTTCACTATCGATACTAGCAGAACAATTTTGACAGCATTATTGACTGGTCTCATAGGTGGCGTATGTCGCGAAACCCTAAGGAGTGCCAATGCGTCTCCTTCACTAGTAAACGTGACCCATGTCTGTTTCATTATTAATTAGATACCACCCAGCTAACACGAGTAAGTGATTATGTATGCCTTGGTGTTTACTTTTCATCAATTCTTGCCTGATCAAAGCACGTGTTATATGTCACAGCGTGATCCCGCAGAATGTTACACTTTGTTTGGCAGAACTTCCGGTTAGCTCCTCTCATATTGAGAAGAGAACTACTCTACTTTCCGAATGTCCGACCTATTTTACAGTCCACATGTGTGGCATAGGACCAACAAATAAAAACTTTGTGTGATATGTTAGAGCTTGAGCAGAATCGCGCAGCTTCTTATGTAAGTAGCAACTACGATTTCAGTGTCAGTGTCACTGCGCTGAAGGATATTGTTACGGTGCATCATCGACAAGAGCAAGCGTGGCACTTAACGAAGATGAAGAAGACGCCTGTGCGTTAGGCGCTTGCGCGAGAGGCAACTCAGACATCTTGTTCAGCTGCCGATTTTCGGTGGACGCTATCCTGTAAGTCAAGACCTCGCCCCGTCACATTTGGTGGAGGTGCTGGGCAACCGCGTCGCAGCGGAACTTCGCAGCGGCCGAAGTTTGAAGGGTCATTCCACAACGATGACGGAGAGTACGGAGTCTGCATCTGCTCCTGGTGTTCCTGCGGCCGGAGATGATGCGGTAACTACATCTCCTTCTGCGACCACAACCTTCGTGCTCGAACTCCCGCGGGATCCTGGCACGTTCAGCGGTTCCGGCGATCCAGATGAAATTGATGTTGAAGATCGGCTGGCACAGTACGAACGTGTGAGTACTCGATACCGATGGGGCCCGACTCTAATGCTGGCAAACCTGTTATTCTATTTTAGGGGAACCGCCAAATCGTGGTATGAGAACCATGAAACAGAACTTGGGAGTCGGGCAGTGTGCAGGGAAAAAATGTTGAACCTGTTTGAAAAGCCGATTGGAAGAAAAATGGCCGCGAACAAAATGTTCGCGTCTCGGGCGCCGACCTCGACCGAGTCTTACGTCTCCTATATAGAAGATGTGTTGTCGTTGTGTCGCAAAGCCAATGCCGAGATGCCGGAGGTTGAGAAGGTCGGGCGTATTCTTAAGGGGATTGCGGATGACGCATTCAACCTCCTCATCTGCAAAATTGTTTGTACAGTGGACGCCATTATAAAAGAATGTCGGCGCTTTGAGCAAGCGAAGAGCCGGCGGATTAACAGCGTGTTTACCCGCCTTCCGAATACGGCTGCAACATCATCTTGCGAAGACCGTGCAAGAACACAGCCACCACTTCTAGATTCATCGGATCAGGTGACCCGAATTGTACGGCGCGAACTTGAAGCCATTGCCTCTGCTCCGGCTCACACCGCTGCAAGTGACACCACCGCACTCACTGCTAACATGGTTCAAGCCATCGTCCGCCAAGAACTCGCCAGCATAGGTATTCCCTCGATGTGCGCTTTGCCCAGCCCGCAGCGAGCTTCATGGCATTCACCCTCGTCCTATCACAAACAGCAGTTTACGGCCCGATCTCGCGATCCTGCTGCGTTGAGAACCGTCGACAATTGACCAATTTGTTTTCATTGCCACCGTATCGGTCATGTCGTCCGTTACTGCAATCACCGCTGGTCCTCGCCACCTCGGACTTCATCTCAACCTCACTACCGACAGGGCAGCACCCGCTTCGCGTCTGCCACGCAGCCTTCTCCGCAAAACAACTACAGAAGGTTCAACAGCCGATCTCCCTCACCGCATGGCCGTCAGTCGCGTTCGCCTCTAGGACGTCGCCAGCCGTCTCGCTCACCGCAGACTCGCAGGCCGTCGTCCCCTTCAACCCCGCTCCTGCCTACCCGGAAAACTAAACGGTGCAGCGCCCGGAGGTGACGCTGCATTTTCGACTCCCTCCACAAATCCTCTTATGACGCTTCCGACGAGACGAAATTTGTTAGACGTTGCCGTTGATGGTGTGGATATTTCTGCCCTTATAGATACTGGAGCGCACATTTCTGTAATGAGCGCGAAGCTTCCCCGACGCCTACATAAAGTGCTCATGCCTGCCGCTTCCCACAAACTTCGTGTCGCTGTTGGGAGGACCCCTGATGTTCAAGGGAAGTGCACGGCCCGTGTGTCCATTGCCGGTCATCCTACATTAGTTCAGTTTGCCGTCATTGAAATGTGTCCTCATGACCTAATACTTGGTTTGGACTTTCTGTCACGTCATTCTCGCTTATTGATTGTGCCACTGGTGCTCTTCAGCTTGAACTGCCGCAGTTTGCCGATTTTCCAGCTGACTATTCTCCCCGTTTATGCTCTAGTCACCACGTTCGCTTGCCTTCGCGAGCTGCTACATATGTCACTTTGTCGTGCTCACGTCATGTGCCCGATGGTGACTACGTTGTCACTCCTATACTCGACGTACTGATGGCCCGAGACGTCGCCCTTGCTCACATTGTTGTCGCCGTTGCTAATAATACAGTGGTTATACCACTACTCAACGGGAGTCTCTTGACTCAAGTTATACCGCAAGACATGTCTTTGGCCACCCTATCTCCACTTGACAGCTGCAACGTTACTGGTTTGGACACAGATACTACATCTCTCTGTCATAGCTGCAATTACACTCTGCCTGCAGATGACATTAACAAGATGATTGCTCCCGACCTCACTGCAGTGCAAGGTGCCAGTCTCCGTAGTCTGCTAACCTCATATAGAGACGTTTTTGACTTTGACCACCGCCCTCTCAGCCAAACAACTGCAGTGACTCACCGCATCAACACTGGCGATGCCAGTCCTATACGGCGGCGTCCATATCACGTATCTCACAAGGAACGCCATGTAATTCAAAATGAAGTGGATAAAATGATTACTAAAGACGTAATAGAACCTTCATCCAGCCCCTCGGCCTCCCCAGTTGTGCTCGTTGAGAAGAAGGATGGCAGCTGGCGCTTTTGCATGGACTATCGCCCTTTAAACAAAGTGACCCTCAAAGATGTCTACCCTTTGCCTCGAATTGATGACGCCCTCGATTGCCTCCATGGTGCCCAATACTTTTCGTCTAGCGACCTTCGGTCCGGCTATTGGCAAATTTCCGTCGACCCCATGGATCGTGAAAAAACCGCTTTCGTTACGCCTGATGGCCTCTACCAGTTCAAAGTCATGCCATTTGGACTGTGTAATGCGCCGGAAACTTTCGAGCGCATGATGGACTCCCTTCTCCAAGGATTAAGTGGTCCATCTGCTTATGTTACTTAGACGATGTCATCGTCTTTTCACCTACCTTTTACAGCCATGATAACACGTCTGTCAGCCGTTCTGGATGTTCTTCGAACAGCAGCTCTCCAGCTCAATTCTGCAAAATGCCATTTAGGGCGTCGCCAAATCACCAAACTCGGCCACCTTGTCAGTGCCGATGGTGTTCAACCAGATCCCGAAAAGGTGCGAGCAGTACAACAATTTACTGAACCACGCTCGACCAAGGACGTCCGAAGATTTGTAGGGCTATGTTCCTATTTTCGTCGATTTGTCCGCAGCTTCGTCGACATCGCTCGACCGCTCACTGATCTCTTAAAGAAGGACGTTCCCTTCGCATGGGGTATAGAGCAAGCGGACGCCTTTTCGGATCTTATCCATCTGCTGTCTACACCACCAATGCTGGCCCATTTCGGCCCAGCATCACCTATAGAGCTTCGGACCGATGCCAGTGGCCATGGAATTGGAGCGGTCGTTGGCCAACGACAGCACGGGAAGGACCGCGGGGTTGCTTACGCCAGTCGTCTTCTTTCACCTGCCGAACGGAAGTTCTCCATCACTGAGCGTGAATGCCTAGATTTAGTGTGGGCCGTAGCGAAATTCAGGCCTTACCTGTATGGCCGAACTTTTTCCATTGTTACGGACCATCACGCTCTTTGCTGGCTGTCATAGCTAAAGGGCCCATCTGGACGCCTTGGTCGCTGGGCGCTCCGTCTGCAAGAATACTCATTCGTGGTCCACTACAAGTCGGGACACCTCCACACAGACGCAGACTGTTTGTCACGTTATCCGGTTGAAACGCCCGACTTGACAGACCTTGATTCAGACCCCTGCGTTCTCTCCATCCACGCTTTGGGTGATATCTCCATCGAACAACGACGTGACCCGTCGTTACTCTCCATCATCGAGCGTCTGACCTCTGCTCCAACAGACCCTTCCGTTCGCCTGTTCGAACTGCACGACAACATTCTGTACCGCCGCAGCTTCACCGTTGATGGCCCGGAATTACTACTCGGCTTCCCCATCACCTGCGTACCAGCGTTCTCGAACAACTACATGACGTACCTACAGCCGGTCACCTAGGCGTCTCTCGTGCATACGATTGTGTGCGAGGTCGCTTTTTCTGGCCCGCACTGTATCGTTCTGTGGTTCGCTACGTCACTGCTTGCGACCGCTGCCAACACCGCAAGCGCCCCTCTGTGCTACCGTCTGGACTCCTACAGCCCATTGACATACCGACGGAACCACTCTTCCGTGTTGGCCTTGATCTGTTGGGCCCGTTTTCTACGTCCAACACCGGAAAGAAATGGGTTGCAGTCGCCACAGACTACGCCACAGGCTTTGCCATCACTAAAGCACTGCCGACAAGCTGTTCCACTGACGTCGCTGACTTTCTCTTGTATGAAGTCATTCTTCATCACGGCGCTCCGCGGCAGCTGCTTACTGATCGAGGAAGGTACTTTCTTTCACTTGTTGTGGATGACATTCTCCACGCCTGCTCCACTGAGCACAAGCTTACCACCGCGTATCATCCACAGACAAATGGATTGACCGAGCGTCTGAACCGAACGCTGACGCAGATGCTGTCAATGTACGTTTCGCCAGATCACCGTGACTGGGACAAATCACTCCCCTTTGTCACGTTCGCGTACAATTCTTCACGGCACGACACAGCTAGTTATTTGCCGTTTTATTAGATATTTGGCCGACATCCAGCATTACCATTGGACACGTTCCTTCCTTCGGCTGCCCCCTTGTCTACTGAGTACGCCAGCGATGTCGTTTCTCGAGCCAATGCAGCCCGTCAGCTTGCCCATGATCGGCTGCACTTGTCGCAAGCGCACTAAAAAGACCAATATGACAGTCGCCACCAAAACGTGCACTTCTCGCCGGGGTCTTTGAAACTTCTCTGGACACCAAACCGCCAAGTCGGCTTATCAGAGAAGCTACTATCACACTACCATGGCCCCTAGAAAGTGTTACGGCAACTTAGTGACGTGAGCTACGAGATCGCACCCCTAAACAATGCCTTTTCGACCACCTCACTCCAGACAGACGTTGTACACGTTTCCAGACTGAAACTGTATCGCCCTCCTCGTTGTTCGCCGCCGTACTAAGCGCCGTGACGGCGCTTCCACCGCAAGGGAGTGATGTTACGGTGCATCATCGACAGGAGCAAGCGTGGCACTTAGCGAAGATGAAGAAGACGCCTGTGCGTTAGGCGCTTGCGCGAGAGGCAACTGAGACACCTTCTTCGGCTGCCGATTCTCAGTGGACGCTATCTTGTAAGCCAAGACCTCGCCCCGTCACAATATGTTATGGTCGGACTTGTTTATTTGTTTCATGTAGTAAAAATTTTAAGATTATAAATGCTCTTCAAAATACTTCACGAGTGAATTAAAAGAGAAAATTCTTACTTTTCACCTCCCAATTTCTTATGTAACAGAAATGAATATCCTCAAAAATTAAGAGTGTTTGCAGAATAAATGTTGTTGCGAAGCGCGCCTCCGACAACGTTACGAAGGGCGCTACGAATCTCACAGCTGCAACCACTGTTTCGAAAGACGGCGACGCCAACACGGTCCCGAAGGCGCCACTGCTTCGAACTGCGCCGGGAAGGTCACCAGCCGTTTGGTAGCGTAGGTTTCTCAGCTCTCGACTGCTTCTGCGCAGGGCTGATAGACGAGCGGACGAGACGACGGTGAGTTAAACAAGGTTTATGTACAGCATATATACAGAGGCGTTACAAATTCGGCACTGGAACCGACAGCTTAGAGACCCGAAGAGCCGAGCTGTCCTCTCTAACACATAGGTCTGCTCTCAAATGGGTCTGCTAACACATAGTTCAACTCTCTATCACATAGCTCTCTTCTCTGTCACACAGCTCAACTGTCTATCACATAGCTCTCTTCTCTGACACACATGTCTGCTCTCACATAGGACTGCTAACACATAGCTCAACTCTGACACACAGCTCAACTGTGACACACATGTCTGCTCTCACATAGGACTGCTAACACATAGCTCAACTCTGACACACAGCTCAACTGCGACACACATGTCTCCTCTCACATAGGACTGCTAACACATAGCTTAACTCTGACACACAGCTCGACTGCGACACACATGTCTGCTCTCACATAGGACTGCTGCTCGCGACGCGCCGCAGGGCTTCTTTGTATGCGCCGGGTGGATTCTTTGAATAACAAAATGTCCAACCAGAAGCGCTGCTGGTCATAAGGTCAGACTCCTCCAATGAGGTCGCCGCCGGGCCTCGTCATTCTTTCTCATCGAATCTGGAGAGGCTGCGCTGCAGGTGGCTGCACCCAAGGACGAGTGACGTCGCCAGGCATAGCGTCAGACCCGCCAGACAGGAAGGCGCCTGTTGCTTGCTCGACGGGCTCGCTGGCTGAGATGACTGACTGCACGTGCGCGCCAGAAAGGCGCCGTCGCGTGATGACGCCGTTGAGTTGTTGATCGCGTCAGGCGGGCTCGCGTGCCGGCCTAGACACAGATTTCCTTTTTCCGAGGCATGGACGTTCGCTGCGGACTGGCAGGCATAACAGCACCCCCGCCGCCAGACAATGCGCCGGAAAGACGAGCTGCTTCCACGTGGCTCGGATGTCAGGCGCGCTCGTTCGCCAGGTCCCTCCAGGTTCGCCTCCAGGGCCATGGGGAGAATGCAGCTCCATACTCTGTTTCGGGAACACATCCCATTTTTGAGGACGGATCCCAGCTCCACTGGCTTGTCGCCACAACTTGTCGACCAGTTTCGCTCGTTTCTTCTGACGATTCTTGGTTTCAGCACCTGTCGATAGTTCTGCAACTTGTCAAGAACGGTTCGACAACAGACAGCACACGAGACAAGCAAGTGCCCTCGGTCCACCGACAGAACACCAGACAAAGTATAGTACAACATATACCTAGGTACGTGTCTATAGGAATTTCGTTCCCTCTGCATCAAGAGGCACATCTGGGACACAAGACTCTTAAAATGACAACTCTATATTTTACACGCAAAATAACTTAACGAAATAGAATAGAACATAAAGTTGGCTCCTTGAGCACATTCTGGACGAGAGCACTCAGCTCAGGTCGTGATGAGGTCAAAATTTTGCCCCTAATTGCCAGCGAGAGAACTAAAGGTTGAGGAAGTACTAACTCGCACGGCTCAATGCGTCTGCATTAGCGTTTAGCTCTCCTTTTTTTGTTAGCGAACGTCAAAGTTGAGCTCTTGGAGCATCATGCTCCATCTCAGTAACCGGCCACATTTAGGCGACGAGACCAATGCGGTACCAACAGCTGCTCAAATTTGCGACGTTGCACAGGAGAACAACGATACGGCTTGCTAGGAATTGGCTCCTCAAATTTAGCTTGTTATCGTGTTCGATCACCAGTCGTGTTTCCAGGATGGTCCGAAAACACGTCTCCAAACTCGGAAACAATCTTTCTAAGGTCCTCCTTCTGGACTTCACTTAAGCTAGGTTCTAGCTTCAACTGCTCCAAGGTTACCTCCGATTCCCTTTTGATTATATCACTAGAACTCAAAGTTTTTGCTAACTCTTCCTTTGAAGCATTCAACAGCAGATTTACGACCGCTTGACGTTGAACGTATGGTTTCATCAAGTTGTAAGTTTTGTTCGGCCGCCTTCCTAATTTCACTTCATAATTCGTATCGTAAAGCTTCGATATTACATAGGCGGGCCCTTCCCAGTGAACCTCAGGCTTGTTCTTTTTGGACGGCCGCAGCAGCATTACCTGACTTCCTACTTCAAAAGCCCGCTTCTTCGCCGATTTGTCGTAGTACACCTACGACAACATTTGTGAAGCTTTCATGTGGCTTTTCACTAGATCTTTCGTTTTAATCGATAAGTCCTCACGTTGCTCTCGAATGACCGTTTCTCGATCAACCCTCGACAGCTTGCTCCCACTTTCCGCTACAGGCGAGGGCATTGCGCCCCTTTCACTCTGATTCAATGGCGCCATGTCGTCTCCCCTTGCTACGGAAACCGCGCCAGTCGCTTCGGCGTCAGGCCGCTCGAGTGACGGCTCAAATGACACACACGAAGAATTTTGTGTCTGAGGTTCCGTCGACTCGCCGCCAAGGTCACACAGATCAGCTGCTTTTGAACTTGTTTCATCACACAGAACGAGATCAAGCTCCCGCGAAAGCTTCCGCACGTGCGATCGCGTGAGGGCCATGTCCTCGCCTACTACGAACGGTGGCAGTTGGTCGCGAATTCTCTGACCACTGACCTGAATCGTCGGAAGAGCTACGCTAGGCGCCTGCGAACAATGTAGGATTGCCAATTCTATTCCTTTCAACTCGAGGCGCTCCTGTCTCTCGGCCTCTTCACGGGGTTCACGCCTTTCAGCTTCCTCGCGGCGTGCTTTGATATCCGCTCAGGCCTCACCGACTTCCTCAGCCGACACTCCCTCATCCTTCATGATCTCAAGGATCACTTGCTTTCGTTTCGCACGACCCAAAGTAATGCCGAGTTCCTCACAAATTTCGATGAGTTCCTTCACTTTAAGGTTCTCCATCGTTCACACTAGCCTTTTGCTGTTTGCCCCTGTTAACAATTTACTTGCCGTACTCACTATAGGTCAACTAGCAAGACGCGCACGCAATTTTTCACACTCCCGTGTTTACCCCCTCCGCAATAACTTTGGTTTCAAACCACTTCAACTTGGCTTGAAACGATCAAAGCTCACTCTAATGCTTCACACAGCCCTTCTCTAAACTACTATAACCTGAGGTGGAGTAGTCTGGTGAACTGAGGGGAAAACATCAGGCACTCACCGCATCGATGTCGCTGACGCCGGCCGATCCCACCGCTGCCACCACTGTTGCGAAGCGCGCCTCCGACGACGTTACGAAGGGCGCTACGAATCTCACCGCTGCAACCACTGTTTCAAAAGACGGCGACGCCAACACGGTCCCGAAGGCGCCACTGCTTCGAACTGCGCCGGGAAGGTCACCAGCCGTTTGGTAGCGTAGGTTTCTCAGCTCGCGACTGCTTCTGCGCAGGGCTGATAGACGAGCGGACGAGACGACGGTGAGTTAAACAAGGTTTATGTACAGCATATATAAAGAGGCGTTACAAATTCGGCACTGGAACCGACAGCTTAGAGACCCGAAGAGCCGAGCTCTCCTCTCTAACACATAGGTCTGCTCTCAAATGGGTCTGCTAACACATAGCTCAACTCTCTATCACATAGCTCTCTTCTCTGTCACACGGCTCAACTCTCTATCACATAGCTCTCTTCTCTGACACACATGTCTGCTCTCACATAGGACTGCTAACACATAGCTCAACTCTGACACACAGCTCAACTGCGACACACATACCTGCTCTCGCATAGGACTGCTAACACATAGCTCAACTCTGACACACAGCTCAACTGCGACACACATGTCTGCTCTCACATAGGACTGCTAACACATAGCTCAACTCTGACACACAGCTCAACTGTGACACACATGTCTGCTCTCACATAGGACAGCTGCTCGCGACGCGCCGCAGGGCTTCTTTTATATGCGCCTGGTGGATTCTTTGAATAACAAAATGTCCAACCAGAAGCGCTGCTGGTCATAAGGTCAGACTCCTCCAATGGGGTCGCCGCTGGGCCACGGCATTCTTTCTCATCGAATCTGGAGAGGCTGCGCTGCAGGTGGCTGCACCCAAGGACAAGTGACGTCGCCAGGCATTGCGTCAGACCCGCCAGACAGGAAGGCGCCTGTTGCTTGCTCGACGGGCTCGCTGGCTGTGATGACTCACTGCACGTGCGCGCCAGAAAGGCGCCGTCGCGTGATGACGCCGTTGAGTTGTTGATTGCGTCAGGCGGGCTCGCGTGTTGGCCTAGACACAGATTTCCTGTTTCCGAGGCATGGACGTTCGCTGCGGACTCGCAGGCATAAGGACGTCTACCCTTATTCTTTTTTTTCCGCACAGAGTCTCCCAGGCTTCCACGTCAGATCGCTGACTGCCGCTCTGAAAGATCCTTAAAAGATATGCTACTACACTCATAGCTACATTTTGGTTAAGATCTGTTTTGGTGTGTTCATCTTGTATTTAATAGCTATTCTTTTTTGTAAGTATATGCTACGTTGTGTATTTCCGCCTTTCAATATTGCCTTCGGGTGCTGATGGTGTTTTCAGAATAAGTAAATATATAGATAAAGTGTCGACAGCGGGTTCGTGAAATAATTCATGCTCACCAGGCTTATGCGGCAGTCTGGTCATAAAAACAGGCCCGGGTAGGGAAGCGCAAAAAGCAACTTTCCTACCGAATATTCGGCAGCCTTTCGAGCCCAGGAAGCTGCGTTGTAAGCAGAGCAGCGTCAAACACACAATAACCGAAACGCCTTCGGCTCAGTTTTGGAGGCAATTTCTCAAGTGGTTTCAGCTGCGATGTCTGCAACAGCCTGTGGCCGCAAGTTTCTGCTTCTTAAGATAATTATGTGTATAGTCGGATGGTTATGTGCGAAAATCTCCGCATTGTGAGGAGTTTTTTATTTTCTGATTTTGTCAAGTGCATTTTAAACGTGCATTCCAAACTTTGGCATCACAAATTTTTGGTGAACCCTGCAACATAAAACACCTAAATGGTAAAAATCATCGCGTAACACGCGTCGGCAAACAGGTTTTTGCGTTTTTACCGGTAATTGTTTTCGCGGTCACACAGGGAAACCTAGGGCACCGTAACGTATGTGATTGAATGTACAGATATTGTAGTAATTAGGGTTCTTTTCACGTGTGGTTTTTGCTGCGTTGGGAAAACAAGCCAGTAATCAAAGGGTGGATTAAGAGAACACGCCTACTAGCTTGACACGCCTACTGCGTTACCAGGTGCCTAATAAGGCCAGCACTGCAAAAGATGTACATTGTTGCCATTCGATCCTTGAGCCCTCTTTTAGAAACACACAGAGAGCAGAGAACGCATGAAATAATCGAATCACTTTAGCATGTTGCCACAAGCATGTATTACGTGTTATCGTTTCTGGCAGAATTGTAAGTGCCACTATTAAAAAGACGATGAAGAAAGTGCGCGAAAGAAGACGATGTCTTTGCTTTGCAGTGAGCGGACCAGCCTGACGTTCGGCCGACCTCTGGTTACATTTCTGCTCAATATAACGAGACATTTTCTGGTGGAGGTTAGGATTCTAATTGCCAATATCTGTACCAACACGCTCTTCTGATGAAGGCTCACAGTGATTTATCAATCACGTCGTCAAAAACATAGATCCCGTCAGTCATGCTGGTGTAATTGAGAGTGACATCAACGATCACTTTCCTGTATTCCTGCGTTTTGAAGAGGTCATCACTCGTAGGAACCTAACACGTCAAAGGCACCTCTTTGATTCGAACAAGTAGTGCATGCTCATTGCCAATGAAAGTCGGTCCAGTGTATATGCTGTGAATAACTCTAAGAGACCTTGACAAGGTTGTACGACGCTGTTAATTCAGCAATTCAGTGTTCAACCACATTTCAATGATCTAACGGACTCTACTTTACCCCACAGTGCATTTAGCTATTTCATTCAATGATACGACTTCTTCGCAAGAAATACCACTTACCTAAAAAGGCGAAACGTCAAGCTTTTATTGTGGGCTTGAAATCGCGCTATAAAATTTACTCCAGCTAATTGGCTACACTTCTTCGAATGGTGAAACAAAGTTATTGTGCGCGAGACTTAGAACATTGTTTAAATAATTCAAGGGAAAATGCAGCTTTTAAAATAATTATTAAATGCTAGCCAGTAGCGCTGATATGTGACCTCTATATTCATGTCAACGACGTCAACCTTACTGCGGCTAGTGACGTAGCAGACACCTTTACTGTGCTTCTTTCTACTAGCTTTACAGTCACCTCCTTCTCAAACTATGTACCTCCATTTCCTCAGAGTCCTTATTCAATGTTTCTTTTTCCTACTGTGTTTCTGAAATTAGCTCAATAATTTTTGGGTTAAAAGGTACTGGAGCTTGGTTAGACAACATCCACTCGAAACACATAAAACTTGTAACATCTTTTGGTGCTCCTATATTAAGCCACATTTTAAACACTATATCAAAATCTGTGTTTTTCCGGACAAATTGAAAGCTGCGAAGTTAGTGCCAGTATTCAATAAAAGTGATCCATTGGCATGTGAAATTACAGGTCCATATCCGTTCTTACTTTCGCGGATAAAATGTCGCATATATATAATTTAAATGAGAATATTAAAATATTTATGCAAATTTCACATACTTTCTCATTGTCACTTTGGCTTTAGGACTGGTCTTTGCATTGATACTGCAATAAATATTTTCACTCAAAGATTCAGGTCATTCATTGGTAATGGTAATATCGCAGGATCGGTCTTGGTAGACTTTACTAAAGCATTCGATAGTATTGACCATTTTACCCTATTTCATGAACTGCATAACTACATAGGGCATAACTGGTCCGTAATAAAACACTATACAGAGCTTTCTTCTTAATGGGTTTCAGGTGGTATTCGCCAATACCTTTACATCCAGTGCAAACCCCATTACCAGAGATGTTCTGCAAAGTTTGACTTGGGTCCATTAATTTTTTATTATACATAAATGATTTGCCAAGTTGCCTTACTTATTATTTTTGTTAACGCCGATGACACGACTCCCTTTCCTCATCCTTTGGATTCAGCGGCTGTCGTTTCCAGCCTTCAAGCTGACCTCCATTCACTTGTTATCTGGTGCAACTATATTAAATAATTGATTAATCGTTCCAATATCTATCTTATGCATCTTCATTCCCCAAACAAAATCTAGCATTCAAACCTCACCTTCCATTGAACGCAGTAGTTATTCCTTTAGGCGACCATACGTCGCTTTTAAGAGTTATGATGGACCACATATGCAATTTTGGCAACATATTACAATTCTGTGTGTAAATAGATTTCATACGATAACAGGGCATTGGTCAAGTCACAAATGTGTTTTGACATCGACATCCTGAAGGGATGGTATTATATTTTTATAAACAGTCATCTCAGTTATTGCAATAGATTACGGGGCAATTCATACTCAGTGCGAATTCGGCCGTTAAAGGTATTGTAAAAACAAGCAAGGCGTTCATAACTTTCGCTTCACGTCAGATGCTATCGCTTTCTATTTTTAGCCAGCTTGAAATAGTAGCTGTCTTCCAAATGTACAACGTTTATAATATGCGCGTTTTGTTGTTTCAAGATTCTTCACTGCTCCCCCATTATCAATTCATTTTCTACTGTCTTGTTGAACATTTTCAATAAAACGAGGTTCGTGGTCGCTTATGATCTGCTATTACCTAAAGTTCGCACTAAACGTGGAATAAGGAGCATTATTCTAGCATCAATGTCGTTGTGCAATCCTCGATCACATGACGTGAAAGACATAACGCAAGTACATGTTTTAGAGCAAAATTAAAAAAATAATGTTTAATAAATGTGACACTGCTGCCTTTTGGTAATTTCACATATTTTGCCTTGATTGTAAAAAAAATCGTAAAATACTAAACTAAACCCTTCGAAATGTCCTTTTTACTTGCTTCTTCTTTGTTCGTTAGTTATTTTGTCCTTTGAACTAACATAGGAGGTGCAGCCTGTGGTTTGTTACCTAGGGACCTCCTTCTGCCTATTTACTTGCAATGTGCTACCATTCTGTCGCCAATAAAGAAAGATTGATTGATAGAATACAACAGTGATGTAAGGAATAAACAAGTGGTCTGTTGTACTGTCGTGATTGCTGGTTCTGCGTTGTTTCTTCCCGTTTAAAAATAATGTATTGTATTTGTTTTTTAAATGCGAAGCATTTATTAGTGAACTTCAACGACTTTGAGCATATCTATCTATCAATCTATCTATCTATCCGCTTACGCTTGGGTGCTGTCGTGGTCACCCTCTTGACTTGGCGTGAACCAAAATTAGCATGGGGGGGTAAGATGGTTCGAGGAATATGATGCCCTGGTCAAGACATGAATATTATCACAATCACGTCGCCTACGTCGTCAAACACTTAGCGTCAGACAGTGGCACACATTCACGGGCAGGTATGTGCCTCAGGTGATTGACACTTAGTATACTCAGGAACGACGATAACACACATGGTCAATTATAACACGTGACTGTTAAGCAATACCCGAAATTGGTATCGTAAACCTAGCGAAGCCATAAAATAAATGTCAGTGTTAAGAAAAACCTGACATAGGCCGCACTGGCCACCCGACGAATGCAAATAATAAATTTCATGAAACCAGCAGGAATCGAACCCGAACATTCTGCGTGGCAGTCAAGCATTCTACCACAGAGCTATGCCAGGTCATTGAACTACTTTTCCAATACGTGTAATCTTCGTGAAACGTCAATAGTGGTTGCAGTGCTGTCTGCTCAATGTTATAGACATTACATAAGTAGTCCTTTCATACAGCCGTCACGTCAGGTTAGCGTCTATTGGGGTGACGTGCCATGTACTAAAATTGATTTAAGGAGCAGTTTCAAGGGCCAGCATTTTCGCGAGAATCAGCGCTTCATATAAGCCTCTGGTGTTTCTAAAACACATTCGCATCTGACATTGTTAGCGCAAGTGGAAAACTGGTTATAAAAACATCTGCAACTGTTCAACATATGTCTCTCTGCGTGCAACATTTGTACATATATTTAGTGTAAAGTCATGATGTGTCGCTCAAAAAAAAAGTGCTTCACGGTCACCTTCCCTCCGTGTGCTTCGCGTAAAGTTGATCCTCTGGTACTTGCGATCTGCCGAATTTATTTCTTTGACGTATCAATACTGCGGGATGATAATCATCAAGCAGACAACGATGGGACAATTGAATTTGCTTTTAGGCAATGAGACTCTTTAAGGGCAGCTAAACTTAAGCACACTTGTGTTCTTGCGTATCGCACTTCAAAGTACGGTATCCAAGGTCACGAGTCAAATCCCACTGTAAAAAGTTACAAATGCATCTGTACACCTTGTTATAGGATTTATTCTCGCATCACAATCCATTCGCTAAAACTTCTAATTAAATAAAATCAAATCAAATGAATCTTTAATATTTCATAATACAATAGACAAAAAGATATACAGAAGGATGTCCCGAAGTATACATTGAAATGGGACCTCCTATGAAATATAAACATGAATAATTGATTGGCGACAACAGCAGCGAATGTAATAAATTACAAGGCTACAATGATTCATACGCAGATAACATAAACAACGAAGCTAACATAAAGTTTAGCAAAGTTTAGGTCATCGCAAATGTAAACTGAAATATATATATATATATATATATATATATATATATATATATATATATATATATATAGTATAAAAAGAGGTCGACAAACGTGCGAAAAAACACTAGTTTTACTAACGTTTCGGCAAATGGGCCTGCCTTCGTCGGAGTGAATGGTTACACATGGCACACAGGGCACATATATAAGCCGCTTCTTTGCGTATCACACGGCTAAGTCATTATCAGTAGTATAGGAAACAAGATTATATATCACCAAAGGTACGTGGCTTTAGTGCATATACAGCTGAAAACGCGTATCATTATACAATAGTGAATTGGCACGTATTAGATACCACGGCTCACACGGCTAAGTCATTATCAATAGTATAGGAAACAAGATTATATATCACCAAAGGTACGTGGCTATAGTGCATATACAGCTGAAAACGCGTATCATTATACAATAGTGAATTGGCACGTATTAGATACCCTACAACTTGTGTGGAATGAAACAGGTCAGCAAAATAACAGACTGCGCACGCAGTAGCTCACTTGGTCATACGTTCTGCGGGCATAATCACAGCCTAAAAACATTAAGTAAGCCTTAAAAAAAGAAGTTTAGAAAGATAAACAAAATCACAAAGCAGGCAGAGCAAAATGAATGCGAGTAAATGGTGAAGCGACAAAGGCCACCTAAATTATGTAGGTAATATTTGACAATAGGCCAACATCGTGCGAAGAATATACACTTGTCAGTAAAACAAAAAAGCGATTTACTAAGGCAATATGCAAGTAAGCGTACCCGGGCTCTCGTTCATGCCGGCAGATAGTGTTTTGAATTTATGAATTAAAAATGACTCTTTTACTTCGCGTTCATGGTGTGATTTAAAACCCGATTCCAGTATTGTAGCTATCATGTTACTGAATGAATGACCTGCCTCGGTGACATGCCTTGAAATCGGTAAGTTAGGAAGGGCATGCACATGAGCTTTATGATTATTGAAATGGTATCGAAAAGCAGTTTCAGTATGACCTATGTATTGTACATGACAGATTGAGCATTCTAGCAAATATATGACATTTGCAGTATCACAAGTAAAACTGCCATTAATTTTGAACTTGAAGTTCGTCGCAGTACTGGCTGCCAGTGTTGTTGTCGTCATGTGTGCACACACTTTACAGCGGGGCTTTTTACAAGGACGGCAACCAAGCGTCTGGTCGTTATTGTTCTGTCTGGTTTTAGAGGAAGTTAATAAATCTCGCAAATTTTTGCCTCGTCTGAACACAACACGTAGTGGCTCTGGAAACGCTTTTGCAAGGCGTTCGCTCTGCATAAGTATGTTGTGGTGTTTACGGAAAATTAATGCGACGTTAGGTGCCGATGCGTTATGGGTTAAAACCAGGTTAACCTGTGAATGACTTCTAGGATTTTTCTTGGGGATGCAGAGTGCTGTACGGTCTTGTGCGTCGGCACGCCTTACTGCGTCATCGACTAACTTGGGCGGATATTTTTGTTTAAGAAGTGCAGTGCGTAGCTGGTTACAGTTATTATCAAAGTCAGATTGCTCAGAGCAAATTCGCTTAAAGCGTAAGGCCTGGCTGTAAGGTATGCTGGATTTGCAGTGCCTTTTGTGGCTGCTTTGAAAGTGTAAATACCTCTGTCTGTCAGTCGGCTTGCGGTAAAGTTTAGTGCTCAATTTTGCATTATTGAGACAAACGGTTACATCGAGAAAGTTAATGGTCTCTGGTGAATATGTGTGCGAAAAGGATATGGAAGGGTGAGCATTATTAAAGTCCGAAATAAAAGACAAAAGTTCCTCCTCTCCATATATATATATATATATATATATACATATATATATCAACAGCACAAGACAGAAAAAACAGAGAATAGCAAACAAGGGAGAAAATAGATTAAAAATGAACGTTACACAACGAAAAATTCCAAATGATTTCAAAATTTGTGTGTTTTTGTAATGTTCATTAGAAATGGCAATGTATTCCATATTGCATTGTGAACTGTCTGTTTGCCATAATTAGTTCGCACTATAAGCAGTGTGAAGTTGTTGCGCTGTGCGGAAGAAGTTGGGTTAGTGCTACCAATTATGAAGGAATTGATGATAATGAAATTTGTTTGTTAAATAGCTTGAAAAGGAAAGTCAGAGTCGCGTAATTGAGACATGCTGGTTGGTAATGAGTCAACACGTGGGTCAGATAAACATGGAAGTAAATAGAATAGCGGAGAAAGCAACGAAAAGCGTTTAAAGCGTTGAATGCACTCTACACGCGTGTCACAAGACGCCGAATCACCATGGAGTGTTTTGAAAGCTTCTCTTTTATTAGTGAAGACTGCTAACTCAGTATGCCATAAATACACGCTAAAATGTCTTTTATCTTTCTTCTCGTCTCGGCTGCCTCTCCTCTCTTATCTCAAAGACAAATCACGTTCCAATCATGCATTGTATGACAGTCAGGACAATGGAGCGAGGTGCGGTCGTTGCCCAACAGATCGTTGTCAGTTTCACCTTCCCACAGCGTGTCCCTTCAACGCAGCATCTTTCGGCTGCTTTAATGAAAAAATGAGCCTCGTAGCGCGTGGAAAAACAGGAGCTCTACCGGGAAGAAGGGATTACGGATGTTCAGTGTGTTGGGCGGTGTAGAATTATCCGCCCATCAATAACTTGGATCTGTACGAAGTGAGCTTTCTGAAACGATATATCTGCATTCTACGTTCCTCTTCAGTAGATTGCTTTGTTTGTTTTTTTCTCTCTGCATCGCCTGTCTTGCTTGTTGTTTTCGGTATTTGACAGTATAAATGTCCACACTCTGACTCACAGGTTTTATGATTGTATCGACTATAGGCACAAAAGATGCTCATCTGGTTGCTTCGAATTGCTTTTAAACACCAAGCGTTTTTGCCCCGCCGTGGTTGTCTAGTGGCCAAGGTACTGGGCTGCTGACCCGCCGCAGGTTGCGGGACTGAATCCCGGGTCCGGCAGCTGCATTTTCGATGCAGGCGGAAATGCTGTATGCCCGTGTGCTCAGATTTGGGTGCACATTAAAGAAACCCAGGTGGTCGAAATTCCCTTAACTCTCCACTATGGCGTCTCTCATAATCATATAGTTTTCAGGACGTTGAACCCCACATATAAATCAAATCATCACCAAGCAATTTTTGTGAACCACAGATAGATAGATATGTAGGGTTAACGTGTCAAAAGCACGATACGACTATGAGAGGCGCCGCAGTTGAGGGCTCCGGAAATTTCGACAACCTAGGGTTCTTTACCAAGAACCGAAATCTGAACGCCCGGGCCTGCAGCATTTTCGCCTCCATCGAAAATGCAGCTGCTGCTACCGGGACGCAATCCTGCGACCTGCGGTTGAGCAGCCGAGTAACTTAGCCACTTGAACACTACGGCGGGGCAGCGAATCACAGATAGATTGAGCATTTTCGTCTGTATGCTTGCGAAGCAAACTAGGCTTCGTGTACTCGTGGCCGTCTGCTTAGCATGGTATATCACAAAACTGCCACGTAAGCACGCAAGCGTACGACAAACGACTGAGAGCTCCGCCGTGCCTGTAGCATACGTAACAAAACAACACAATTCAGTTTGCTAAACAATAAAATAATGTCCCTTGATTTGATTGATATGTAGGCTTTAACGTCCTAAACACGTCATATGAGTATGAGAGACGCCGTAGTGAAGGGATCCGAAAATTTTGACCATCTGGGGTTCTTTATCGTGCACCCAAATCTTGGCACACTCGTCTACAGCGTTTCCACCTCCATCAGAAATACAACCGGGATTTGATCTCGCGACCAGTGGTTCCTCAGCCGAGCACATAAGCCACTAGACCACCGCAGTGGGGCGATGAAGTAAAATAATGTCCTGTATGCTTTTACTGGCCTAGATGTCGGTCGGTTGCATTATATAGTTGTGTTTGATACAGAAAAACAAGCCCTATCGAGGCCTTCGGTGCGGCAGATATGATGCCTGAGGTATCAGGAGAAAGTTTATTGGTCAGCTGCTACCGTGCGCGAAGATCAAGTGCCCCTTGATGTTGTCAGGCAAAAAATAGTCTTCCACACTCACGTCCTTGGCTCTGGGAATGACACGGGCTAACACTCTAAAGTTTTAAGCACACATAAATGTCCATCAACAAAGTGGACGAGGGGGTGCCCTTCATTATAGCTCTAATGATAGAGAATCCAAAAGTCGTAGGACCGGGTCCAACGCACCGAAGCAATACTTTTTATCACTTTATTTTTTATAACTTCCAAAGTGAATGATTACAACACAGTTGATAAAGCACAATTTACGTGCCTTACGTTTTCCTTTGTGTAAATGTCGGTAAACATCATTATTTCTGGTGCACTTATTTATTGTAACGCGCAATAAATTGAGCAAGCAATATTTACATACATAATGATAAAACGATAGAAGTAGACGAACACTGGTTGGGCGGGAAAGTGTGGACAGGAGCTGGGTATTATGCTTTCTTTTTTAAATTTAGGACTGCAGAAATAAAATAATTTTGGTGAGCAGTGCTAAGAAGGTACGTGTAAGGTTGATTAATTCATCGCTAGTTTGTTAAGTTAGTGAATGAATGAATGTGAATAATAAAAGTCTGACAGTGTGGGACAAAACTATCTTTAAGTGGTTAGTACATAGTGAATTATACTTTTATCGCATATGTGTTTCGCTAATTCACTAAGTTTTAATATGCTAATCGCGTCTCTTTTCCCTTTTTTGTTGTTTCTGACTCCGTTTATAGGCGATGTTCGCGCATTTGCCAGCGGCAGATGCTACTTCATCATATCATCATAACTGGTAGCACAAAACGGGGCGGTGTATAGTTACTCACGAGTGACGGTACAAAATCAGTTAAACTGGTGTTGAGTCAGTTGGTACATATCAAAATTAGAACAAAACGTTTTCGCGCAACTAATACGGAAATATAAATATCTTGCCATATCAACGTTGAAGCAGGTGTGGCTTCATGGCTAGTTGAACGTTTTGTGATGCCTTGAATGAACAGATAGATTTAAAGCAGTATTGCCTAACAAAAGGGGCAACTTGTTTAGCCCTGATTTCTGAGTTTATAGAAGTCATCCCTGTCTCGCTTTCGTCATGCATTTGCACGTTGCGCCACCCAAGACTGCTAATCACTCACGAAAAACTTGATAACCTTTCGCGCTTGTGCCCGATTGGCTTCATCAAGTAGAAAGCGTTCTGCAGATGAAGGAATAAAAAAAACCCTGCGAACTTTATCACTCTTTACCTCTTCTCTTTTGTTTCAAGTTCGCCCTTTGTTTGATGTACACTTGTTGGTGAATGCTGCATGTAGACAGGCAATAAAGGAAGCAAAAAAGCTCCTTCATGGCTCAGTGGTTAACGCCTCACATTCACGATTAAAGGTCGCACGTTCGATTCGGTGCATCGGAGTCTTTTTCTGGATTATTTTTTCTTTCTTTCGTTTACATATATTTAGATTCATATACATATACGGAGAGTGATGGCGACGCTTAGGCCAGCGGCAAAATCCAGTCGAGAGTGGCCGTAAAATCGCTACCGCAAAAAAACAAAAAAAGCGGTGAGAAAAAGAGACAAACCAGCACAATTTTTTATTTTTCTGTATTGTTTGTGCCAAAGAAGTTTTCTTCCTCTTTTTTTTGTAAAACGTCAATTTAGTAAGTTGCAGACAGAGATAAAAAAGCGCTGCCAGAAGATGTTCGCATGCGTAAACAAGAATAAACGAACTAAAAGAGTCTTCAAACTCACGCGTAAATCGTTAGCGATTGCGCATATTGAAATATTTGAGCAGGACATCAGAATTCAATTGGCGGTTGACGTCCTAAAATCTATATTACCATTTTTCTCGCTTCCCTTTACCCTTAAACGTTTCACGATGAAAAAATAAGAAAAGAATGATAACTGCTGGGAAATGTATTTTCCACTGTGTACTGCCACGATGATTCCACCAGAGCCAACCCGTTCGAGGAACCTCTTGCCCGAAATTCTATTACAGCCCGAAAATCCCTGAAGGGTTTTCTCGAGCAGCGGCGCGAGAAAAGCGTGAGTGCCTAAGGCTTTCCCGTTCGACCTACTTTGTCATCTGCGAGAAAGCTCACAAAATGATGACTTTGTAAAGGGAAAAGAATCATCAGTAAAATTGGTCGATACAAGGAGGGTAAGTTGGAAGAGAGAAAGACCCAGCTTTCGACGTCGACTTTGTGAAATCATGAACGTTGCCGCGTATCCGTTCAATAAATTACGCCATGGGAAGAGTGACGATGAAGTCTCGCGGAAGCACAAACTGAAAAGAAGCAAGGCCTTGGCCTATAACTGAGAGCTCTACGCACTTTGCTTTTTTTCTTTTGCATGACAGTCACACGGACGTCTCCAAAATCTGTCAGGCGAGCCTGCGCCGCCGAGGGGCGAGAACCCTCAGCGTGAAGAGTACGCCCCTTGTGCGACGGATAAAGATGTGTGATGCATTATCGACCAGGTCTCCTGGGGTGGATGACTCTGTATGTTTGCTTAGCCCTGCGCAAAAAGTACCGTGGCTGTACTTCACGATGTTAACTTTAGAGCTCACGCCCATGAAGTCACCTAATCTGTGCGTCACCAACCTTTTGAGTTGAATAAAACTAATGGAGAGTCACTGTAAACTGGAACCGAGGCTTGTGCTAGTCGGGTTATTGATAATTTAGACGTCATGTTGCTGTTTTTCCCTACCTGAAAATTTACATAATTCTTGTGAAGCAATCGCAAGACACCACTTTTATGGAAGAACAGCCACTATGCATCAATTTTTCACTTCATAAGTACATATCACGATAAAAGCGGCTACGAAGAAAACGAAGGAATAGTGAACGATCGCTGGCTGTGAACACGTTTTTGTTCGTAAAAGTGAGGCACAGTGGAGTACAGGTCAATAATTCATCACCTGGCGGAATAATTCACTTGACAGCTACACATTACCGCTATATGGGCAAAAGTATCAGGGAATAAAGTGGTTAAGATTGCGACTACTTGCGACTTGTCAAACTTGCCTTAGGCAGGCTTGATGTCGGGAAAGCAACCGCGTTAATACGATTTATAAAGCGTTTTACAACAGTGAAAGAACAACCAGTCGTCGCACAATGCGAATAGCGTAACGAGTGGGCCATCCAATGCCCAACACATTACAAGAGTTTGTTCTTCTTTCCTAATTAACTGTGGCACATACCCTATTATGTTCTGTTCTGTTTTAACTGTTTTGGTGTGGAGAGGTTGAGGTACCTATTGCCTCGGCTACAACATATCACGAAGTTCTGCAGCGAAAAATAAAATAATAATACAGAACGCTACCCAAAAATAACAATACGGAAAAGAAAAAAAAAACATAATAGCACACTGAAACCAGTTCAAATATCATGCCAATACACAATTTTCTTCGCGCAGCTCACACAGTCATAACTTACTTACACGCACACCTTACTATTCTAATGTCAGTATATACAGGACCATATTTTATATAATACCCATCTCTGGCTGTGAGTCATAGGCGCTTGTCCAGTCCGGTCTCCATTAAAGAGACTGTCAGGAAGATTATTGTCTTTTTCTTGAGATGCATCTCAGGCCATGGTCCAAGTAGTTTCTTTATTGTGAGGGGCCTCCTGTCCAAACTTGCTAATTTGTTCTTTAATTTTTCTCTTTCATTCGCCTATTTAACGCACTCGAAAAGAATATGGCGAACATTTTCTTCTGCATGACCACAATGGCATTCCGGTGAGTTGGATCGATGTATCTTGTGCAGGAAGCTGTTTGTGTATGCTACTTCCAATCTAAGTCGGTGGATCAATGTCTCTAGGTGTCGTGGGAGGTCTGTCGCTATGCAAATTTTTCTGTGTTGATCATCTTCATAAAGTACCGTTTCCTTCCATTTAGGGCTCTCAAACCACTTCTCCATTGAACAATGGTTAGCTCCTTGCGATATAAAATGACGAATATCCGTCCCAGACAGAAGGATTGTGCAATCCACTCCTTCCTTCGATGCTTTCTTCGCGAGACAGTAAGCATCTTCATTTTCCTTTATTCCAATGTAGGCAACATGTAGGGCTAATAACGACTCTGTAGTACCACCCCATTTGGCCCCGCAGAGATACCGGAGGATTCGAATGGCCTGATTCACTTTTTGTTCCAGGGACTGGACATGAGGCGACCATGTTAGTCCCCGGTCTAAAATTACTCCCAAGAATTTATGAGTTTTAACCATTTGAATAGGCTGACTTTGCAGAATAATCTGGAAACTTCCAGGTCTTTTTAATGTAAACGGAAGTATGGCTGTTTTAGACAGACTCAGTGCGATACGTCTTTTTTTTTTAGAAAACGGTCTACATAATCCAATCCTTCTTGTAGAGTTTGTTGCTCATCCAAAAACGATGGACCAGACGTCCATATACTTATATCATCAGCATATACTGAACGTCACATACATACCCGCTTCAGCCATGATTCCTCGTCGTCGTCAGGCACTGCATGGACAATTGGCACAAAATTCCTTGCAAGTGTTTGGTGGATACCACGCTTCTCAGAAGAATCACAATAATAGCATAACGAATGTCAGCCTACTACCCAAAAGTTCAATATTAATGCCTTAGTGGGTACCAAGCAAGCGTGCTTGCAGTTTTTACTAAATGAGTGCTTTGAAAGGACTCTGAAAGGCCGCTTTTCTAGCTTTCGCTGTAACTGAGCTGTGCCTACCGCGCAGGCTTGGCGGTTTTTTTTTTTCTCTAAATGAATGTTGCTTTGGGTAAGCTCGCCACCAGGCAGCGTGTTAAGGCGTTGAAAAAAATTGCACCTCTTTTGAAAACATTTTTTCTGTAGGTCTGAAGATAGCAATTGCCTCTGCACGCGTTGCTTTCCAGAGAACTTCCAGTCACTTCAACTATCACTTTCTGACACCGATGCAGAAAGGCTATATTTATGTTTTTTTTTAGTGTACGGTGATAAACTCTTTCACCGCTCTCAGCTATACAAAAGGCGCTTAAAATGAAGGACTATCTTTCGTAATGTCTGAGCAGCCTAGAAGAAAATCTATTTGAAATATTTGACCACTCACACGAAGAAAAGCGATGAAAACAAATGGACCACTCGCAAATGCTTTTGTTCTCCGCCAATGCCACTAAGCTTTATCAGTTCACGAAACCGGAAGCCGTGCAGGAGCTGTGTTTTCAAACTACGGAATAGTGGTACAAACGCGTAGGAATGACGCTCTGAAGGATCTAATTGTTTCTTTATTACTAATTGTTTCTAATTGTTTCTTTCTTTGTATACAGCAGTATATATAAAAGGAGAGCTTTTAAAGGCTGCAACGAAGATACCTATTGTTCGCAGCATTTATGTAACAGTGAAATGGGATATATACCACCATACGGCTTAGGCGAACGAACATCTGTTCATCAAGGAGTTAGTAAATAGGTTTTTTTTTCCCTGAGGCAAGAGATCATTTCCTGCTTACAGTGTGTCAGACGAGTCTATATACCATCTTGCTTGAGTTTTTTGTGAGCACTCAAGTGATGACTGGTGCTGTACGAAGCTACATGAAGAAAGTTGTGGCCAGCGTATGGCTCTTGCGTGTCCGGTTTTCGACAGACTACCTGTGGTTGATTGGAAAAAAAACAAGAATTTAAAATATTTATGTGACACTGCGCTCTTCATCCCACTTTACCGAGAGCTACATACAACGAGCTGGGGTCAGAGTGTACTTAAGCGACCAAAAAAATAAAGGGTAACTCTCAATGCTAAAATGTTCTTTTTTAAATTGCACGCCGGAATGCTTTCTCTAAGAACCTTTCTAGATGAGCGAAGTTTTTATACGCCATGAGAATCAGGTTATGTAATCTCGAAGAAACCGGAAAATATTGACGACGTCTTCTACACTGCTAGGAAGGATCATACTTTTGGGGTGTTTTACAGAGGAAAACTGAAAAAAAAAGAAGTTTCGTTAGGGCGTTACAAAATCAGATGTAAAGAAATAAAGAAGGCCAAAGCATTTCCATTGAATTTGGTTTGTTCATGACTACAGCCTCGCACAGTATATGACGCTTTCAAATGGATTGATTTTATTGTGATCCAGACAGATGAACAGCAAGATAGTATTTCAAAGAAAGCATATTATGGCTTCTCGATGTAGTGAGAACAGATAAATATGATTCTTCATAGTTATAAGTGGTTGGAGCCCTCCTGACTATGGAACATTTTTGAGGCATGATGTCCTTTCTACTGTTTGTTCTGTAATCTTTGTTGTGTATTGTATTATATTTGCCTTGTCCCCTTGTGTGTGACGTCCAACCACAAGTGAAGAAAAAAAGAAATGTTGTGGCGCAGTGGGTAGCGCTTCTAGTGGCTGCGGTCACCGATCGAGAAGTCGTGTGTTTGACTCCCGTTGAGGGTCTTTTTTGTTTTTTAATCCGTGTTTGTTTCTATACTTCATTTCCTTGACAAAAGTACGTCACTAAAATCTTGGTGCGCACTAGCGTAAAACACTTTAGTGTGAAAATAACAGAAAAATGTGAAAGATCACCGTGCGCCGTATCCTACTGGACCGTATATAAGATATGGGATTGAATTACATTTACATTCAAATTATATACACTGCTTATGTGGAAACGCTATAGGAGCTGACGCGCAAAAGGGACAGCCAACGGGGGTGAGCTTTCACGGAAACGGGATGCGCGATAGAGTGGGTGGAAGTATCTGCCTTCCGAATAACTTTTCTTGTCGCCCTTCCTCCCAAGAGAGTATGGCCGGCGGAAATAATTACAGTTCCGGTCTCAGAGCGGCGCGGTCCCCTCCAAGGAAGAAGAAAAAAACGTCAGGCGCATTTTCGACCGGCATTGGCGGAGCAGAAGACATCGTTCGCGAAGACATCGTGTGCTGTTCCGCCTCCCTTTACGCATTATCGCCGGCGTGCTGCCCCGTGAGGGTTACCGATGCTGTTTGTGCTTGTCGTTGTTTTAACTTTCTATATCGTCCCCGAACTGAAAGATTGATTTCACGCTCGTCTGCTTCAGGAAACGAGATCGAAGGAAGCGAATCGGATCCGCTCGTGCGAAAGGGCATCACTTTGTGTTTTATATACGGGGCTTTCGAATGCGTATAACGCTGAATAAAAGATGCTTTCAACGACAAAATCCACATAGCCTGTAGTAATTGAATCTAGGTTTTATTTATTGAGAATCGATAACTCGTCGGCTTCACTGACAAATGTATTTACTGGTGCTTCGCAATGCAGTCCCAAATATGCGTGTTTTGGGTGGCATCTATTGCTCCAGTACGAGCGTAATAGATATTATGGTAGCGTTTCGTATATATTTGGTTTGGTTTTTCTTGTTTCAACGCAGCGAATACATCGGACACTCATACGAAGCAACTTTTGTATTATTAACAATCCATGAACACGATGTGATTATGAGGGATGCCATTCTGGAGGGCTCCCAAATTCTTGAACATGTGGTGTGTTCAACGTGAACCAACATAGCACAGTACCTGAGCCTCTATCATTTCGCACCCATCGAAATATTACCGCAACGGCTCGGATAGAAACCATGACCTTTGTGTGAGCAGCTGAGAACGTTAGCCTCTGCACCGCAAAGGTGGACATGAAGCAGCTTTAGTTTCATTGCAATAGAAATTACATAAAAATTTTCGGCTGGATTTTATCTTCGACGTTGCCGTCATTCAACAAATATGTATGCGTACTTATATATATATGAAAACGCAAGACTGGAAAGTAGTCCAGGAAAAGTCTCCAGGCGCGAGAGGCACAGCATTTGCAGAATAAATGCAGGTACGGGGCCCATTTTTTTTATCTCTTTGCACTCAGCATCATTCTTGCCGGCCGTCATTCGATGCTTAAGTTTCGGATTTTGCAGCGTGTGAAGTGCACGAAAGCGGCAGAGCTCAATCTTGTTCAATGGTTTTGGCAGCGTGAATAGCAACACAACGTTTCTTCTCTACGCCACTCGGTTGCACCAAGCATACATCTCCTGAGGGTGACAACTATCGACGATTCTCGTGGCGGTTATTCGAGCGTAGAAAGATAAAAGTAATTGATTGATTGATTAATTGATATGTGGAATACAACGTCCTAGAACCATCAGATGAATATGAGAGACGCTGTAGTAGAGGGCTTCAGAAACCTGGGGTTCTTTAACGTGCACCCAAATCTGAGCACATGGGCCTACAGCATTTTCGCATCCATAAAAAGGTGAAAGTAAATTTGAATTTGTGCATCTGGCTTTGGGTAATGTGTGCGTCTGTGATTTACCACCTGAAACGCCACGGTTTCAGCGTTGCACATGTGTGAGTTTGTTATTCAGGTGTCGCAACGAGGAAATCTTGGTGATGTTTTGTGATATGCGCTGCTCTGTGCGTGCATATGAGTGATGTTAGCGCGGAAGAGGCGCGAGAAAAAAAAGCAACTTATGGAGCCTGCTAGTGCTACACATATATGTCCCGCAAACACTTTTGTTTGCAGTACGAAAGTTGATTGATTGAAATGGGGGGTTTAACGTCCAGAAATCACCACATGATTATGAGAGCCGCCGTAGTGGAGGACTCCGGAAATTTCGACCACGTTTCTTCAGGCAGCACGAAATTAAGCAAACGAGGTGAGGAAATATGCCGTGGTGTATGGATTTGAAAGTGAGCTGTGGTCATCCAACTAGGGTGTGTAAATAAGTGTGTCTATTTGCACAGCGGCGTCATGTTAACGGAATCGACTTCCACCTGCTCAAAATTATGTGCCAGGTTGAACTCTCCGTTGCGTAAGCGCTTGCCTCAGGCTTGATGCACGAACGCCTTGCATGAGAAATACCATGTGAGGTTCTTCAAACCGCAAAATGACGCAAGCACGCAATATCGCTGCATAAATTGTAATCGATTCAGTGATCTGTTTTCTGATATATATATATATATATATATATATATATATATATATATATATATATATATATATATAAAGCGTTATTCGAAGGTCGCAGGTTCGGATCCTGCCCAAGGCAAGTTATCTTTTCCCCTAATTTTCTTTCTTCTAATTTATATTACAATTGGCCTAATAACTTCCTCTATACCTTCCTTGGCATTATTGTCTGTTAGATCTCACATATATATATATATATATATATATATATATATATATATATATATATATATATCTTCAATATACAAGGAGCCGCCGCGGAAAGAGCATAAAAGACATCCTAGTTAGAACTAAGACGACCGATACTGAAAGCAGTGAATGGGGTTGCAAGCCATGCGACAAACAACGCTGCCAAGTCTGCAAACACATGACTACAACCTCTGTTGCTGAGGCTTCGTCCTCAGATTTCACATTCGAAATTAAAGACTCGCTGAATCGTGACAGCGAGAACGTAATATATATGCTGCATTAAAATGTCTGTGGCCAGCAGTATATCGGTCAGACTGGTACGGCATTCAGACTACGAATCAATAACCACAGAGCCCACGCACGCAGTCTGCCAAATCTGCCTTTTTCCAAACATATGAACTTGCCAGAGCACTCATTCGAGGAAATACGAGTCACCCAACTCTACTCAGGTTTTAACGGGACTCGTGAACACGAACAAAGGGAGTCATAGTTCGTTCACAAATTCCAAGCACTAACACACGGTATCAATGAAAGCATCGGCAACCTATCGTTCCTTAGGGCGGGCAGCGGTGAGATAGGACAGGAATCGAGTCTGGCATAGATTTCATGTTTTTAATTTTTAATTTTTTACTTTTATTAGTTTTTAAATTTAAAAAAAATTTATTTTTGAAACCATAACAGTTATTTTTAAAAATAATACTAATATTATTATATCTCGAAATGCTCAACAGAGGTTCCCAATAGTTACCGGGGGAACAGACCAACCGAAAAAAAATTTTCGTGTACTATTCGTATATGTACCTTTGTTGCGTGAATTTTATTTCTTTATTATTTTATTAGTATTCTTATCGTATACTTCATTTTTATGTTACTTCTTGTCTCTCTGCATTTCCCTGTGTTTCCAGATTTTTGCCCATATCTGTCACACAATATCACCCATTCCATTATAGTTTGTTATTTTTTTTCACTGTTCACCTTTTTATATATTCTTCGCCATTCTGTTTAACTTATGTTTACCTTATTATCTGTAAGGGGTAGAGCCCTACCATCACCAGCTGATTTCAACCACAGGCGCTTTGAGGAGTGGTGCAAAAGGGCTGTAGGACACGCACGCAGTCATATTGACAACGTGTGCCTTCAGACCTGTTGTGCCCTCACGATCTCACCCTTCAGCGTAGTTCTGGCCGACTGGGCTGCCCTACGTCATCTCCTGACGCCGACCTCCGACGACAGCGTAGCTCTCACCTACTGGACTCGCCTTACGTTATCTCCTGACGCCGACAAGAGCTCTCGCAAGTGCTGCCCCGCACTCGGACTCCTGTGACCGTGTTTCCATCTTTGCTATCTCTCCCATTCCCTCGATATGTCCTCGCTCGCTGTCTCAGCGCATCTCTCTCTATATATATACCTTCAATTCTATCCTTTTAATCCCTCCTCACCCCCATTCTCGTGAGATACTGTTGAGGTGTCGCACCCTGATGCAGACAGTTGCGGGGCTCACTTTTCTCTTGTTTTGCATCTTATATCCACTTCACTCAATGTCCTAAGGTCGGCTTTACTTTTTAAACCGCCTTTTGTGCTTTCACCATCTTTGCCCCAAAATCTGCACCCCCCTCCCTCCACATATGGAATGTGTCAATATAGTTTCAGGGAAAACGAAACACGTATTTCTCCTTTTCTTTTTGTAACTGACCACAGAAGGGGCAGAATCAGGTACTTTCCCTGCCGGAGTCTCTCGTATTGCTACAGGTAACTGCCTGCCACAAAAGCTCATCCACAATGTCCATCCGTGACCTTCAAAGACGCGTCGCGGAAGCCGCCCTATACTCCTCTTTCTTGCTCCTCCTACCCCCTGTTTCCTTTATTTTCCTTTTTTCTTTTTTTTCGTTCTTTTTGGTTTGCTCCAGCGAATGAGACCAAGAAGAAACTGTTCGGCACAGCATTTGTCACCACTGTAAAATGCCACGAATTTCTCGCTCTCTCCCATTTCCTTCTTGCACCACCATGTCGATGCGGCATTTTCGCATAGCGTCGCAGTTTTTCGCAAACCCTGACGAAGACCGGTCCACCGGTTGAAACCGTTGGTAATAAAAAGGACAACAACCGCTAAGTTGTATATATATATATATATATATATATATATATATATATATATATATATATATATATAGCTCTCATGGTAGCTCAGTGGTAGAGCATGGAAGGCGTCATGCGAAGGTCGCAGGTTCGAATCCTGCCCACGGCAAGTTATCTTTTCACCCACTTTCTTTATATTTACATTACATGTTGGTCTAATATCTTCCCCTATACTTTCCTTGGCATTATTGTCTGTTATATCTCATTATTATTGTGTAAAAACACGGAAAAACGAGCCCTTAGGCATACACTTCATTCCTTATTTATTAACGAGGGTTTCGTATTGGCAGACTTAATGCCCTTAGGTTGCATACGAGGGACTATTGGTCAGCTGCCCACTCGTAACAAGTTCACGTGCTACGTGTCGCCAAACAGGCTTAAAAAGAGTGTGCCACACTCACCGCCATGGCTACTGGTGGCGCAGACCGACACTCCCACGTTTAATTGACATATAAACCCTATAAAGTGGATGGGGGGATATCTGTCGTAGTAGCGCAGTCGTAGAGCATCGAAGTCGTCATGCGAAGGTCGCACGTTCGGATCCTGCCCACGGCAAGTTATCTTTTCACCCACTTTTCTTCATATTTACATTACAATTTGGTCTAATATCTTCCCCTATATTTCCTTGAGATTATTGTTTGTTAGATCTCAATAATATTGTGTAAAAAATTGAGCCCTTAGGTATACACTTCTTTTATATATATATATATATATATATATATATATATATATATATATTGTTTTAAACGCTTTGTATCATACTTAGCGATATCTCATTAGGAAGTATTATTTATGTTCAAGGTGTTTTTGCTCGTTTTCTGAATTTCCTCTGTATTTATTATTATTGGTGTTATATTAGAGTCTCATGAAAGAAAACATCAAAAATGCATTGCACTTTCACGTGAAAGTAGTCTGGCTCAGAATTCGCTCGCATTCACTGGAGAGTGGATATCTTCTTGCTTGCTCAGGCACATTCGCACAGACACATTCTAGAAGGTAGCGTGTCCCCTGTTCCAGCAAAACTGGGTCCTGCTTAGAAACAAATTAAATATTAGAAGACTGACGGGGTCATGATATATTGCCCAGAATATATTTACATTTAGACAATATAGTCACCAAAGAGGTGGTCTAGTGGCTAAGGTATTCGGCTGCTCACCCGCAGGTCACTGGATCGAATCCCGGCTGTGGGGCTGCATTTCCGATAAAGGAGGAAATACTGCAGGCCCGTGATCTCAGATTTGCATGCACGTTAAAAAACCCTAAGTGGTCCAAATTTCTGGAGCCCTCTACTACGGCGTCTCTCATAATCATATGGTGGTTTTGGGACGTTAATCCCCACATATCAATTGATCAGCACTATAGTCTTGGCAACACCGTGGAGTGCTAGTTGCCGATTAAAGTATAAAAATCACTGACTGGTTTTTAGGAGCGAAGCTCTTTTCGCAATGGGTCGTGTGTCCACGATGTATGCTTTAATAGTAGCACTAGAAATTATAGTAGTCGTAAGTGGCCACCTCTCGTCTAGCACTTGGGTTGTCCGCTGAATGGGGGTACTTGTATACGATGAATATATGATAAAAAGCTGAAATAATGCGAGGTGGCAGTACTTCGAGTGTTGTGTAGATGGACGGGCCAACGGACGGACAAAGAGACAGGTGCAGGGACGAACACACAAACGGGCGCAAAGACGGATGAACAGACACAAAGACTGACGCGCGGATGAACGGACGGATGGAGGCACACACGGGCGAATACAGGGACAGATGCATGGACGGACGCATAGAACGACGCACGGATGGACAGACGGACACACGGACAGACGCGCAGAATGACGCATGAATGGACGCATGGATGGTTGCACGGATGGATGCATGGAAGGACGGAAGTGTGAACAGACTGATGGGCGCTTCGCCCTACTCATCATCATTGAGTCCGTGAATATGCTGTTAACCTAAGGACAACGTAGACAATGGCACCCATAGTTAAACACAATGTTAGCTACGCGTTCTTATTTTGATGGAACAAGATACTGAATAAAAAATGGTGCTTACGTGGACAAGCATGGTGACTCGAGAAGCACATTTGGTACTTACGCTAATACAAGAATCAAAACTCAAGAAGTCAATCTTGAATAGCTTCTCCATTCTTCGCTTTGAGTCATAATTGCTATACTTACAAAAGGCAGCGAAAAAATCTGGCAGGAAAGGTCTGGTCAAACCCTAAAAAATTGTAAACGACCTCGGGATGTGTGAGATAAACCGCAAAAAGAACAATTGTTCTTACAGATTACGTAAAGCGTGGCAATGTTTGTTTCAGCACCGCTATGGGTACCACGCAGAAACGTCACTTTCCAGAGATATAACATCCTTTTTCAAAATTTCAGACATCGAATAATACTTTACAAGACCACTAAATTATTGGCCGATCCCGCACAGTGGGTGTGAGCCACAAGTGAAGGGCAACAAGAACAAGAACTCTGAGATGAGCGCGGGGGGCGGGGATGGCAATTCAAGCAACAGAAGAGTACTGAGCTCCGTGCCTTGTCGATTTTCTCTATCAAGCTTTGAATTTTTTCATTTCAATACCCATGAAGTATTACAAGATAATGGTTGTATGCGTGAAGATGAATAAAAATATATCAGAAAGGTAGGCTGGTCAACTCGACTTTGTCAAACTTATTCCCATTGCTTGTGAACTACTTTTCTCGCTGCGCGGAAGCATGGAAAATAAAGGCAATGCGCCCTCGTGGGTGAAGGTAATATTTATTCCTAACTTGTCACTGACTATACCGCTTACCGTGATGGACGGGCATTTCGGGGGGAACTACCGACATGTTTCAGAATTACGAACAAGATGGCGCCTTGAGCGCGCGTCACCACATCGTCACGATGCAGTGGCGCGAGCTCTTAGCTCCATGGTGTACTTTGACCTGCGCACAGCTGGCAGGGTGGACGCTCACACGTGTGCTTCCTTATCTCGCACAGGGGACAATCGAGAGCCTTGGGCTTTCACCGCAACAACTTTGTTGTAGTTACAGGGCGCTTAGAGGTCACTGCAATCGTTGCACAATCTCCGTTTGCGAAAGGGTGCGTCTTTCAGACACAGCGAAGTAACAACTTAGACGCGTATTCACGTTTATCTGTACCATAGAGGACGTTTCGTGCGTCATTTGTGCGTTAGAAAATCCGGAGCAAGTCTATTATCTGTTTCTATCTTCCCTCTCTGCTCTCTTTCATCTCCCCCATCCCTCTCCCATGCGCAGGGTAGCAAACCGGCTGCCTATAGACTGGTTAACCTCCTTGCCTTTCTTTTCCCTCTATTTTCCTTCCGGAGCAAGTCTATATCTGCTTGTCATTCAGCTCGTGACCTTCCAATTTGTTGCTATCTCGTTCATTGCTTCACCTTTGTGACAAAGCTGTGACTTTGTAATTCATGACCATGCTGACGTGATGCGTGTGTTATTCTTTTGTTTTCTTTTTAATTGGAGGACACGTGTGCGCGTGTTGTACTCTAGCAACATTACCACGTCAACTAAACGAAAGTAAAGTCCTGAAGTATTGAAGCAGCTTAGTTAAGAGCAATACATTTAACGGTGACAAAACAGTGAACATGAGCCAAGCGTAGATCCCTAAGCAACTCTTTGTCGTTGCTTGAAATGGCGTCTATTTGTGAATAACTGTTTCGAAGAGGGTCAAAGGTAAAATTATCTGAGAGGTCTCCCGATTCCAGAGCACTATCTGGCGTATCACTTGTCGGAACGTCTGGCGGTAACGATGCTGAATCTGATGACAAGATGACTGTACATGTGCGCCTAAAGCTAACGTATTATCAACTGAACTTCACGTGACTTCTTTCTGTCGACATGTCATCAGCTTACGCGCGGTCTGTCGGTGACTGCGTGGCAGCGCTGCCAATGCTACAAATTGGTGGACGTCGCACCCGCTATGAATCATGCTGGACACTAGGCAGATAATTCAGTATAACAGAGAGTTTGTCGTATACCACTGCGTTCTAAATTGCGAATAATTGCTGTGGGGGTGATATTTACTCGTTTTGATGCCAGTGCTCTTTTAGTCAATGGACATTCGTTGATGTTTTGTAGGACCTGGAATCTGTGCCAAAATGTCACGCACCCTATTGACTTTCTTATTTTTATATATTGTAGCCACGCTAGTCATAGCACAGAATGATGACCACAGAGACCAAGCTCTTACCATTATTTTTTGTTGTCATGTGATTTATTGAAGCTCGCAATGCAGCGAGAACTTCACGTACAACCCCTCGGCCATTCCGCTCTCATCAAAGCAAATTAAATTAGGCGATAGCTCGCGCACTCTCCTGCTAAGCGACAAATAGTGTCACGTCATATTGGCACGTGCCTCGGGAGAGTGAGTCCGTCTTCTCGATTACCCAGGGACCTCACCAGTGGCGTTTAGGAGTGTATTACTGCCCCGCCGCGGTGGTCCAGTGGCTAAGGTACTCGGCTGCTGACCCGCAGGGCGCGGGTTCAAATCCCGGCTGCGGCGGCTGCATTTCCGATGGAGGCGGAAATGTTGTAGGCCCGTGTGCTCAGATTTAGGTGCACGTTAAAGAACCCCAGGTGGTCTAAATTTCCGGAGCCCTCCACTACGGCGTCTCTCATAATCATATAGTGGTTTTGGGACGTTAAACCCTACATATCAATCAATCAATTAGGAGTGTATTACGGTAGGTGTACTCCGAGACGAAATCTTCTCTGGGGAATTGCTGGCCGAAATCCACTAAAAAGCTACAATATCCAAGCTGAAAAACACAGGTCTGTCAATACATATAATAACTAAGATGGGAGCTGCCAGACTTGAGAGGTCAATTATATATAATCTCATGCGTCGATGGACAAACGTGACGCGTACATAAACTTCGTATGCATGGCTTCTCCTTCCACGGTATGCTATGTACTTCTCATCGGGTCTCTACCAACTAACTTTTCGTCTGCCAACGGCATCGTTTCCGCACATCATGTAGTCTGCATGCTGTCTGACTTTAGGTGACGCTGTGTGCAGGCGCTTTGGCGTGTATCAGTGAAGCTATGTACAATATGATGCATGTAAGTATTCTTGCATATCATTTACTATTGGCACCAGCCGTTTCAACTTCACTCATTAAAATTAAGCTATGAAATGCAATTGGTTCAGAATTGCTCGCAAGTCCTTATGATGAGGATACTAAAATGGCACTCACTCTTATTGTGTCACGGCGCAGTGTTCGTCCTGATAATATCAAGCTTGCAGCTTTTTATACTGGCCCAATTCTGTAATTGCCGTTTCTCGTGGTGGCTTCATATTGAAATCCCTATTCGCGAATGCTCTCTATGAACGTTATACAATTTGGGAAATCGTGGTTAAATTTTAATTAACTCTATGTGATGACTGTAGAAGGTAGATTAATAAAATAATCACAGAAAAAGTACGACGGGTGTAGAACGAAAAAAGTACTAATCCAGTTGCTATTGATAACTACTGCTCACTGAACACTGACAACTTCAGCTTGCATCATACGCTGCAGAGGGATGGTAAATAGGAATAAACAATCCCAAGAAAAGAGTAAAATTAACAGTAAAATAAAGATTATAACCTTACTCTAACGTTTACTAATAAGACATTTATGTATTTGCTTTTATCCCTCTTTCGCTAAATTTGCTCTAAGTGCAAAGGACTAATGAATCACCACTCGCACTTGGCGTAAAAAACACTTTGTGATGAAATGAACACCTCCCGGAAACACATAGCTGAAACAATTTTTTGAAAAGGTAAAAGGACTGAAGGTACAGCGATCTCAATATTTGCCTGGCGCAGTCCCCTTAACACGCCCTATCACAGAAAAGGGAGGCGGCGTGCGCGGTGCCTCGCTCAGTGCATTATGTCATCTCACATTGTTGTGTGGTTTCTTTTCCGTGTGACATGGTGGTGCTGATGGCTGCTGCGGACGGCTCACAGTTCTAGTCAGATGCATCTCACTACGCTGTAGCTGCTGTACCTGCGCGGTGTCGTGCGGTGTCTCCACTTGGATGAACTATAGCTGGTGATTGGATCAGGCAACAGTTAAAGCCACAGGAGCGGGGAAAATACCGCCATCTCTGGTTAAGCGGGGCTCCACCACCATCTATGGTTCAGCGTGGATGAAGCTGCGGCGTAGCAGCGGTGATTTTGTGTGGAGTAACGCATGCTTTACACATTGCGTGCGCTTCCAGGGTAACAAATGAAGCATACCATTTTCTACCCGGCTAAAAAAAGTTGGCAGATCCCACGTACATTGGGAATCGATGATATGCATAGCTTGAATAAGGAAGGTTAATTTGTCACTTTAAAATCAGCTCAACGTTACGAGGCGGACGTAAATCTTGTCGTACATTGCTTCCAAGTCATGAGTATTATGTTCCCGCCTTGAATTTGTGTTCCTTGTCCAGTCGCAATGTTGCACCTCATAAAGCGAGAACATTCTGCACATTTGACTTTGCAGTATTTTTTGTGAAACAGCGTAAAACATGTTGTCCTGTTAAAAACTTGATTTTCTACCTGACTGCACAAAAGGCAACAATGGAAAGAAGCTATTATATAACAGAATGAGCGTTATAGTGTGCATAATTTACACAATATTCATTATTACTGTATGAGCTGCCGTGATTTCTTGTTTCATTACAGGATATCATTATGCTAATATAGTAATTTGTCGTTTTTATGTAGATGGTTCTCCAAGCTGCAGAAAACATACAGTCGTTCCAGTAACCTTTGCCAAAAAGGCCATGAACAGGACATCTGAAGGAATGGCCTCAGGCGTATTCAGAAAAAAAACTCCATATATTAGTGTATTCTCATGGTTGTAATAAGCACTTAGTGTCTGGGTACAGTATGTTGAAGCCAGAAAACGTTGATAAATAATACTTTTCAATGCTGCTAATGTTGAGACTGTGACATTAAAAGCAATGGTGGCAGCCTCATTCAGTGTGGGAAATGTATGGAATACCGCAGCAGCACTTGCGTCAGTTGGCAACGTTACCTGGCTGCGAGTGTCACTTTTGTATCCGTAAGAATGAAACTACAGCTAGCATTCGTGACCTTGACACAGGGAACCAAAAAATCCCATTGAGTGGGGCGAAGCCTCCGTCTGCCTGTCTGTCCGCGTGACCATCTGCGTGTGCATCTATGCGTGCGTCCGTCCATCCATGCGTCAGTCCATGAGTCTGTCTATCCATCTGTCTGCTTGTCTGTTCATGCGTCCATCCGTTCGTACGTCCGCGTGTCTACCCATCCGTCCACCCGTCTGCAAGTCTGTCTGTCCATCTAGTCAACACTCCAAGTATCGCCATCTCCCATCTCGCATCATCTGTGGCACATACCCGCTCTATAGCGGGCATGTGCCACCGGTGGCTACGTACGACTACATACATACGTACAAGGAATGGACAGACCCATGCCTTAAGGAGCTTCGCCGCTAAAGGAGGTGCACGAAGCCACTATAGGTGAGTCCTCTGTATGGGTTTATGGTGAATAACAAGCACAAACGATTGAATATACCGAAGCAATAAACAGCAAAATAAACACTAAGTAAGACTACAAAAAAACTTGCAATGTTTTCTTAAGAATTTACTCAAGATGAGTTAAATGCAAAAGCCATCTTTTTTTTATTCAGTCCGTTTATTGGTCTTTCCCAAACCAACCCGAAGGTTTTCTGCACAAAGCGCACTGGTGCACTGGTTCTATGAGCGGAGACATTCCAAACATCCAGTACCTTACCTGGTTTATCTCGGCCTCCATGATTGGTAGGCCGGTCACACACGTAGTGCAGTGAGGATGCCGGGTAATGAGCGATGACATGATAATTAGAAAGTAATGATTATTTTACACATTTTGTGTAGGTCTAGAATGCACGGACGGACGCATGGACGGACGGACAGGCCGACTAGCAGAAGGATGGACGGATAGGTGGACGCGTAAAGCGGGTATGTGCCACAGGCGAGGCGAGATGCAAGATGGCGAAACTTAGGGTGTTTTCTAGTTGGAGAACGTTACAGAATGTGTAACGTGTGTGAACTTACACATTCTGTGATCAATGATGTCATGATGACGTTTATGGTGACGCGATCACGCGATACTTTTCACGTTGATCTTGTTGATGCTACCGCCGACGCAACCGCCGCGGGATGTCATAACCACTGACGGAAAAGTTTCTTTTTTTTCTGACTACTGTAGGTGCTTTATCAAACGTTAAACCAGAGCGATCCGTCGTCACGCAGAAAGAAGGTATAGGCGTACTGAGTCCATTCACGACTTGTGGGAGGCAAGGCGTCTACAAAAAAAAATTCAGCGGCGAATCATTTCACTTCAATCCTTTCGCTGGAAACATCTGTGCGAATCTTTGGATCCACACAAGCCTTTGACGCAGACATGAAGGATTGTACGTGGCCTACGAACATCGCCACATCAACATTGCCCCTTCAAGTGTCTTTCTCTCCACCAAGGCCGCACCGAAATTGAAGTAGCAGAAGATTTCAGCATGAAAGTTGCCGGTCATGCGTCCGCGTGCACCACGCGCCACCTAGACAACGCTCCAGTTTCCAGAGATTCAAGAATGGACACCTTTTTCTCTCTAGAGGAACTACAAGCGGCCTTGACGGCATGCAAATGATCTTCATCACCTGGTCCGGATGGGATCACGTACATGGCTCTTTGCAACCTCGGAAAAGCAGCTCGGCGGGCCCTTCTATCCGTGTACAACGACTCGTGGAGCAGCGGATTTATCCCTCATTCATGGAAATCCAGCCGCCTCGTCCCTGTGCCTAAACCAGGTAAATCTCCTCTGCACTTGACCTCTTATCGCCCCATCGTGCTTACCAGCTGTTTCGGGAAAGTGATGGAGAGGATGATTTTGACTCGCCTAGAGTGGTACTTACAGCACCACGAGGTATACCCTCATGCTATGACAGGCCTTCGGCGTGGACGGTCCGCAATTGATAACGTTATAGGCCTGGTCTCATCTGTTCAGCATCAAAAAAGACTGAAACGTTTATATGCGGCGTTGTTCTTGGACGTGAAAGGTGCATACAATAACGTATCACATGAACCCATTATGGATGTCATGGGAAACGTTGGATTAGGGGGTCGGGTTTACCAATGGATCCACAGCTATCTGAAAGGCAGAGCTTTCTTTGTACAGACAGAGAATGGCACAACAACGCACCATTGCAACCGTCGTGGTGTGCCGCAAGGCGGTGTTCTTAGCCCCACACTTTTCAACCTGGCGCTACTCAGCCTGGTTGACGCACTTCCAGAATCTGTCCATCTATCAATATATGCGGATGACATCTGCATCTGGGCGTCAGGCGTAACACGCCTTCATTTATGTGCCCGGCTTCAGAGAGCGGCTACAATAGTGACAAAGTACCTGGAAGAACGGGGACTAGAGCTGTCGTCAGAGAAATGCTCGCTTATAGCATTCACGCATAAGGCTATGAGCCCATATGTTATTAAAATCAACGGACACACGATCAACTACGTGAAGAGCCACCGATTCCTCGGAGTCATATTTCATCGCGACCTCTCCTGGGGCCCTCACATCGCCCACATGAAAACTAAACTTACCATGATTACCCATGTACTGAGGTTTCTTGCTGGAAAAACGTGGGGGGCATCGGTAAGAGCAATGCTCCAACTCTACACTGTTCTGTTCCTCGGTTATATGCGATACAGCTTACCCGTGCTTTGCGCGATCCGAAGAACAAACTTGCGCGTCCTCCAGTCGATCCAAGCCCAAGCCCTGAGAATATGCCTTGGTCTCCCGAGATGCGCGTCTACAGCAGCGACAGTTATCATTGCGCGTGATTATCCAGTCAACGCATACATCCGCGTAGATGCTTTGAGAATACACATAAGACATTTCGCTCGGCTTCCGTCTCATCACCTCGCCTCACTTCGAACTTCCAGGTTCCACTCAGCGTTCAGCGCAACTGTAGCTCAGCATTGCGCAGTGCTTCCATTGCACTTTACGCATGCAGCATAGCCGCCGATACCATTATGGTGCCTACACCCACTCAAAGCCGTTCTTACAATTCCTGGTGTCCAAAATAAGAAAAAGTCGTCGCATCTAACCCTGAAACAGGCCACATTACTTTTCCTGCAAGAGAAGCACAACGGACGCCTTCACATATACACGGATGGCTCGGTGTCTTCAGTAAGCTCTGCAGGGGCGGTGGTTGTTCCTGCGAGACACATCACAATTAAATTTATGACATCGCATTTGAGGTCGTTGACAGCTGCAGAACTTGCGGTCATACGTGCAGCTCTAGTGAAAGAACCTTCGAGAATTTGGTCTGTCTTTTCGGACTCGAAGGCATATCTCCAATGTCTTATGTCACCTTTTCGCCATGGACCTAATGAACAGTTAGTAGCTGAAATAAGGCTTCTTCATCATCAAGCAATCGAAAAACAGCACAGCATAGTGTATCAGTGCATACCAGGTCATTGCGGTATATATGACAATGACCGTGCAGATGAGGCCGCTAGATCTGCACACGATGGTACCCAATACACAGCCATCCCGTTCTCAAGAACCGACGCAGCTACAAGACTTCGTTCGCTTGAACGTGACCTCACACTGGTATTTGGAACTCAACAGACTTCACAAACACGCGCCTGCATAACTTGGATCCCTATCTGCAGCTTCGGCTTTCCCCAAGGATATCTCGAGCTGAGGAGACTCTTCTATGCCGCCTGTGGCTTGGAGTGGCCTTCACGAACACATACTCTTAACTCATTGGGATGGCCAACTCTCCTACATGCACTTACTGCAGTTGCGAAGAAACCATCACGCACCTTCTGTGTGAGTGCACCCATTTCAACGCGCAAAGACAATAACTAACTGCAGCTCTGGATAGACTACACGATCGGCCTTTGTCGGAACAAAGGATTCTGGGTCATTGACCGAGGCCATCCTCAGCCCAGAAGGCTTTGAAAGCTTTGCTGCGCTTTTCGCGAACAACTGGCCTCAGAGACAGACTTTAGTGTCTTATACTCTTTCATGTTGCCTTTCCGCTGTCACATTTTTTTGTAATTTCTCTTTCTCTTCGCAACATTTCTTTTTAACATCTTTCATTCCCCTCACCCCTTTCCCCAGCACAGGGTAGGCAGCCGTTCTAAGTACTGGCTAACCTCCCTGTCTTTCCTCCTAAACTTTCTTCCTCCTCCTTGACCATTTTCGTCCGGTGTCGGTGACGTCGAGTGATCCGAAAAATCATCACGTGGTGACTACAACATATATAGCATCAGGCACCGCCGAAAATTGGTACATCATTGAAACGCCATGTGTCTTCACGTGATCGCGTGATATTAGAGATTGGTCAAGGTGGTCTGCTCAAGAAGACAATGCAAATCCTCAGTATACGCAGGAATTTTTCGAAGGCTGGTGTGGATGGTGGTGGGCATGGGCCTCGGCAGGGGGTGCAAAAGGGGCATTTACCCTACTCAAGGCACATCAGCATTCACCCAAGCTCAAGATAAGCCAGTGCTTTCCCCAAGCCGCGATGCAAGATGGGTTCGCACCCATGGCATCATCTTGATGACACTATTCGACTGGCGGGGTAGAGTCTGCACATTGGCTGACAACAAAAACGAGGTGGTGTTCACCTTCGTGTCGTCTTAGGTGAATGCGGTAGGGGCCCTGTGATTCTTTAATCAGGCATCTAACGGTCTCCCCTCTATATCTTTGCGGATTCCGCTGTATGCTTCAAAAGTAAAAGCCTAGCCCCGTAACTACAGTGAATTAGAACTCAAATATACTACAAAGGTCAAACTTAGCTGCAGCATCAAAAACGTTTAAGTCCTCAAGTAGCACTGAACAGTAAAACGAAGCATCCCCTGTCTCTCGCGTCTTATGACATCCAAAAACAGAGCAGGTGTGTCTGCCACTTTTCTTCTTTTTCGGCACGTTCTGTGATGATTCTGGATATTCGTGGCAAGCACTAGAATCTAGATGGCGTGCATGAAAGTCGAAAACTCTGAAGAAGCCGTTTCTTCTCAAGAGCAGATTCTTACGCCAGCTGAAACCACTCACGTCACGCCATGACAACAGGCGAAAGCAGGAAAGCGTCGTCTGCTCTGTCCGCCCGGAGCTAAACTTTCCCATAATGCCCTGGCCCTGTTCCGCCAGGAGAAGCCGCGGTGCTGCGATTTCTGGAAAGGTTCATTCTGTTAGTGAGGAGCCACTGTTATAGCAACAACAGCATGGGCGTCGCATAAATTGGATCATACACTCCCGTTTTATCCCGAGCACAATTGATACGACGCACGCGCTCATTACGTGTTATTTTATTGTAAAATGCCATGGTGCTGTTCATGTGCCATACAGAATTATTTACCTAATGTGGCACAGGGTACTGGGAGGCTGGCAGACGGCACGACGCACTCTTGACTCTTGCACGGAGCACACCCACAGAGAACTAATATCCGGCTATAATTGCATTTAAATATTCTGGCTAGCGCCCGATTCTATTTCTGACTAAAATACAGGCACTGGGACAAAAAAACAAAAAAACACAAGTCTGCGTGAAACGCGCACCACAGTCGCCCCGAAAGCTGTAAGAGTGACCCTTCAGAGAATTTTTGAGCACTCTTAGGTAACTGCTACAAGCACCACACTTGCTGGGTATCCGCTACACCAAAAATAATCGTTACTTTTGTGTAGTAGGCCGAAATTCACTGTATTATCTTTCGTCGTTCTTCACAGAAGCGTAGTATGCGCTACACACTTGCAGGAAAATTTACGCAAAGTTTTATGAAGTAGTTGGCGAAGCTGGGGAATTATGCCTGAGCTGGGTGTGCGCCACAGATAATAGGTGATTTTTCATCTATTAACAAATAACTGAATAGCTGATCTATCACCTTTCAAGAACAAGCTTTTGTAAAGGGTTGGAGCATTGGCCGACCCACTTGTTACGCAAATTGCGTTATGTGACGGCTGGTAGTTTCCTTCATGTTATGAGACGCTTTATCACTCATATTAACTAGATTACTTTCCCAACACAAATCTGTCTGGTTGGTTGGTAAGAACTTTATTGGAAGTCCGACAGAGCTTTCGCTGACCGGACCTTAGGTTTCCCACGTGACGACGTCAAGACCTTGCCTGACCGCCGCCTCGCAGGCCTGCTCGACGGCCCAGAGTTGGTCACCGAGGCTAGGGCTGCACAGAGCAGCGGCCAACCTAAAGCCTGCTTTTAAACGAGTCTCAAGCACCCGCGTGGCTCAGTGGTAAATCAGTGAGCCTGGCGCGCAGGGTCATCATCATCATCATCATCATCAGCCTGTCTACGTCCACTGCAGGACAAAGGCCTCTCCGATGTTCTGCCAGTTAACCCGGTCTTGTGCTTGCTGTTGCCAATTTATACCCGCAAACTTCTTAATCTCATCTGCCCACCTAACCTTCTGTCTCCCCCTACCCCGCTTCCCTTCTCTGGGAATCCAGTTGGTGACCCTTAATGACCAGCGGTTATCCTGTCTACGTGCTACATGCCCGGCTCATGTCCATTTCCTCTTCTTTATTGCAGCTATGATATCCTTAACTCCCGTTTGTCCCCTAATGCACTCTGCTCTCTTCTTGTCTCTTAAGGTTACACCTACCATTTTTCTTTCCATTGCTCGCTGCGTCTTCCTCAATTTAAGTTGAACCCTCTTTGTGAGTCTCCAGGTTTCTGCTCCGTAGCTAAGTAGCGGCAAGATACAGCTGTTATATACCTTCCTCTTGAGGGACAGTGGCAATCTACTTGTCATAATTTGAGAGTGCCTGCCGAATGTGCTCCACCCCATTTTTATTCTTCTAGTTACTTCAATCTCGTGGTTAGGCTCTGCGGTTATTACCTGCCCTAAGTAGACATAGTCTATTTCGTTCTTATTTACGCCATTAGGGCTCCTTCATGTCCACTTGCGGTTTTCTCGTTTTCGGTAGAAGGAATTCAAAATACGCAGATTATTGCGTTCTGCGAATTCTACTAGTAGCTCTCCTCTGGCGTTTCTAGTGCCGATGTCATAATCTCCTACTGCCTGGTCTCCAGCCTGCTTCTTCCCTACCTTTGCATTAAAGTCGCCCATTACTATAGTATACTGTGTTTTCACCTTACTCATTGCCGATTCCACGTCTTCATAGAAGCTTTCAACTGAAGCGTCATCATGGCTGGATGTAGGCGCGTAAGCCTGTACTACCTTCATTTTGTATCTTTTATTCAGTTTAATTACAATGCCTACCACCCTTTTATTAATGCTATAGTAATCCTCTATGTTGCCAGCTATGTTCCTGTGAATTAGGAACCCTACTCCCAGTTCTCTTCTGTCTTTCAAGCCCCGATAGCAAATGACGTGCCCATTCTGTAGCACAGTATAGGCCTCATCTGTCCTCCTAACCTCACTCAGCCCTATTATATTCCATTTAATGCCTTCTAGCTCCTCGAATAATACAGCTAGACTTCCCTCACTAGATAACGTTCTAACGTTAAACGTTACTAAGTTCAAGTTCCAATGGTGGCCTGTCCGTATCCAGAGATCCCTAGCACCCTCTGCTGCTTTGCAGATCTGACCGCCGCCGTGGTCAGTTGCTCCGCAGCTGGTGGGGACTGAGGGCCGTGAGTTAATTGACGAATGCCTACGGGAGGGGGTGGCCAGATACTGAACCAGGGTGGCCAATCCTTCTCTGGTGAGATCATCGGTGCGTACCGGCTTTAAGCCTGTACGATCAGACAGTAGTGGGAATGCTCCATGCATGTCTTCCTTATTGTTGTTCAGCAGCGTTGGCGGCCACACACCACGGAGCCCAACGAGGGGACGCTACAAGTTTACAAATGCTGAAACCTGCAGACGCCAGCCGTACAACGCCACTATAACCCAATGCGCCTAGACCAAGGTAGGCTATTTGCACAGGGTTAACCCTAGCCGCCAGGAAGTTTGGAAGTAAACGGAAGAGAGTAGAAGACAGGACAGATAAATAGTAAGAGATAAAGACGAAGATGTAGGGAAAGAGAGATAGGAAAAGGCGACTGCCGATTTCCCTGGGTGGGTCAGCTCAGGGGTGCCGTCTACGTGAAGCCGGGGCCAAAGGGGTCTGTTGCCTCTGCCGGGGGGCCTTAACGGTCCAATCACCCAGCGTCGGCTCAACCCCCAAGATCCCCTTTTCCTCGGACACGGCAAAGCCACGCACGGCGGTGGGAGGGAGTCGAAACTCCCCCGTTAGCTCGGGTTCGTGGTGTCGCTACACACCAAATGCCTACCTGCGCAGGCACCCCTGCGGTGGCGCGCAGGGTAACCGGGTTCAAATCCATTGCGTCTTTGGTCTTGTTTATTTACTGAGTTTTTAAATGCGAAGCATTTCTCAGCGAACTTCGGCAACTTTGCGCGTATCTATCTATCTATCTATTATCTATCTATCTATCTATCTATCTGTCTATCTATCTATCTATCTAGGCGCCTACCTCTCTTAGCTCTCCTGGCCGTTTCGATAATGGTATTGATACTAAACTTAGTATGGTTTAACATGACTGCATGAAAAACATATTTGAAAAGTCATAACATGAAAGTCTTGATATGGATGTCAATTATTTTCTTATTAAAATTTAATAGTCTTGCAGCTCTTGCAGTAGTGTCGTTCACATGGAATATTGCAAAACTGGTATGGTAGGCCATGATTCCATGGCGAACAGAAGTGACAGACCCTAACATGAAAATTATGACATGCGTGTCATGTAATAACATGACTACATGCCAAAATCACGATGTGCTCACGGACGTATCGCAAGCGTCACACATATCAAATTTGGTATTACGGTAACTGAATGAATGACGAAGGTATGTGACTGGTGCAAACATGATAATCATGAGATGCCTGTCATGCAACAACTTGACTCCATGCCAAGCTCATAATATTCTTGCGGCCGTTTCGCTAGCTTCACTTATACCAAATTCGATATTACGGGACGTCAATCAATGACAAAGGTATGACACTGGTGCAAACATGATAAACACGAGATACGCGTCGTGTAACAACATGACTACATGCTACGCCCATGATGGACTCGCGGCCGTTTTGATAGCTTCATACGTTCCAAACTCGGTATCACGCGACGCGAATGGACGACAGTGGTAACTGACACATACGAACATGATAATCACGACATGCGTGTCATGTAACATCATGATTACACGCCGCACTCATGATGCGCTCGCGGCCGTTTCGCTCGCTTTACATATGCCAAACTTGGCATTACGTGGCGTCAATGAATGACGAAGGTATGTGACAGGTGCAAACATGATAATCATCAAATGCGTGTCACGTGAGAAATGACTCCATGCAACAGTCAAGGTGTGAATGCATTTCGAAGTGACGCTGTGCACGTGCTCGCCGGCGTTCATTTCGTCGAGTCCCGCTGGCCATGCCAGGCCAGGCACCGGTCCTGCCTTATACTCGCAGGCGCGTGCCGCGCTGCGTTGCTTTAATGCATGCGCGTTTCAGCGTTTCCGGCATCCATCCGTCACGAAAAAAGGGAGACGTAGTGTTGTCTGGGTAACACGTCGGCACCAAATGCAGCACGTGGCATTTCGCGCCGGTTGCCGTCGGCCGCGCCGACGAATGCTGGTCGCACCTGGCGTCAGACTACAGAGTGCTCACGTTTTGCTAACGTAGTGTCGCTGTGACCAGCGTGCGCCCGCGTCAACGCTACATTAAAGCATATCGGTCCCTTCATGGTGCACTCGCAGCCGTTTTGCTAGCTCCACGTATACGAAATCTGGTATTACGTGACGTCGATGGATGAGAAAAGTATATAAATGATGCAAACATGATAATGCTGACACGCGTATCATGTAAGAACGTGACAACATAGCACGCTCATAGCGTGCTCGTTGTCGTTTCGCTAGCTTCGCATATACTAAATTTGGTATCCTTAAACAGGTTAAGCAGCTTAAAAATTGTTATCACCTTCAGGAATACAAGTCCACTTGTCGAAACGTCAGCTCGACACCTCTTTAGGATTTTTCAGGACAAAATGAAGGCACATATAGATGCATGACTTACAGAACCTATAGAAACAACACGACTTGTTGTAGAAGCCGAAAAGATTGCCGCACTCGGAAATAAGTGTGTTATAAAGCCATCGTCAGCACTTCATAAAAAGAATTAGGATGTCTGCGCATGCCTTCAGATTTTCAATGTGTCTCTTTTTCGCTTTGTCCTCCCTGCTCACGTACCTGTGGCTAGTCAGGCCAGTGCATAAATGTTCCCTGGTTTGCGAAAATCAACCACGTCGGAAGCTAGCACCCTGTTTGTCGATATGAGGCTTCGTTTTGTCGTGTATTTCACGGGCGTTTCAAGGAAACTCACTGTAGATGTGTTACCAACAAGACCGCATCGCTACCGCCGGTTATGCTTTTTCCCTGCGGTCATGTGTTGAGCTTTTTTTGGATTGTTGCTTTTGATTACACGTAAACAGGACAGCGAAAGGCGAAGTACAAAAATTGAGCACTCGTTCATGGTTAGCTACTGTGGGTTGAAAGGCGTCAAAAATGCTGCCTACGCATTCTATTCGTCAGCCTCAGTGGTTGTACGGAAGGGAAGGTCCGGGAATTTGTTCCGCATCGGCCATCCCACAACAAGGTTGGACACGTATACGCTCCAACACAATGGATACTCCCTTCCAAAGGCACCACATTTTCCGCCCAGTTTGTTTCTGTAAAAAGGAAAACGGGTGGCGATCCCCGAAGAACAACCCCGTCGCACCACCCTCGCGGTGCCGCAACCGCTGAAGCATGGCGCCTATAGCAGGCACTTCCAAGGTTAACGATACGCGCATATGGAGCGCCACGAATTGGTACGTGAGCTTTAGATGTCCGGTAGTAAAATTAGACACTGAGTCGATTTAGCATTCACATCAATCTCGTATGTAGCAGCATGTGTTAGGTTGTGAATGCTAAGTTGTGCTCCCTTCGACTATATTGAGGGTGTGACATTAGTGAGTGAGTGAGTGAGTATGAGACAATGATGTGAGCACCATTGAGTGATGTGAGTGAGTGAGAGAGAGAGTTACTGTGAGACAGTTATGTGAGCGCAAATGAGTGATGTGAGTTGGTGAGTGGGAGCTTGGAAGTTATGTGAGTGCGATTGAGTGATGTAAGTGAGTGATTGATTGTGAGGGAGTTATGCGAGCGCGAATAAGAGATGTGAGTAAGTGACTGACTGAATGCGCTTTTCACATACAAAGAGAGTCGGTCGGGGTACACAATGGGCTGGGGATCCAGAAAACTTACGCATGACTAACAACAACAAGATAATTTCTAAATCAAAGCTAAAATTGATAATGAGAATACAACACGGGTGAATAGTCTATGAGACTTCAATTGGCTAATACATTTGCATTAGCAATGACTGGTAGTATATTTAAATAAAAGGTAGAACTCCAGTTCTTTTTATAGTGGAATCACAAGGCAATATATTACAATTATGGATTGAGTGCGTGAATCATACATTATTATAGGTGATTTTTTCATTTATTTGGCTTGATAGGTATGGCTGTCACAAGGTTGCGAAAGTAGACTTCATTATAGTAGTAAGTGCTGCAGGGCATTCAGTCTACACTATTTCGGAAGATAAGTGGCATGGCTGTGGATGTTTCTTATGTTAATGAAAAACAGGTGTGATACAATGAAGGAGGCACTGCAGAAACATGGGGCACGTTTATTTATTTTTCATTGAGTTTGCAGCAGAGAGAAACAGATGAGAGTGAAAAGCCTTTACAAGCAACTACGAGCATTTATTTTCGTCACGAAGAGCCCACTCATCAGCTTTGCACCCAGAGCATTAAGTATGATCCGCCTAGCAAATGTGCGTGGAGCAGACGCTATGTCCCTATGAACATTGACGAAGACATGCATCCGTTCCCTTATCAGCAACATGCTGGTGAGCAAGCCAAGTGCGGCAGCTTCCGGCACTATTTGGACAGAATTAAGGAGAGGATGTGATTACTAGCTTGGACTCAGTCATGGAAAACGGCTAATTTAGTGACGCGTGTAGGGTTGGGATTACACCGGTCAAATGTCCAGTGGTGTATGCGACCGTGTTTTGTTCCACCTCTTCGTATGTTTCTCGACCACTAAGAAGGGTTGCGAGAGTTGCGCTTAATGCAGCGTGTAAGTGTGTAATCCCGGTGGAGTCCGGTTAGGCTATCTGCGAACAAAGGCAAAGCGTTATAGGCGGCTGTATATTTTCTATTCAACCAATTTAGCTAGTTTAATAATAACAGTCCAGTTACTCTTACTGTAGCTAAACTGTGCATTAAAAACGCAAATATACGTCTTACACAGGCGTTCTGTGACAGACATTAGCCCCGCTACCAATTCTCGCCGCAATTGTGCATAATGGAAAAGTAGCCGATCTCTCAGTGTCAATCAAGAGATTACCTTTCTTGAAGGGAAGTATTCTCTTCGTTGACACCTTTCTCGAAGGGAGCTTCGTCAAGCCGCAACTTAGTGGGTTCTTTTCTCTTCTTCACAGCCATATATTTATTTACACATATCTGAAACAAAGGTTCATTTCATTTTTTTGCATTACCTGTTCATGGCAGCTAGTAAATTTATCGTTGTCTTATACAAAATTATTATGTTGCTAACGTGCGTATTCTTTAAAAAACAGAAGTTGTTGATACTATTTTACTGATATAAGCTTGTTTTTAGAGCACTCTCATCCAAGTTAACACATTTCCGATAACATTCGTTCATTTAAACAAAAGTTTCATGGAAGGAAAGTGCGGAGTCTGTTCCACCCGGTACCATGTGTTCCCCAATACCATCAGCCTGTGTGTTCTCTAATCAATGTGCAATAACACCTTCGATGTGTTATTTACTAAGAATTTGATAGTTGTCATTCGAATTTTAAACCGGTGCAATTTCTTTCATATTTACGGCACTGGCTTGCGATACCAACATTCACATTCATTCGCTATGCCACGAATAAGAACATCATGTAAGCCCATAACGCAGGGCGGGTAAAATTTAGCTTCCAATTAGGATTTGTGTATAACTATCATTATTTAAATATGCCTCACCAATTTGAATGAAACAAAAACATTTTTTCGGATAGTCGCAGAACTATTACGAATTCCTCTTTTTTTCTTGCAATCGCCATCGTCCTTAAATCTTATTTTGCAGCAGAAGCTAAACTTGCCAAAGTTGAGCACTTTCGCGTGGCGAAAGCTGTGCTTAGTAGGCGCGAGCAGCAGCGACATCAAACGACGTACAACAGGTGCACCTGAAATAAGATGGAAGTTTGTGGAAGTGCGCTAGCGCTTGGGTTGCGTGAGCTCGCTCGCTAGTCCGTTCGTCCATCCGTCCGTCTATTCGTCCATAGCTCGCGCTATGTATATACTGGCATAGTCCATGCAAGCCACGGGCAATTTAATTTTGTAGACACATTGACGAGTTTCTGACACTTCTACAGATATATTCATGTGATGCGTTTGTGAAAAGTTGGTGGGATCACTCTTCCAGTTCGGAAATTAAACATTGTGTGTCATGTGATAAACTGTAGCACCCCCCCCTCGACGAACAAGTCACCGGACATCAAGATTTCTAACAGACCGGGTTAAGAGGCCATGAGGCGTTAAGCCTGCCTTCTGATAAACCTTTTGCGAACAACAAAATTCGCCCCGCCGCGGTGGTCTATAAGGTACTCGGCTGCTGACCCGCAGGTCGCGGGATCGTATTCCAGTTGCGGCGGCTGCATTTCTGATAGAGGCGGAAATACTGTTGGCCCGTGTGCAAAGATTTTGGTGCGCGTTAAAGAACCCCAGGTGACCGAAATTTCTGGAGCCCTTCACTACGGCTTCCCTCATGATCATATCGCGGTTTTGGGACGCTTAACTCCACATATCAATCGGTTAATCGAACAACAAATTTTCCCGCAGCTTCTCTTGATCCTCTGTTTCTGCTAACTTTCAGGACGTAAATTATATGTAAATGTTTCATCGTTTGTCATGTGATACGCGTCGGCCCAGTCAGTAACTTTTTCTCCTCCTCTATACCTTTCTTTCCCCTTTCCCCTTTTCCAGTTCAGGGTAGCCTACTGAGGCTCAGCCCTGGTTAACCTCCTCACCTTGCTCCTTTCTCTCTCTATCTCTCTCTCTTGCGATTGCAAGGAGCGAAATGTTTTTACTTAGCTAAATATAGTATAATATTCACCATCCTGTACGTTCATGAGAGCACAATGGTTTTCGATCTCGTCAGGGACAACAGTACCGTACAATCAGAAATGTCAGTGAGCGGCATCTCTAATCACTCCACGTGTCCATGGCACGTGGCACACCGAAAATGGCCGAAAGGTGTGATCGAACCAACCATCGGCAGCATGGTCCCCTCCCCGGAAAAGCATCGAATTTGTCACGATGTCGTTCGGAAAGCGCCACGCGTGGCGGCGGTGTCCGATTTCTCTTCGGCGAAGAGAAATAGGGTACGGGGACAGGGACGCCGCTGACGTAAGTTACGGCGTGGGTGTTTTGGGAGGGCGCCTGTTGGAGCGTAGCGGCCACAGTGGAGCAGCGACATCTGTCGGTATGTACACACCACTCAGCCGAAAGATGAATTTTAATGGTCACGCTGTGATTCTGTGCATGACGCCCCGACGTGCCTATTGGAGGCCGCTCCACCCAACTCCCTTAGCGCCCTCTGCAGGACAGCTTGCGGCGGATAGCTATTCCGCAGCGTTATTCGTTCCAGGAATACACAATGCGGGTGAAAATAATTTCAATAAAGAAGGATTTGGTAAATATATAGGAGATATTGCTGCGAGAGTTCAGTTTTAGTTTTGTTTTGCGATAGGTCTGAGTTCCCATGATTCATTCATATGGCAGTTTGTAAGTTGTGTCACTCAATTTCAGTGAGTAACGCTATAATTCTACATATTGTCGTTGAAGGAGATTTACTCTGCACAGCGTAAAAAACTTCAGGAGGAAGTGCAAAACTGAGGGCTACTAATTACCGATATCTAGAATGTCTATACCAGTAAACCTACTCAACGGAAGCATTTGAAGTTTTATTAGGCTATGTAAATCATAAAATGTTTTTCTAGAATGTACCTCTTATCCCATTTGTTCATTTTTATTCTGGCGTTTTTGTATTCCTTGTACGTATTCGCCAACGGCAATAGACTTCCTTATAAAGCGAGTGCCGTGTCCCCATTTTTAAACCACGTAGCGGCAACCTTGTGAGGCAGAGGGCCCAGTGGCACGAAGTGGGTAGGGTGGGGGCTGGATTTGGGTGGGGGGGCATAAATAGAGAAAGAAATAGATAATGAATTGAAATGCGTAGAACTGGTTAAGATTTTCGGCTAACGTTTTCAGCAACACTATCTGAGCGTGAAGATGCGAGGCAAGGCCAACTGGAAACAATCTTTCTTTTACGCTGCCTAACCTCATCTGAAGTGGAAATTGCCATGTCAAACTTCAGACGGAAAGTTACGAAAGTAGGGAGGGGGATTCAAAGTCATGCCGGCGCCGCATGAGGCCGGCGAATGCTTACCGGTTAAGGCCGATGACAGTGTATTGTACACAATTTTTTCACAGCCGCTGTAAGCTTGAATAAATCGGCATTCTCGTATATCGCTCCTTGCTTCCTTATTAAACTGGAACAGAGGATTATTCCACACGGGAACAGAAAAAAGAAACAGGAAAATAAAGTGCGGACTTTTAACGGAACTCTAATTATTTCCAAAAAGGGGATATACAGGGTGTTTCAGCTAAAAAAGCACCAATAAAAATTAAAAATGAGTGCTACGTGTCTCCAGCTTGTGCAGTAATGTTCTTAGCTGTATGTAGCAGGTCAGAATATTTTTTATCCACCAAGCACGGTAATTAACAAATATTACCTAATTACCTTTTTAATTAGTGACTCTAAAGAAACGAATAATTACATGACATGTAGCTCTTATTCAGAAATAACAAAATTTTTAAGTTACGGTAAGATAACAACGCTGCTTTATTTTTTCCCAGGGTTTGTTCAAAGTGCGCGAAATTCCGAAAAATACCACGTCAATGGCGCCTAACGCGTGGTGCTTTGGGTGCCCTCAAATGTAAGTTGAATAAATTAGCAGAGGCTTATCATGCACGAAGGTCGCTTGAACGGGATATCGGTGACTATGATAGACAAGAAGCAATGGTTGGATGGTAGCATTAAAAAAAAGGGGGGTGAAAGAAAGGAACTAACACAATAAACTTCGACGAAAAAATCGGCTGCCACGAGCATTGCAATACGAGACCGGAGGCAGCATTCGGCGCAGCACAGACGTCTTTTTTTTCTTTTGGGGCCAATGATAAACATGATGGGGAAGAGGGTCCGAATAGAAATCGTTGGCCCTCCAAAAAAACATCTATGCTGAGCCAATTGCTGCCGCTGGTTTCGTATTGAAATGTTCGCGGCAGTGCCTTTTTGTCGAAGTTTATTGTGCTTTCTTCTTTCTTTCGCACCCCCCCCCCCTTTTTTTAATGGTACCATCCAACTATGGCTTAATGTCCGTAGTAGTCACCGATAGCCTGTTCAAGCGACCTTCGTGCGTGAGGAGCCTTCGGTAATTCCTTCAACTTACATTTGAGGGTACTTAAAGCAACGCGCGTTAAGTGGCAACCACGTGGTAATTTTTGAATTTTGTGCACATTAAACAAACCTTGGAAAAAATAACCGGCGTTGTTATCTTTCCGTAATATGAAACATTTTTTAATTTCTAAATAAGAGCTACCAGTCTGATACTCAAATTTTTTCTATAGTAAGTATTTCAGAAGTTCTTTAGGCAATCAATGTCAACTATACCGTGATTGGGGAATAAAAATATATTCTGACGTGTTCCTTAGAGCTAAGAACAATACTTGTTTGGCATTCACAAAGCACTGCGTACAAAATTTTTGTGCTCAGGAAAGTCGTAATTTTGAATATGTTCCTATCTTGCCTACATAGCACTCTCAGCATGAAAGTGGGTTTCGGATAGGATATAGTTTACGATGCTTGATGAAGCCCTTGTGCCTCGATTTTTTCACGTGGCATCTGGCGCATGCAAGATATAAACGTTTATAGAGTGCCAAAAAATACGGACGATGATGAATTTCTTGAAAACTATGGAAGGGTTCGCCAACCTGAACATCTGTGTCTATAAGCAGCCATTTTCAAAGTACCAAATAGGCAAATTACACAATGCAAATATCGGTGCGGTATCCCCCTCCAGCAATGAACGTGAATGCTCTGCTGCGATGTGCCAGATCGGCCACTTGTGCGCGCCTTGACTAGCATGCATCATTCTGCCAGCTTATACCAGGCCAAAACGGACATAGTTCCGAAATAAAGTTTGATGCTTACATACAACCGTGTCCCGCAACCGTATATATACCCTGTCGACAATGAAGCGGATGCTCATACAAGAAGGCCAAACAAACGGCAACAATGAATGTCACGAAATAGATACATCCGAGTCGCACTCTTGAATAGGCTGTTACGCAGAAAAAATGCCCCCACTTCCCCGAAGGGAATCAGGAAGAAATGAGAATGCATTGCGTAGCGTTCATTATGGCGTTTCACACCTGAGAACCCAGTGTTAGAAGAATAATGTTTTCTATTTTTTTCTTACACTGTGCAGCCAATATCACCGTTCATCGCACGTGGCGTTTTTCTGCCGGGAGAAACGCGGTATGCGTTTCCAGCTCTATAGCAAGTACGGTTAAAAAAATAAACGCTCACTTGACAATCAACGCGCTCAATTGCCACACCGATGTGCCACAAGTGGACACAACAACGCGCTCAATCACCTCAGGGATGTTGCCACCACCTTCACTGCAGCACAAATGCCACATACGCGTTTCAAACAGACTGCATTGACGTGGTAGCAAGTCACGTTCAGGTCAAGGAGGTAGGGATTCTGGTTGCTGGGGGCGAGTACAATCACACGTGCCCGCATTTTTTTCTGCCGATGCCGAAGCATGACAAAGTGAGGCTCCGGTTGCTAGGGACGCGCGCGCCCGCAGCTGTTGCTATGAGAGAGGACGGTGGACGGATGCCGATGAACACCTGACATAGTCCGACTAAGAAATGCATTCGCATTAAAGAAATGCCCCCACCTCGCCAAAGAGAATCGTGGGGAAATGCGAACGCATTTCTTGCGTTGAGAGAGGGTACAGTTGCCGTCAGACATTCGCCTTCACCGACTTCTGCCATCGCCTTAAAATACTTCAAACCAGAGAACAGCAGAGTCTGAAGAGTGAGAGGACGGGAGAAAGGGGCTCTAGCGTTCTCGGCTGGGCGTCGGCGTTTCACAGCGGCCTCTCCAGCAGACACTACCGGATGTTCTTGAGAGTTTCCAAGCCAGCGAACGATCGAGAGTGACGCGCGAGTGAACGAGAGAATGGGTGCAGCGAGAAGAGAGACCGAACGGTGAAACACTGCACCTACAATTTCCTACTCTCTATCGCACCACAAGCTCCGGATTATAGGTGGTGATGGTTGTGGTTAGAAGAGGAAAAAGGCACCTAATTTCTGCCGCCCGGTTGCCTACCGGGAGAAACGCAGTGCCTCGGATCATAGGGGCGGGAATAAGCATGCACCCCCGCAGCGGTTGCTATGCGAGAGAGAGTGAGAAGAAAGGGATAACACCTACCACGGCGTGGACAATGCCGGATGCCTGACATAGCCCAGCTAAAGAATGCTTTAGCATTCAAAAACAGCCCAAGCGCTCCGCACAGCTGGTTAACCAGCGAAAGTTGAAGCGTTCGGCCCCGGTGTTCAGCACTGGCTTCAACGTGACGCTGCACTGAAGCCTTTCACAACTATTGGTTACATGTTCGGGCTTTTTTATTAAGGTTGAACACGTTTGCCTTGGATTTACCGAAGTGCTTATTTCGCATGTTGCAGATTGTGGACCTCATAATCATTGTCCTAAAAGAGTGTAATGAGTAGCTAAATGCGTTTCGGGATGCGCTAATCACAGTGGTTGTTCTCTAACCATTGTCAGCCACATACGTCGCAACCGAAGCCAAAATGCTGCTTGAGAAACTCCCACTGAAATCGGGTGTTCACCCCGGCGAACGCACTCCCGCAATCATCAAGCGTTTGACATCGTAAGCTAAATCAGCTGCGTTTGACATCGAGAGCTAACTCACAAGGCAGCCAATGGCGCGCGTCTTGGGTAGGATGCTACAAGTGACGTAACTGAAAACACAGCCAATGGAGATGGCTCATGACACCACGGCCGGACTGTTTTTTGTTTCTCCTAGCCATATACACTGCACCTTCTACTGTAAAACCACTTGAACACCACAACGCTGTCCTATTTACTTGAGGTTATCCTGTGCATAAGTGAAATGATCAGAACCATGTTATGCCGAAAAGCTTCCATGTCTGCATGCTGAGAGCTTTTCCTGCAGTTTTTCTTTTTCGTGTGCATTGCTTGCGCTGCCGACGTGTGGAGTTTTCTGGCTCAAGCTTGCTGCTTCGAGCCCAGGTATTTGAGCAATGAAGCTTGCAGTGACAGCATGTCTACACGACTTTTCCGAAGCGTTGAAAAGACGTGTTTGAAGACTGATTCTCTTGTCTAATCTAGTGGGTGATGATATCCCTACTGAAACGATTCGTATGCGATGTCCAATAATTCCGTATGTTTCCGTAAGAGTCTTACGGAAAGATATGAATAATATTGTTACGAGACAATGCCCCACTTAAACAGTGAGATAGGCGCCGAGGAAGACGAGGTGACTTGGGAGAGCGCGCGCACACCCAAGTCACCTCGTCTTCCTCGGCGCCTATCTCACTGTTTAAGTGGGGCATTGTCTCGTAACAATATATAGGAAACATATGTATTCTTACGGAAACATACGGAAATATTGGACATCGCATGCGGAACGTTACAGTAGGAATTTGTCTGTTTTGGGGGAAGGGGGAGGGGACCAAAATGTTTTCAATAAGCGCCACGCATTTAGTCTTTTAAAACTGTATATCCCTCTATGTACAAGGTAAAAAACTGGTTCATCAACCAGGTTCACTTGCCTGTCTTTTCATTTTCCCTACTGAAACGTTACGCATATACGGATCCGTACATACGCAATTATTGGACTACGGAAAGCCGCATCATGCGGAAAGATGCGAAGATCCGCAGCTTACGGAAGGCGCCATATCATGCGAAAAGATGCGGACATCCGCAGCTTACGGAAAGCGCCATATCCTGTGGAAAGATGCGGACATCCGCAGCTTACGAAAAGTGCCATATCATGCTAAATTACCCGATAAGCAGCTTACGGAAATCAGCATAATGCAGAAACCATGCATCTATCTGCTGCATCTTGCAGAGATCAAATGGACATCCTAGATCTCGAGTAAAAGCAATTGGCCATTCACGTTGTTTGCAAAAGCAAGTACTGTGTAGAAATATATATGAATATTTCATTCTTAATATGTTGCAAGAAGGTGAAATATGTTTGCTATCTGAAACAGCCTTGACGAGTAAACAAAGGCTTGAAAGAAACAAATGTGTTAAGAAGCTACCTAATGAGGGATTGAATCATCGGCGTCTTTCTAATTGTCGTGATGCGGAAGCAAAATTACCTTTCAAATAAAACAAAACTACTAAATTAACATGATAGCGATCATAAATGGTGGTTACATTGCAACACATTATTGCAGTGTTCTATGCAAGACCTAAAGAACTTATAAAGTTATTATTACCAATAGAGAAGCATTATTATACACACCAGCCCTGCTACAATCAATATATTTTTTTATTTGTCTGTATGCTCCAGCTGTGAATGGTGACATTGCAGTGTTGATGGTACACAAATAAGGTGACTACACCGTAATTTCACGAGCTCCACCTAAGCCACAGGATGGTGGCACAAAACAAATGTAACAGCAATTTTAGAACGAAATGTTTAAACATAAATAATAATCATAGCACTGTGAAAGTGTGGCGCTGTGTTTGTATCATGAACGCCTTGTGGAGATCGGCGAAATGCTGCTTGAGGCTCCGGCACCACTGTAAATTTGTAAGGTCACTGCCATGGAACTAATGTGTCCTTCATAGGTACCTGGAAATGAAAATAATTGGCACAAATAATGTCAGGACACATGTTAGCACATTAGTTCACATGCACAAGAAATATAACACACAGAATGAAACTGAAAATGTAAACCACACAATCCTTCAAGTTACGCATATGTGAATGATAGAAGGAATGAGTGTATAAAATAGTTCTGCCACATCAAAGAAAACAGCAAGCTTATCACAGTGAAAATAACTAGGATGTCACGATTTTCAATGGTAGAGATAATCGATTAATATGTCCTTATGAAATTATGATTTAAATGCTTCCTGCACAGTAAAACTTTAGAATCTGCAAGTTAAAGCTCTCAATGTACATTTATTAGTGTGTGCATGTACATCTGCTGCCTTTATACTTTACAGTTTGTGCACAAAATTGGCATCTTGATCAATTTTGAGAGTTAAACCTATGCAACTTATGAAGGTTAAAATCACCATGAAAGCAAGCAGGACAAGGCAGGTGCCATTAAAAATCTGTGCAAACCAGATAACTATAACCGAACTGCACACATATAGGGAAGCAAGAATACCAGAAATTCGGCTGCTGACCCGCATGTCGCGGTATCAAATCCCGGCTCCATTTCCGATGGAGGCAGAAATGCTGTAGGCACGTGTGCTCAGGTTTGGGTGTACGTTAAAGAACCCCAAGTGGTCGTAGTTTCCAGTGCCCTCCACTACGGCATCTCTCATAATCATATCATGGTTTTCGGACGTGAAACCCCACATATAAATCAAGAATAACAGAAATAAACTGCCAACAGAAAAGTTGGGTGCATGTGCTATCTGTAAGTGCTTACACCTTACTACATACAGCATGCTCATTCCATCTTAAATACTGATATTGAAAATAACTTCTCTATTAGAAATATAAAAGGTAAGGTAGAACTGAACGACTCTACAAAAAGTGACCCTATTATGACATAACATTTTCTTATAACAAAATTGAGTAAGACTCTAAAATATTATTATGCAAGAAAACATCTTCAAAAGAACAATCAAGTTTGAAGTCATATATTTTTAATATGGCTACTATGACTATAACCAAGAAATCGACCTCAACATGCCTATTGTTAGTTTTTAAGGCCTATGTTCACTAGACAATGAACTATACCACAAAAAGCACAGCGTTCAGGCAAAGCACCACACAAAAAAAGAAAGCAGTCCTTTTTGTTATTACCTACAATGCCTTTAAAATGGTATTTTTACCTCTACTTCCCGCTTTTTATCAAAGTAACTGGTGTGAAACAAGTTAGCTGAAAATGCACTGTGCCTCCAAAACCTGTTGGTTGAATCTGAATTTTTAAAAAATGGTGAAGCTTGCACTAAATTAGGCTCCACAAGCCTTGGAACAGCGAGACTGCATGACTCTTAGGACTACTTTGGTTATTTGTGTTTTGTTTCTGGGCCTAAGCATAAAGACAAGGGCTTAACTGAATTGCTGCTAACAAACAAATGCTTTCGAAATTGCCCGAGCGTCAAAGGATGCTGAGACATTAGTTGTTTTTCGCACTGGGCTATTCTACACCAAACATAGAAACCATACTGCCTGGCGACCATCACAGATGTATAGTTTAAAAAATGATGGCAATTTACTCTTCTTAAAATAGCTATTTGCAGAAATGTTTTGAAGAGAAAAAAGTTGTGGTCACGTGGGTACCTTCATTTTTTCGCAGAATGTCATGCGGGTGTTATTTGTGAGAAAAATTTCAAAGTACCGCTTTTTCTTGCCATATCAAATTTGATCTACATATTAAGTAAAGGTGCTTCTTAAAGTATTTGAAGCCGAGTAACATTAGTGCAATTTTTCCGCTACATATGCTTTGAAGAATTCAGCCAAACTGTTTATCGTTTGCATTTCTTGTATGGCAATACTGCGCTATGTATAAATATTTGAGCCACAAATACTCACTGCACAGAAGTTATATTTCACGAAAAAAAATAATGTTAGGTCCAGATTACAAATATCACTATATAAACGTTTTTGTCCACATTGAGATGCAAGTTCAGCTGTGTGTTTGTCTAATTGAAAATTACTTTTATGTGTAAGTTGAAAGCAAATAAACAGTTCTTGTTATATGGCAAGTGTTATCATTACAATTTTTGTTTAAATGAGGAAAATGATTTTTGAAGTCTCCTATTGAGGGCCATGGAGAACTTCGGAACAGAAGCTGTCGTATATCAAATGCAGAAAACAGCCATCATAAGAAAACTTCAAAAATTCATTTCTACTTTAAGACAAAGTGTAATCATATAACTTGCCATATAAAGAGAACTGCTTCCTTGCTTTTGATGTGGCCAAAAAATTGCACTAGTATTACTGAGCTTCATGCACTACACAAAATCACCTTTACTTAATACCTAGACCGAATTTGGTGTAGAAGAGGCAGTATTTTTGAAACACTTTTTACTTTTTAAAAACAACACCCAGACGACATTCTGGGAAGTCCTGAAGGCACCAATGTGGCCTGATATTTTGATCTCTGCGATATATTTAGCATTTTGCTGTTTTCAATACAGTAACCGAGCACAATACTTTTTTTTCAAAACACATTTAGTACGGTTGGCAAAATGGCTGGGATGTTTGATGTGTAATTGCTTCACTGCCAGCATTTATTCTTCCGAAGCTCAAGCTATCACCTCTCTGTTACTGCCTCCCTCACATACAATGCCTGCATAGGAAAGAAAAAGAAAGGTAGGTCCGACAAAGTTCGCAAGGCAAGATATTTTCATGTTGGATAAATTCATTACCATAAACAGCAGCAAAATAACATTCATTTTGAGTAGTCCAAGACACATGCTATATACCAGCATACTAAGAGCCAAGCACAAACTTTTCATTTGAACATGTGTGGTGATAGACAGGAAGCACTTATTGCAAGACTGATCAGTCTGTAATTAACTGAATGAAGTACAATGCACTGTTCAATCCAACACCACATAGGGATCTTTGCTATAGCAAAGCCATGTGTCATTGATTCATGCACTAGATGGGACAATGCAAATGTAACAAAAAAGGTGAAAAAAGAAAACAAGGGAAAAAAGAAGAAAAGGGGGGATGCAAAGTGGGAGCAGTGTAGCACTACTTTTACTTTGCATCCCTCTTTTCTTTCTTCTTTTTTCTTCTTTTCTATCATTTATCTTTTTTTTGCTTCCCTTACCCCCAACATCCGACAGGAGAACACTTTGTATCAGCGCAACCTAACTTGAAAAGACGCAAGGGCTGCACTCTTCAGCGTTATAGGTTTTTTTTTTCAGACAAATATTTCCAACAGGCACACACGCCTACACCAAAAGATGTCATTACTGACCCCATTTAAACTAACACGCCAAGGATGACAAGGTGACTTCTAAAAAATAGGTCCTCCTATCGCAACATCGGCCAGCCTCTCTGAGGCACTTCCACTGTTCACCCTGATTACCCCACTAGATGTTTCCATCTGTCGACTCACATCTTCATTTTGGATAACACTAAGACGAGCTTACATTGATGAATACACACGAAAGTTTAGTGATGTATCATGTATGAGATTAAGCAACTCTGTTAAAAAATTATTGATAGCTTGCTTCCAGGCTTTTTATACTGTAGCCTGAAACTTCGTAATGTCTTCTATGAACATGAACCAGATTGACAACGTAATGTACAACATGCTTAAGAATACTGCGAGGAACATGATAACGACAAAACGACCGGCCACCCAAATTTTTCGCTGTACATGTTTATAAAATGCTCATGTACACCCAAACGAGGTGCTTATGATACAAGCCGAAAAAACCTACAAGTAGGGCCTTGGAGCCTTCTGGAAGTAGACGTGTTGCATTTTTTCTGTGGAGGACTTTACACCCACAAGTGAGGAACAAAACTCCTGTATAATGAAGAATGTTGGCAGCTATCAGTTATAGAATAACCTAATGCAGCTAATCTTCCCCGACACATCTGTACATTTAGAGAGGTGACGTAGCTTCTGTGATTGTGGCAGTAACTCCAACAGGACCACTTGGCTAGAAAAATGTCCCAACATGCCTGCCCGACTCCCTCTAGCCATCCCGGCTGAATCTGACACATGATTTCCAACTGCTGGCTGGACAAAAACAAAACCACTGAAGCACTCACAATACACAGCGTGAAGTTCCTCTGGAGTGGTCAACTTCGTCTTCTGCGATGAAAGAGCAGCACAGTGTACTGATAAGGCACTCCTTGCAATGGTTTTCAATGCCACACAGTGACCATGATGTTCCTGTCGAAGAGAGCTTCGGGAGCTTGGAGGGTGCTTGCTCTTTTCTGGGGGCTGCTGCCGCTCCTAGTTTTCTGCTCAAGGTCAACCTGCACAAGGTTGTAGACGAGGCTTTAAGAGTTGTATATAACGATATGCAAATTTTCGCTGAACACACATTTCCTCGTGGCACACTGAGGAATTTCTTATAAAACTTAAGGCCTCGCATATGCAAACATTTACAATCGATCCGAAGATGCACTCGACTCTAAAGGAGCAAGTTTGTTATGTAGTGTATATAAAGAAAGGTCATTCAGCACAACCACAACTACAGTTGCACACGAAAACGACATTTTACACGATCCCGTTTATTTACATGGTCCATTTTATTTTATTTACACGGTCCATTTTACACGGTCCTGTTTTACACGATCTGGTCTGACTGAACTCTTGAACCTGGGCACCATATAGATTGAAAGACACACACAAAGTTTGAGACAAACCTAGTTTTTCGTGGAGCATCCTCTTGCACTATAACAACACATCTCAATTTAGTTGGTCAGAACGAGGTGAAAACAGCTCGCACTTGAAAAGCACGGGCAGAAGGAATGACGCCTGCACCCTGTGCTGCATGTACATTCTCGTTGAGGGTGTAGTTTTCACCTTATCCTTATGCAATTTCGCATTTGTAACATTGTTCGCTGCATAATCTTTGTGGCATTAAAGTGTGTGATACCGTCATGTGTATCCCATGTAATTTATAAAAATAGAATACAAGATAGCTTGATTCAAAAATAACAAAATGCATCTAGTGCCATGTCCTGTAGCCATTCTTTAGGCAAGTGGCAGAATGATTTATTCTTCAAAAGGTATCTTACTTGTAACCAATACAAGAGCTAACTCGTGCACTGGCACATTCTGTTTGCCTCTTCAGAATATAAGGTACCTTTTTTACACCAGAAAGTATTCAAGAAGAATAGAAGTGTTGTAATTGTGAAGAAAGAAAAGTAGAAGGAAAAAAAGATAACCTGCCCTGTACAGGGACCGAGCCTGCGAACTTCGAATAATATGTCCGATGCTCTATCAACTGAGCTACCATGGCGGCTATCCCTCTTCCATTTTGTACGGTATATATGTGCATTTATACATGGAAGAGTCAGTCAGCGCTGCTTGTTACCATTATGGCGAGTGTGGGACACCTTTTTTTGCCTACTGGCAATTACATTACGATTGCAATTACGTCACGATTACTTCCAATATCCCTATACTTCTTTGGCAGCATTATGCATCTGTCAGTTCTCAGAAAATCTGCTAGTCACAGGAGGTGGCAATGGTTCACCCTCCCACCTAAATGCATGTACTTGAACACATGCACAACTGATCAAAAAAAAAAACAAGTCACACACCGCTAAAATTACTGAGATTCACTGTTTCAGATTCATGAGTAAAGGAAAGAACCATAAATTTAAGGGTTCGTTGTCTTCGTTGAACACATTATAATGAGAACTAGTAGAAAATTATGCCAAACAAACTATAGGGGATGTTATCAAAAGTAACTTTAACAAAATTATAAAAAGAAAAGTGAACAAAAACGTAACTTCGCAACGTTTCTTGACAATTGAATTGACATTACTTTTTATAACATCCCTATATTTTACTGAGTAATGTTGTCAGGTAATTCTCATTATTAGAGTGGTGAGTAGGCTGACAAAGAAAGCATATGGCATTGATGCTTCTTTTGAACACCTAATAGTTTGAGGACCTTAAAAGAGTGGAAACTACTTTGAGTAGACCAGAATATTTAGTTGGAGCGAAAAAAACGTACACACAATTTTACCAGGCTTTTTAACACATTTTGAGACATAAAAGTGTATGCTGCCCGTAATGTTAAGTACCATTACTTTTGTCACACTATGCACTGTAGCAGGTGTAGTTAGAGTGGTGATAGTGAAAGATTAATCAAGCACGCCACCAACTGTGTTCACATCAATGGTCGCGTATTCTAAAAATAAACCTGCTGTATAATAAAAAAAAGTTTAGAGCATTTATGTTTTTATCCAAATCAAGTTAAACCGACTGGGTAAGCAAACCATTTGCATAAAATCAAAAGGCATAAAGTGATTCATGTATTATAACTATGTGAACAATTTCAGCAACGCAGGGCAAAGTGACAATAGTTCTATTAAAAACACGTCTCATTATAACATGCATGAAAAGCACCACACCAGAATATTTTATAGTGCATGTAGTATCGAGACTACTAGACTGTCTAATGACCTTTTAGAAGAAGGGTATCTCCTTCACGTTCAAGGGGCAACCACTTAGCCTTTTCCTGAGCTTTTCTGTGAATATTTCCTGAATTTCAGATATCATTAGGATTGATTTAGAGTGAACAGAATTTGCTTACGCATTGAAACCTAGTTCTGTATGTAACTGCAATTATGGGTGCCAAACCACCTCCAAATAATTTTTAACATTTAACTCATTTTTTAGCTGCAGCAGCACAACTAGCTGTGGGTGCCAAAAAAGTAGCTAGAAACAATACCTTTACCTCTTTGAGCCTTTCGGAAGTGTTGAGCTTCTCAGTGCTCACCTTACAAAATTTTTTTTAAATACGTGTTTGTGTGTCCACTACTCTTGCTCCTTATACAGTGAGGAGGAGCACATGGCAAGAAGAGACAAGAAAGAAGCATTGCGAAAAAAGCGAAATAAGCGAGGACCTCTTTTGTATCGTACAATGTGTGTAACATTACTATTGCGACAACATATAGACAAATTATCACGGCTATGCATCCATTGTAGAGTCATACACAGCTGCAACACCACGACTAAATATCAACCTTGTGTTGGTTTAGTATCCCTTTATAGTGGCAAGCTAATGATATCTGCATTTGTTTGGCACACATTGAGATGCAGTGAAATGTGATACGGTAATATCATTTAGAATGCACGTCATGTGGCTTCATTGTATATGTGGCCACAAGTAACTCTGGTTGCAAAGCAATATGGCCGAGCCTAAACAGACGTCACCGACCACTCCAATCTGAACTTGCCTTTGCTACTTGCCCATTATCATCCCAGCAAAAAATGAATAATTGAATCTGCTACAGGTATGTGCTAGCTTATGCTAAGGACCAAGTATGAAGGGAGTTTTGTCATTATTGAGATCAGTTATTTGTTCAAGAACACTTGCTGTCAAATACAAATACATTGCTGTCGAAGCATCAAGACTCAAATATAAAGCAAAAAGAAGTGTCTTTATAAAAATTACAGGCCACAAGGTGCAAGATAAATATTTGATATACTTGGGATGTAAGACACGCACAAGAGGTGCTGCCATATTATACTTTCCTTGTGTTGAAACCAGCTTGCTTTACTCACCCAACACATCTGTAAAGATGCCGTGAAAACACCAAGGAGCTGATGCAGCAAGGTTGAACACATGTCCAGAGATTCCACCATTCCTAAGCAGCCCTACAGCCTCCAAAGTCCTGCAACCATTTGTAAGATAAATATAGTTCTACCCAAAGTTCTTGGTTTACAGACACACATGCAAGACGCATAACCACTCTATAGGAAGTTTGCATGATAATGCGCTGGGTAGCAAAACGGATGCCAATATCAAGTATCCCGGCCTGCCGCTTCTTTCTTTCCGTTCTTAATTAATCAATCCATGGTTAATAAATGTTCCCCCAATGTGAAGTGTACTGGCAGTCCGGTGAAGAAAGTATTTCAAACACAGTCCGATTCATGGCAAGTAAGCATCCAATAGCGTTTTGTCAGCTGTTCAAGAAAAGAGCATGAAGTTTAGCTAAAACCCATGTTTTTATAAACACCATTAAATTTGATATAAAAGTTGTGAGCATTATGTGAAGGAACACGGATTAATGTTTAATCAATGATTTCTTATAATGTACTGATATGAATGCAACTAACTGAATATGAAACGATAATTTTTGCTTGAGAATTTAGAGTTATGAACACTATCGCACTTGCCAACTGCATCTTGTCCAAAACAGCAGCAAGATAGGCTAGTTTCTGTAGGTGAGCAGTAATGAGCAGTGCAAAGTAACAACAACAAACACCAGTAAGAACAGTATGGAGCAAGCACAGACTGCCAACTGTATAATTTATTGCACAAAATTTTGCCTGAATGTCAGTCAGACAACTCATGCAAATGAAGGTCCAGTTGGGAATGAACAAATTACGAAATCAACAATGCCTGCTTTCACTAACAGGACCCTCATTCACATAAAGTATGCAGCGATAGGCCCCTACAGAGGTACGTCACAGCATTATGTCACTGGCACATGTAAAAGGTGTGGCTTGAAAAACACTCCCGCTGATGGCTCAGCCCGGTACAGTCGTGCGGTGTTTGGGGCAAGTTTTAATTTTTCAAAGCTTACACTTCACGTTACAATGTCGACATTAGCTGTAGTATGTGTCAGGAAACATCTAGCTGTGTGGTAAAATATTTGCCACGTCTGTTTATCTTGAAGAAGTGAACAGACGTGGTGGCCTGTGTGAGGAACAGTGGCATAGTCTTCAAAAATGTGCACTGTTGATTGCGGCATGTAGTGTGCATTGAAAGGTATTGAGAATATTGGTTCAACTGAGAATATTGTGTGTGGTGTGTGCAGTGTCAATAACAATGTGTCTTGTTTGCGAAGACGTCAGCACTCATGGCAGGGACCGGTCGATGAAAAAAACTTGATTCGACATTTTAGTCAAGGTAAATATGCACTTGACGCGACTATCTGCGAGTGGGTACATCTCGGTGTTTGCGCTGTGTGCAGAAAAAAATTGCATGGTCACCGGGCTGGAAGATACCATTTGCTGAAGCTGCATGTATGAATCGCCCCGACGAGTACGCATGCGCAATAAAGGTATAACTCGTTTTATCGAAGGCCTCATATGTCTTCATGTAATAAGCAGAGATTCTTGTTTCACATATACTCAGTAGCTTTACCGCTCGATATTCATGAAGTGACAATGCAAACAACAAGTTTGTGTGTTAGGTCCTAAGGGAGCAATGTAAATATGCAAATAAGTTGTAGGTGTCAGATGCAGCGATGTAACTGCGCAAAGATTACGTATATAATAGGCTACAGGTTTAGAATCGCATACATCTCAGTGGTCTATCAGGAACATCACAAACAACTTCCTTGCCAACCAGCCCTTGCACAGAGGGAGGGAATGGCTGGCACGGCGCTCGAAGTGACGTCGCACTATTTGCAAACATAGAGAGGTTTCTTACTTAGGCAACATTTTGCACAATATATTTTTTAGATGCAAGACTGTACTCGTCCACATTGATCATACTGATGTCTTTTGTTGTTACTTTGTGCTGTGAATTACTAGGCATTTAGTCACCATGATCTTTAAAAGCTAATTTCAGTGTTCTCTCTCATATTGCTGACAACTGTGTTGTTGCATAAATTGGGCAAAAAAAGCAACACAGAAAGGCTATCACAATAAATACACCAACATGGGTGTTCTCCTGCAAACAAAAGTCGGCACTGGTCCTGTCATTACCCGTCATCCTTCTCTCTTTGCCTTGTTTGTGCTGAAACAGCCAAACACCTGATGAGTTAGATGAGAAGTATAAACGCATCAAAACTATAAGTGCTTGCATCAGCAACTACACAACAGCGTGATAACCGCACCCCTGCCACATAGCAGCGAAACATATTTTGAACATGCTGGCAGTGTATTATTTTATAAAAAGCAACTCTGGCAGATTACAAAATCTCACATTGTGCATGCAAGTTTTCTTCGAAGTCAGGCGTACAATGTAGGTGCTGGCCGGTACATTATTAGCTACAAGCAAAAGCGTCTTGCAGGTACATATGCAGATTGCACAAACACCTCTCTCTCTCTACACTAGGCACACACATATCTTTTAACAAGCACACGCCACTGTTTAGGGGCATAATAACGCTCTACCGTGAGCGTATGCTAATCAACCCACTTAGGCGGTTGGCTAGGTGAATCGAGCAAAGTTAAAAATTGTATTGCCTGCGAACGTAAAAAAATGCTGCTTTCCATCAAATGGCACTGCAGGCTTCGTTTAATCAACAACGTAGCAAGGGCCGTGTGCGTCTTCCTCACTACATTTCACATATGAAAAAATCGATCACCATACACATGCATGTTGCCGCAGTTGTCTCGAATTAGCTCCAGTAAGGCCGCGCCGATGCGCCATGGCTCTGCTAGCGTTAGTGTTGTCAAAGCGAATCGGCAAACGCACTCGCAAAGGCGCGTAAGGTTGCCGTTTCACGACGCCTCGTTCGAGTGCAGCAACACACACTTGCACTGAGTGGCATACTTGGTCTACATAAAAAAGTGTCCCCCTTACCTTTAGTTTCTTTCACACTGCCCTGAGGGAAGCAACCACAGGCGTCAGCCGTCACCTCGGAGTCCTTCGAGCGCCCGCCCAACCCGCCGATTCCTTGGACGACTCGCACTTGATCCGCACTCGAACAACCGCGGGAATAGGGCGCAATCTTAGCACATCAGACGAACGAGGAACGGCGCTTCCTTGCGTAAAATTTAACATTTCGTGCTCTCGTGTGTAGCAGCGCGAACACAGGAGAGCATGCCCACGGAGACAAAGACAAACAACATGTGGCTTTAGGTGTGAATGGATTTGGCTTGGATATCTGTGTGAGGAAAAAAACATCTTTCGCTGCTATAAACTGAAAAAATGTATGTTATCTGGCAAATTAACTTTGAAAGTGAAAAACGGTTATTCGAAAAACAAGTTACAACTTATGAATATTTTCGCAGGTTTTTGTTTTGTTTTTGTTGTAGCAGACGACAGCCTCCTACTGCTTCTACGACCGACGTAGTGCGGTTTCACGTTCGGTGCGTGTCGCCGACGCAAAGCTCTATAGTAGTGATATCAGAGTTATCAATTCTCAATGAATAATAGGATGGCTACAAAGAAGTAACATTTTGACATAGTGCAGTACGCAATCTTTCAAGGTATGACATTTCTTTGCTCTGAAGCAAATCGAAGCAAGTGGGCCGGCGCAATCAGCTGATGTCGCCACTACGCGAGGCATGGTCATGCGCAATAGCGTCGCGCCCCCGCGCTCGATTTGTCATCAAGTGATAGAGCTACTAAGTGGAATACAGCTAGATGCAGGGAGTAATGGCGTATCACTCTAATTCCCTGTGGTGGCCGACTCAATCGCAAGAGAACCCCGGGAAACAACCTTCAACTGCTCAAGCTTGTGTGTGGGTGTAAAAATACTTGTTTTCATCCGCGGCGGGGCAGCAATCTATAGTTGAAAGGCATGCGAAAAGCATGTGGACGTATATACAATCACAAAACATATGCACACAACAATAGATACAATCGCATATCGTACATAATATGCCAACACATAGCGTGTGAAAAGCAAATTTGTATACATAACTTAAACTCAAGTTCACTGTTCTGCGCGAATAGCTTAGCAAGTTAACGCACCCAGTTCACGTTCGCGAGCAAACTAAGTGGCGCAGGTTCGAGTCCCGCCAAATCTAAAGTTTTTTTGTTTTTTTTTCAACGTTTTTATTGTACTGCTATTTTTTCTAATGCCTTAGGTTATAAAACAAAATAAAAGCAATATTGCGTTCAAGTACGTATGTGGGAGTGTGTTTTTTGCGCAACAGTTATTAGTATTTTTATATTCATTATTAATTTTTTATTTAATTCATAATATAACAAAATTAAGGACTAAGGGGAACATTGGGTCTGCTTGATTGTGAAGGGACTCGAGAAACTGAGAAAACTCAAACCAAAAAGTTTATTTGAGAAAAAACTGAGCATTTCACAGCCGGACCAGTTTCTTCAAGGGTAGGCCCTAGGTATGCGCGAGACTTGCTATATGACTCATCTCAAGCTGTGGCAGTTGAGGGAAGGCAATATCACCGAGAAGCAGTTCCAAAATATATTTTGGTTGATGTTTTTTGATTCCTCCAAAATAAGTGCTGCACAATTGTGATCGAGCCAAACCAAGAATTGCGGGCACGAAGTCATGAGACAGCAAATGAATAATGTTGATTGTTTGAAAAATTGCCCTTAATAAAGGAAGAGTTATGGAGTGCTACGTAGCTTAACCCGCAGTAGGAATTTAATATATACATATGATAGATTAAAATGGACAATGTTGCAAACACCGACATTGGTTAAATTTCTTGCAGCACAGTTGAAGCATCTATGTAGAACTGAAGCATCAAGAGAAGCTCATGCGTCCTCACTTTATTGCGCTTTACATAGCTTGTATGCGTCCATGCAGCCATGATATGATATATTTTAAAGCATTTGTTAACCTATAATCTTCTTATTCATTAAAGCTGGCCCATAAGTTGTGTTATGTAGCACTACAATTGAAAGCGTAATCTGCATGGTGGTCTGAAACAATGCTTTTGAAGATCTCAAAACGACCCAGCTCTATACACGACCATCCGTGCATCAATGATAAGCACCATTATGTGTCCGTTACATATCAGTTGTGCTCTCATACTTAATTTTTTTCTGACCACTCCCTCTGCCTCTACCTCGTTTTGTCGTGAAGCTGTGGCAAGTTTGTATAGCTGTTTTAGATTGTAGGAGCACATACTATCAATAAATTATTTTTAGGCTACATGCAATTAGTTTTCATAGATTTTCATTTTTTGTCGGTGCTCAGGAGAGCTAAGCTCATGGTCGATAATATTTAAAATGACATTTCTCTTTGCCAATGTTATGAGAACAGTTTCATTAATATGAAAAGTTCATTCACATTGAATTTAGTTCTCATTATTATTGTTTCTACCAAAAAACGAGCCCTTGAAGTTATGCTTTTCTTGCTTGATTTGTTTTCGTGTGACAGCATGCAAGTAAATGACAGTTATTGTCCTTCCTTGTGAAGGACACAATTTCCGTGTGACAGACTTTAGCCCTGGTCATCTGCAGAAGTTGTATTCATTCTGGAAAAGGGCGACACAGGGTGACTGACAACAAGACTAGCCTGCGTTATTCTTTGTACTATATATGTCACTGTGGCATTCATTTATAACTTTATAGAGCTCGGATTTCCTGCTGAAAATGTGACAACAACTGTACAGTTTCCACATTTTTGCAACAATCCACATTCCTTTCATACACTATTGCACATTTTCGTAAGCACCTTACAAAATTGTATATTTCCGTAAGACCTTACATTCTTATTTTCCTTATGAAAGCTTCTGTACACTCCATACACTTTCCTTATCTTCCCATATCTTCCATAATGAACTCTCCGTATGCTCCATAAGTTTCCTTATCTTTCCATATTTTCCATAAAACTCACTCCATCCACGCCATAAAACTTCCTTATCCTTCCATATCTCCATAAAAAGCTTTCCATATATGCCATACATTTTCCTTATCTTTCTGTATACTCCATAAAAGCTTTCCGTATACGCCATACAATTTCCTTATCCTTCCATATACTCCATAAGAAGCTTTCCGTAAATGCCATACAACTTCCGTATATTTCCATAAAACTCCATATGTTTTTCCGTATGTAGCATAAGGAAATGTTACGGAGTCCATATATTTTCCGTAAGATTTCATACGGAACTTTTCAGTAGGG